>JAVJIF010001928.1:0-465499 GCA_038442645.1 Agave tequilana | reverse complement strand
ATCTGCCGGATTCTCGTGGGCCTAATTTTACCACACAAGTGGGGCCTATGCGGTGTGCAGCCATTGGAGTCCAAATGCAAGCCCAAATCCCAAATCAATATCAGTCTTCTTCTTATTCTTCCTATCCGGGGGGGGAGGGGGAAGGGGAAGGAAAAGGCACACTGTATGTGTGCAGTCAATCGAACCTTATTGGACCCAGTGTTCATATCAATAGCTCTTCAGCGAATGTTGAGTGCGGTGACATATAGCCTGAGTAGGTTGTCGAATTTATATCTCCAACACCGACGGAGACTGACAAGGGAGCATTCCAAGGACAGCGCAACCATGCTGTGGATGCTGCAGAATCATGGGGTCATGGGCATGTGGTGGTGCGCCCAGAGGGGACACATACAGGGAGCCTGACCTGCTGCGTTTTCAGCCCATTGTTTGCAGAGGTAACATATGATATCGTGCCGGTTGCTGTGGTGGCAGATGGGAGCATGTTCTATGGGACAACAGTGAGGGGTTACAAGTGCTACATGATAATCTTGTTTGTGTCTGTTTGTAAATTAGTTATCGATCATAGCATGGACTGGACTAGTCCTTTTGAGTCTCTAATCTCTTTTGGTCGACCTGAGGGAATTTGGTCATCATTGGACACAGCATATAGATGCGTATGGATAATTGAATTGGCAACGGGACATACCATGATGATCCGATCAATGACAATTGACCTAAAAAAAAGGCCTAAGGAAAGCATCTGTATAGTATAAAATTGGAGTGGAGTTATTCAATAATCATAATTTTGCTACTACATGTGTTGGTGGTGAAACCATCAGCAATTGCAAACTAAATCGAAGAATCTCCCTTCTCTCTGAATAATACAAAGGAAAAAAAAAATCCAAAAAAAGCAGCAGCAGCCGCCGGAAGCTGACACCTATTATATACATGAGAATATAATATTTATAACACAAGGACCCAATTGATGTGAGCGGATGGGATATTGGCATATATAATATGATGGCCAACCTGGTGCTGAAAAATGCAAATGCAAAATTTTCATCAGCCATCTGTGAGCACCCAGCAAGGAAAATTTTCATCAGCCATCTGTTAGCACCCAGCAAGGACGGAGAGAAACTTTTGACACCATCAGATGCTTTTTCACAGTCCAGCCTCGGCTAATGCAGCTGTAATTGAATCGGATGCTTCTTCGAGTGTCCGTTTGTTTTCTCACCACATTGAAGGCCTCGACGACATCACCAACCTCCCAATCCAGGAAGTCATTCACGCCAATACACATTCTAGGCCAGCACCAACCTACGAGAAACAAAGTCAAATTGAAGAGCACGGAAGTAAAGAATGAGTTTGCCTTGTGAATTATGACTGAGATGGAGCTTGCAGAAGACACTGCAATATAACATTAAACTGCAGGAAAGCAGGCGCGCCTGCACTTGTGCGTGCAGAAAGACACTACAAGTCTACAATATATATTAAAATGGAGGAAGCGTGCATGTACGCCATGTGTGCGTGTGGGAAAAATGTTATATTACATTTAGAGTGTAACTGATGTGAAACGTGTATATGTGTGAAAGCAATAGATACAATAACTCAATTAAACGTTTCACCAATAAGAATGATCGTTGGTAGTAACCTCAAACAATTAATATTAGGTATGTTGCTTTAACATGCATTTATTTGAACTATTTCAAATATTAAAGTACTAACTCAATATTAATGTTATGCATGAGCAATTCAATTATCAATAAAAAAGCGAAAGATTATTGGGTAAGTAGAAGCACTCAACTCACAATTTGAAGGTTGATAAGAAATTAGAGATGTAATATCAAACTTGTAAATAATATTCGTGAATTGAAATTGTACCTCTTTATTATCTGTGAATAAAACTTGATTTTTCTCTCTTTCTTACTCTAAAATTTTGTAGTATTGTAAAAAAAAAAAGTCCTATTACAACTTCAGGTACTAAAATAAAAAATATAAGAAATATAATTAAAATCTTAATGCTATTAGAACTACTAGAACTACGTTGAGTTGGCACGTCTTCTCCAATGATGAAAGATTTACATATCTTCGTTCCATTATCTGCATCATTCTCCTCGTGTTGGAGAGAGCTCGACTCCGTCGAGTCATTAATAGAAGTGGTCTCATCTTTCTTCACCTATTGAAATCAGTTGGTGCTCTTCCTTTCCGTCGAACCAAATATTTACAAATCATGATAATTTATCATCCAAAATTTTATCAATCTGATCCACTGTATTAGATAAAATATTTGAAATTTGTGGAATGGATGGTCTCTCAAAATAGGCTCGGGGGACGGCTCATCAATAAAAAAACTGCTAGGTTAAATCAAAACCTTTGTAATCCATTAGATCTTCAATATTGAAAATAGAACTGATACCAAAATCTATAACATAAACATGCCAATTTAGTTTTTTTATGATTTGAAATGGATCAGTACTACAAGCAAGTAAATAACATCACCAATATTAAAAGCTTTAAACAATTTTTTAATGCCAATTTGAATCTCGTAATTGGCGTTATTTTGAGCAATCTTATACATGACTTCCTTGTGTAAATTGTGATATGATTTCATGTGCACATGTGATGCAAAAGATGATAATGCAAACTCATGGACGACTTTAGTTTGACAACGCCGTTAGGAGTTGAAAAACAATGGAAAACTTAGACTTAGTTCTTAACATATGCCACATAGTTCTCCAAAAGTAGAGATGAAAATCGATTGGGACTAGACACGGTTGTGAAACTTCTATAATTGTAAACTTGAAACCATGGTACCTTAACTGGATGAGAGTGGGGTAACGACTTTAATCCATCATTTTCAAATACCTTAAATAATACTACATTGGTGCAGCTTCCATTGTCTACAAATGACTCTACAGTTCTTGTATCTTTTTTTGACAAGGCAGTGCTAATAATGGACAAGTGACTAAAAGGTGTTTTGACTAATGTCATTGTGTGTAACATCTTTAGGAAAGACATCACCGTTTCATATCACCGGGGTGACTTCAGGGGAAATCAAAGTACTAGACTCTATGATGTCATCTCTTAGTTTTTCATGGACTTGGCCGTCGGCGAAGTCATCTACGCTTCATCAATCATCAGAATTTATGTCTGGTATATGTAAACTCTTTAAAATCAGACTCAATTTCATGTTGGTTCCACATATAGGTGATGGTTTGTCTTTTTTTGGGACATCACTAAACTCTTTCACCACAAAAGTGAATATCAAAAGAATAGCGCTATCAGGCTTGTCCATTACTATTCTAGTATGGAGATTACACAAGTGGCGCTACTTTTGGGTTCAGGTTGTGGGTCTCCAATTTGGTCACTACCCTATTAACATTCTCTTTCAATCGTTTTGCGTCTAAATGGAAGGTATTAGCTTCTTAAATTAGGAAATCAAGTTTAGCCATAATGTCATCTTAGGTGAGTTAGGATGGAATCAGTGTTGGGTTTAATAATTTTTTCACACAAGTATGAGGTACCACTACATGTTGGCATGCAATGTATGAGTCCTAGTATGAATGCATTTATACTATTTTTTTTGTTTTGAATTTTGAATTTTTTGTTTATTTTTTTTTAAAACTTGTCTTTGTTTGTTTTTAAAAACTTTCTTCTAAATTTGTCAGGTCAATCAAACCCAAATTTTACCAGTTCAATTGGCCAGGTCGGTGCAACTCAGGTGGGAGATTTTTCACACTTAGCGTTCCTTAATTACAGAACCACTTGAGCACTCTTCCTTGATTAAACACCCAATTATACGGAAGTTCAAGAAATGATTTACCCTTCAATGATTTCTAAATTACACTAATTGTTTTGGATTTTTAATGAAATTTAATTAGATGCAAGAAAGCGAATAAAGGTACCTACTATGCGAGTCCTACTTAACCGTGCTCGAATACCAAACTGATATGAAACATGTACGTGTGAAAGCAATAAATAAAATAACTCAATTAAACGATCGTTGGTAAGAAAGCTTAAAACAGTTATATTAGATATGTTTTTTAACATGCATTTATTTGATCTATTTCAATATTAAAGTACTCACTTAATGTTACTGTTATGCAGGGCAGTTCAATGATCAATAAATAAGCTAAAGATTATCGGGCAAACAGAAGCACTCAACTCACAATTGAAGCGGACAGTAATCAAGGTTGATAAGAAATTAGAGATGAATATCAAACTTGTAAATAATATTCGTGGATTGAAATTGTACCTCTTTATTACCTGTAAATAAAACCTGATTTTTCTCTGTTTTCTTTCTCTAAAATTTTAATAGTAGTGTAGATCTTTCTGTCATGATTCTAACGCTTCGAACAGTGCGTGATTTGAACTCCAGATAGTAAGATATGATCCGAACAAGTAGCTTGCTGGTGGCTGGATTTTTCTCGCGCGAATCTCTTTTTTTTTTTAAATGAAAGAAATTTATTTGTGGGGATTGGGAGAGGAAAAAAGATATATTTATGATAAACCAATTAGGACATCCTATCACTAATCGGGTTTAATAGGGCATCCCACTATTATTAGAAAGCGGATTTAAAATACATAGCCAGCTCACAAAGAGAATACAAATTTTCATTATTCATCTTCATTGAAAAAGTGAATACATAGGGGCCTTTATAGGCTACAATTGCATCTCCTACTTGTATTATGATTACATAATTCTAATCCTAAGAGAAATTAAAAAGTCAAAAAAAAATACATAAAAAAAAATTAGAGTCTTATTACAATTTCAGTTACAAAAATTAAAAAAAAATAAAATATAAATTAGAATTCTAATGCTAGTAGAACTACTGATTTATGTTGAGTTGGCGCGTCTTCTCCAACGATGAAAGATTTGACATATCTTCGTTCCATTGTCCGCATCAGTAACATAAGAGTGTACACCTACAATTAAAATACATCTCTCTCTCTCTCTCCCCCCCTCCCTGTGCGTGCACGCGTGTGTGAATTACATTTAGGTGTATCATATACTTTACACCTACTGATTAAAATATGTAGTGGACTACTCATATTCACGATCCGATCCATTGATATAATACATAATACTAGAATATAAGCATTAAGGCACTGCTTTGTGATCATGCTATCTTAGTTGGTCTAAAGTGTCATGTTGAATGCCCAAATAGAGGGGGAAAAGGGTGTCTTCCGCATAAGACCAGTAAAGAGAGGTGGTTGTGTAGGTACTAAAACTTGTAACAAATTTTTGGCCCAATTGGGTGAATTTACTAATAATAAAGAGTTTTGATTTTCAAATATAACTACATAGGTTGCCATTTTTAAATTCATAGTTACTGACATTATAGACAAGTCACAAGGGGTAAATCAAGGGTCATAATTGTAAGAAAACTTTCAGGTACCTTGTCGGTTTTAAGGACCATTCAGGAATAGATAGGTGTGGTTTTGACTGTAGCTGTTTTGGGGAGATTTTCTAGTGATTATAATAAGGACATCACACAAGTGCTAGTTTTCTTTATGCCTTAATTTATTTTGAGTAGTCTTCTTTTTATGTGAGTGTTCAGTACCACATCGGTTATCTCCTAAAAGCGCTCTTTTATAAAGCCTATTAATAGGCCCTAGACTCTTTTATTGATAGACAATGATTAAATAAATTTTTTCAGTTAAAATTTCAAAGCTATTGAGTTCTAAGATTTAGGTGCGAAGCCCGTAGTGTATGACAAGTACAAATCATAGCGGACTCAATTCTTCCAAACAATTCCCAAATTCAAGATCCTTACTCTAATTTCTAAGTCCAACCACAACAAGAAGAACCTGTTGACTTAAAAAAGAATATGGTATTCATGATTCAATCCCAAATTTGTTTTGTTAAAAGGCAAAACTTAAAACACATGAGTAGAATCATCAAAATAAGTTTTTAGACAATATGAATCATAAATGTATATGGATAAAATCCAGCATACATAAAACCATGTAAACTTCTTTTGATTCCATCTATTCATAAAAACAAAAATATGTTCTTGAAATTCCAAAATGGTTAAACCGAAACCAAAAACTATTTATCTTGTGTGTGTGTACTTAAGCATATCAACACTAGTCTATCTTTACACAAGATCTAAAAATAAAACAAAACAAACTGAAGTCTTCTTGTTGATCTTCATCTTCAAGACTACTCGATCCAAGTGAGCTTGATGTGATCGTTACGATCTGAACTCTTGCATCAACACTTGTTTGCTTCAACACTTTAACTGTGAATGTCTTATTGAAGTCAAATCTCTACTAAGATCTTGATCAATATCTGAAACTTATTAAACACAAGATTATTAGTAAACTAACTTTCATAAGTTAATCATCATCAAAACTAAGGTGAAGGGTCTCTGGGCCAACAATCTCCCCCTTTTTGATGATGACAAAACTTATAAAATTATATATGCATTCATTAAGGATAGGCTTCATAGAAGCTCCCCTTAACTTATGCATACGAATAAAACGATAAAGATATGCAATGTAAGCTCAAGATAACAAAACACACACACACACACACACATACACACATAGGGTCAAGTGCTCCTAGTGGGTCTCCTTAGATTGTAATCTAAGGAGACGGTTTAAAACTCCAACATCTCGATTTTTTTTCACGATCCGACCGCATATTATCATATTCATGTTATAATATAATGCATATAAAAAATCACGTGATTTGAAATTCATTTACTCATTGATCTAATCATTCCATTTTGTTCTACTGTTTAAAAACCGTTAATGTTTGAACCCAAAGAAAATAGAGTAAACAAACTTCAAATCACGTGAATTTTTATATGCGTACATCTTATAACATGAATATGATAATGTGCGGTTGGATCATGAAAAAAATCGATATGTTAGAATTTTAAGTCGTCTCCTTAGGTTACAATCTAAGGAGACCTACTGGGAACACTTTTCCCCCACACACACGCGCGCGCGTGAATAAACAATGAATCAACCATGCATATATAAACGCAAATTCTTCTCCCCCTTTTTGTCATTCATCAACAAATGGTTTCATCAACAATGGGTGAAACAAACAAACAATACCAATAAACATAACATATTTTAATTGAAATTTTGGTACCAATAAAAAAATCAATTGAAAGAAACCAATTGAAAATGAAACTATTTTTTTATTAATTAAAATGAAACAATCTTTTTATGAATTGATACCAATAGAAGGACATGATATCAATTGAAAGAAAACAAAACAAATTTTTTTGGGTAAACACTAAAACCATTTGCAATAAAGATACAAAATTGAGAATAATACTAAATTAAGATTATTGATACGGTATTAAAAATGTTAACATATACCAAAAATAAATATTTTTCTTCATAAAGAGTGGGAGTAAGATACCAATTGAAGAAAAATCAATTAAAGGATAAAACAAGAATTTTTCTCCTCCTTTATGAAATACCAATAAAAATAATGCATAAGCTTGTATATAATACCAATTGAAAAACAGTTGACATTGAGGACTAAATCAAGCTTAGTAAGAAAATAATTTGTGGTAAAAATGTGTGAACATGTAAAATAAGTACAATCAAAATCATGCATATGTATGAGAGCAATATAATGTCAATTTAGAAATGATACATACATATATAAAAAGCATAAGTATACAAAATAAATTTTCATTGAAAATTATGTATAACTCATACCTATTACTCTATCATGCACATGTTTGAAAGATATTCAATTAAAGGTATACAAGGCATGGTCTCCCATCCAACCGCCCTTTGGTTGGTAGGGTTTTCAAAAATAAGAGTTTGAAAATAATTTAATATGTTTGAAAACTCTACCAATTGAAGAATCATGAAGCCAGTTTTAGGGTAATTTTGAAAACTAGTATTAAATCCTTCAAGTAAAGAATAAACACAATGTATTAATGAAATATGAAAATTATACGAGAAACGACACTCAAAAAGCAATAAAACATATATATTATATGAGATAAAAATCATGAGTAAACAAGATGTGTCGAGTGTAAGAATCATGTAATGAACAAATTCATGGAGATAAGGCGTTGAAGATCATTGAAATGAAATCATCAAAACTTAAAAAAAAAAAAAAATCTATTTTTATCAAAAACTAAACAAGCTTCAAGATATATGTATGTTTTGTTGAAACTAAAAGTATACATACATATCCCAAATATAAATTGAGTCCACAAAAGTATATTATAGAAGGCAAGTGGCTCTTAGATAGACATGTATATCTATAGTTTTGAGCAAAATTTATATATACATGCAGCAAGACACGAAAATATGTACAAAATAGAGAAAACAAGTAAAGATATAAGAATCATCAAAACAAGGTTATACAAGTACATGTAATGAGTACAAATGAGTAATGAAGTACAAACACATGATAATCAAGTGTAGCTCACTAATTATACAAGTATAAACATAAGATTTAATGAAAACTACATTTAAACAAGTAATCAAAACATGAAGTGCTAAAACATAAATAAACATGATCATTAGAATAAATGCACGTGCTATTAAAACTATGATATACACAATAGCTAAACTCTAATGAGAACATAAAAATATGAATTCATATAAACATGGGTGTATCTTAAAGACTATCTATGTATATCAAAAGTTTGATAGGTATTGCATTTAAACATAATGAGTATGAAAATTAATAATGCTAAAATATCAATATTAATGTATAAACAAAATAAGGAGTTAGAAATAGTTATCAGAACTAATAGAACTAGTCTCTAGGTCTCTAAACCATGGTTCCCACCTAAATATCCCTTAAAGTGATGCATTCATAGATATGATCTTTGAGTTCGAAACGCATCCACCATCAAGGCACCAACACTCTCACGTCGAGTGAGAGCCCACACCTACATCAAATACAATAAGGGTGAATTTTGGTATCCATATCTTTTTGGGTCCATGGGAGTTAGCACCTTTCCTAACCCAAACAAATTTATTTGTAAAATTTAAATTATGTATTCTATCATAACAAAACTTTGCAAGGTGACCTGTACGTTCACAATGTGTACAAGTATACACATGAGCATACATGGTGTCATGTGTGTGAACATAAGAAGCAGGTGCACGTCGTGACTTGTGTGCATGAATATGTGAAGTATGTTTCTTATGAAACATGAATTTCAATCGTATGTGATTCAAGACACATTGGCTCAAAGTGGAGCCCAAACAATCTACACATTTCTTCATCATACATAAATCATTTCAATTTTAGAAGAAGAAGTGGAGCATGCATTCTTATCAATAAGAGATATAACAATAGAATCATGACAAGAATGGGAAGCAAAATCATTTTTCTTTTAAAAACTTTTCTTTTGAAACCAAATCTAATTCTTTTGAAATTAAAGCAATTTTATTTTTCAAAAAATTGTTCTCTTTTAAACAAAATCTATTTTTGAAGACAAAGTCGTATTTTTGAGAAAAAACATGATTAAAATCATTTTTATTCTTTAAAAATTTATTTTCTTTTAAAACAATATCTAATTGGGATTTCAATGAGTCCATTTCATTTGAAATCTCAACTTTTCTTGCAAAATCATATCTAGTTTTGAAAACAAATTTTTATTTTTTTATTTAATTTAAAACTTTTCTTTTTCAAAAATTTGTATTTTTCTAGCAAGTTTTTATAAAATAATGAAAGTTCTTCATTTAAAGCATGTGTATTCATGGTATTATCATCACATGAAGAACTAGCACTATCATCTAGTTGAGTATCTGAAATTACCTCAAGGGAGTCAATCCCTTGGACCATGAAGCAAGCTTGGTCGGACTCATATCCACTAGATTACTTCTCCGCATAGTTTGTCGTTTATAGCTCGGGAGAGGTCAATGTGTCTACACTGCAAAAGCGGAATCACAATGAGAAATAATAGAAGATGTTGTTTGCTAAGTGTATACCTAAGTGTCTCTAAAGCTTGTGCAATAGCCTCAAGGTACTTGTCATTATCAAGATAAGATTTCTTGGTAGTGGCAAGATAAACATGCAAACCTAGAGCTTTTAAATATGCACTCATCTTAAACTTTCACATATCGATGTTGGAAACATCATATAGGGAGGGTAAGAAAATTCATAAGTTTATAAACTATATGTGTGCAAATGCAAATCTAGATTACCTATCCAAGGATCTCACTCCTGGGTGGTTAAACCGAATATCATAAGCGGAGGCTCTGATAACAATTGAAAGTGCACCAAGAGGGAGTGAATATGTGTACTAGCTAATTTTAGGCAAACGATGTGAATTAAAAACTTATTGCAAACACACTATGCGTAATTGTTGACACTTTAAAAAAGACAAGATTCTTGACTGGCCTGAACAATGTCTAAACTTGTTGACATTTACAAAAGACAAGTGACAGACAAGCTGACGACCAGTTCTGTACTTGTTGACATTTACAAAAGACAAGTGACAGACAAGCTGATAACCAGTTCTGTACTTGTTGAAATTTACAAAAGACAAGTGACAGACAAGCTGACGACCAGTTTTCACTCATCTCCGAGGGACAAAGAAGCAACTTGGACTCTACTGATCCAGTAAAGCGGACAGTGAGCCCGGATTGTCTATAAACAGACCTCAGCAGGTCTAAGATGCTAGCACTTAGCATCACATGAGCCCAAGGGGATAGCCTCACCTGAGAGGCTAAGATCGCCCAACTTCGCCTTGAAGCCGTTCAAAGTTCCATCAGGGAGCTAACTTATAGCTTCGCCTAAAGTACTCAATTAACTCCGCAGAGAGTTAGCTTCGTTCGAAGCCACGCGCAACCGCGCAGAAGGATGTTTGGTAGCTTCGCTACAGATGTTATCTAGCTCCGCTGAAGAGCTTTCTTCTGACTTCGCCAGATGCGCCTTCCAGCTCCGCTGCGAGCTCGACGCGAGCAGCTCCACTGCGAGTCTGTTATGGTCAACCTTTGACCAATTAAATCTCCAGATGAGATCAAATCTATTCAGGATCAAGATCAAATCTAATCAAGATTAAAGCTGAGATCAAATTTGGCAGTTGCTTGTCATGATCTTTTGACTCTCCTAAAACAAGTAAGAGGATCAAGGGAGATCTTCTAATTATATGGAAAGGATCAAAACAAATCAGGAGACCGATCTACCTGCTACTTCTAGCTTCGCGAAGCTGATTCTAGCTCGCAGCAAGGCTACCTTCCAGATTTGAACAGATTTGATTCAATCTGTTTCCATATTTTCAAAGGACAATTATACCCTTGCTCTCCCTATAAATAGCCCACCAGGGGCACAAGGAGAGAAGACCATGGCAGACTCCACGAGAAGACCGCACAAGCCGCGCGCACAGAGAGAGAGGCGGCTAAACAGAGATCTATTCTCTTACTTCTAAGAATTCAGAGACTTTAGAGAACTGCTTCTCTAATCAGGGTGCTGATACCCTAATACCTTCTTCTCAAGGAATCTCCAGAACCAGGCGAGAAGGAATTCCTAAGCGAAGAGGGTTTTGAGAAGTAACAAGAGGGTTCTACCAACCTTCTGTTCTCCGATTTTCCGAACCAGGCGAGACGGGAATCATATCGATCGCATCGTCAAAGGGACAAAGTGGTCGCGCGCTGACCAGACTCCTACCGGCACACTTCTCCAAAATCTCAGAGGAGATCTACTTGTAATCTTTTTAGAATACCTGTAATTTAGCTCCTCGACCCTTTTTTGTAAGTTTTTCCCTTTACAAATCAATGAAAAACAAGATGGCGACTCCGCTGGGGATGATATTCCCCACTGCTGAGAATCAAGTTATGCAATGCGACGAACAGACCTTCGGGTCTATCTCTGAATTCAAGGAAGCCAATGTGGCCAGAGCCCCTCTGATTAAATCTTCAAAGCAAGTCTCTGCGGAGACAGATGAGGCTCTCTGCGAGTCTACTGCGGTCCTCTGGCTCAACAAGGAAGAAGGCCCGTAGTGCAAGCCTATCACTTTCGAGAACCTGGTCGTTCACTTCGACCAAGAAAAATTTGAAGAAGTCCTCTATGGGGGTGGTCTAATGCTTCATGCACAGAAGCATAGAAAGGTCTCCATGACTAAGGCCTCAGAACAGAAACCAGAAGCAGAGTTCTGTCGACACCCCTCAGCCTCGCGTGTGGCTGGTCAGGTTCCCTGCGAACCTATGTCTCCCTTATCAAAGCAGATGTGGAGGCCAAAGCAGAGCGCTCTGTATAAAGCCTCAGGCGTAACTGCGCCACAAGTGCGTCTCTCACGCGAAGAAAAAGGCAAGATACTTGTAAGAAATTAAGTCAATTTTAAGGAATAGGAAAATACAAATTAGGATTTCTTATACTTGGTCAAAATAAGATTATTTGTTTGATTTTTAGGGTTAGGAAGAAAATTTGCCAAAGTAATTTAGTCTTGATCTTTACCTTGATGAAATATGCACACTTCATACACTTACACACTTAGGGTTCAAAATAAAGATTCTTATGCCTTATAAAAATAATAATAAAAAAAGAAAAAGAAAAAAAATATAAACAAATCTAATTATTGATTAGCTAGGTGCTTTGGCCTAAGCAAGTCTTAGTATTTATGCGAAAGATGATTAGATAAGTTTAAGAAAAATATATATATATAAATCCTCTGATTAAGCTAGGTATTTGTGCCTAATAAAGCATAAAGTATTCACGCCTAAAGGGGTTCAAATAATAAAATCCTTAGTTTTGTGGCCTTGTTTGCTCGAGTCCTTAAGTCCTTGGGGTATTTTCTCACCTGGTGCCCTAAGACCGTTTGGTTTGGGAGTCATCGATTAAAGGCTCGTTACATGGGCAGATTAGAAAGCCTAATAAAACTAAGGAATAATACCACAAATATATATATATATATATATATTATATATATATATATATAAATAAGGCATAAGAGTTAGAGTTAATGAACCCTTAGTCAAATTTTCACGATCACAAAGTGCATATGACTTGGGGTAAAGTAATAGACTAGATGAGAAGTACAATTTGACTCCTTACTTTGATTGATAACAAATTTTTGAATAGAGACTAAGTTTAGAAATGAAAAATTTAGTTTTCCTATAACTTATAAATTACTTAAATCTTACAATTATAATTCAAATATTTTTCTCTTTCAAAATGCTTTTCGAAAACACTAACTCTTTGTTTCTCTTTCTTTATGGATTTTGTGGGTGTAATCCACTGAAAACCCTCACGAGACAAAACTCGTCCTCTAGGGGAAACCTAGAGGTTTAACGGCTTATTGCACATGCTCAGTGCAATCGCGTAACATGCGAAAGTGGTCTAATAATCCTTAGTATAGTTTAGTTGTTTTGCTCGATGACGAGCAAAAGATAGGTATGGGAGTGTGACTGGTCACGAATATTGCACATTTAATATCATATTCTCCTACTTATTATAGAATAAACTCTGCATTGTCTTAATTAAATGTTTAATTTATTTGCAGGCCCATTCCTAAAGGAGAGTGAAGAGAAATGAGCCCAAAGCCTACTAAATTCTGAATTAAATCAGAATTAATTCGAACCCAGTGAATCAGGCCAAAATCAGAGAGGTTGAAAACTAGTTGAGAAGAATCCTCTCAGAATCGATCGGTTGAAGCCAAGTATAACAATGTTTTTGTGAGTGCCAACGATAATTCATGATGACGTTCTCCTCTTCAAGATTCGTATCACTTCATTCTTGTTCGTCTTGATGATATAATGCGAATGGGGACTGAGCTCGATCCTATGACTTATGCGTTGAACGCCTCCGAAGTAAGGTAGAACATGCAAGGGTTCTAGGTAAGTCATCAACTAAACTAGGTAAGTACTTCTCTAATCTTCTTTCTTTTCTTTTATTTCTTAGTTTAGATCACCAACACGATTTCTTTCATCACTCCTTTTCCATTTTTCTTTGTAAATAATCATTCTCCATTTTTCTCCACCTTCTCCATCTATCGCTTTCTTTCTAACTTTAACCTAACTCTTTTTCATTTTAATTTCTTAAAACAAGAAGCTTCATTTTCTTCACAAAGATTTCAATACAAACCTTGAACGCTTCTATCGCTAACCCTCCTTGTGGATCACGACCCGCATAGCCACTTGCTATTACGATAGAATTGAGCACTTGCACATCTCTATTTTTAAGTTCTGAAATACTGTATTTTTTTGTGCAGGTTTAAGCTTAATCAAATTTTTGGCGCCGTTGCCGGGGAGGGTAACGGTATGTATTGAATTTTTAGAACTAAAACGAATTTTTCTTCTCTGTTGCAGGTTATAGGGCAGGAAAAGCAGGAAAAAAAAGATTGCAGTAGCATATAAGTGGTCTTGGGCCTCTGTTCCAGAAAACAGAGACCAAGTACCCTCTGAATTGCCGTGTTTGCTCGGCTCTAGCCGCGTTTCTGCGGCAAGGAAGAGTTCACTACTAACTGGCTTTTTACAGGGCTGCTTGCTTTGCAAAATAATAGTTTTCTGCAAACTTTATTTCTTATATGCCATCACCAGAAGCCTGCTAATAAACCAACAGTAAACATTTGTTGAAAAAGTTAAAAAATTGATTAGACGTTTGCATTTTAGGCACGTGTCTTTTCAATTCATTTACTTTACTGTTGAAGAGTGCTAGAGCAAGGTACGTTCGCATTGCATTTAGAATAGGACTCATCTCTTGGTTAATTTACATCGCTTTGAGTGAATCTTGTTTGCATATCTTGTACACTTGCACAAACTGATCTTAAGGGCACCACCCATAACAAGATATGGTGGGGATTTAATCACCCTTTCTTGGCCCAAAAATCAGATTCCAAGCACTCACTAACCCGAGCCTAACTAAAAGTGAGTAGACGTTGGCCCTAGGGACATCTCGGACTCAATTAGGAGATTATCCTAAGGGGAAAACATGTTAGAATTTGACTCCTGCCAAATCAGTGTCTAGGAAAGGGATTAAGGGCCGAAAGCTCGAAGGTTGGTGGTTATTTAATTAAGGAACGTCTTTGACGGATAACCTCCCACCAATCTTGCCCTGACCTGGCTGATTAGCTTGTGGTCAAAGTCTGCATTATACCTCCCGTGGACAGTCTAACCAGTTAGGAGTCGTCTAGGTCATAGGTCTACCCTAACTTAGTTTAGAATTTTTTTTTTATTTGTTTGCTTATTTGTTTGTTTTTTTTTCTTTATTTGTATTCTATTGTGTGATATGGCTTATAATAACAATTTTTTCAATTTTAATAGTAATCCATATTACACACCGACCTCTTTTTCGGATATTACTAACCTGGCATATCATAACTTTAACCAATCTAGTGTGCCGGATTGGTCTTATCCGAATCAATATAACCCATGCCCCCAATCTTATAACCATAATTTTTAGAATAATTTCAACTCTTCACAGAGTCAGTGGGGATTCACCTCCCCCGAGTCTAATTTTCAACCAACTTATCCTCCTAATCCACCTAGTCCACAATATTTCCACGATTCATACTCAGTTCCGCCAGTCCAAAATAGAAAACCATCAATTTTGGAAATGAGTATGCGTGAGTCCAAACAAAAATCACAAAATCTGATGGACTCATAATTTCACCACCACCATTCTAAGACAACACTTCATCTTTTCATCAAAACAATGAACCTATCAATTATGAAGAGATGCTTGAAGCCATGACTCAGGCTCAAAACGCTCGTAATCGTGACATAGATATGATGGTCCAATCTCTACGTTCCCACCGTTTGACCAGTTCTGATGTCACTAACCATTCTGTTAGAGCCGAAGAGTCAAGTTGTTCTGGAAATCAAGGTTCCATTTCAGAACAATCATTTGAACTTGCCCAAACTCCAAATTTTGAAAATGATATTGACAGTTTGGCAAGTTATCCCTTTCCTGAAATTGAATTTGAAAATGAATATGATCATGAACCTCAACTTAGTGATTCAATTCTACTTCCTGATTCAATAATGACTCCGGTATCTTCACCCTGATTTCAATCTCTTTCCCGAGTCAACATTGGATCCTGTGCCAATTCATCATGAAATTGAATCACCCATCTTTGATGATCATATTGAACTTGACCAATTTTATACTTTTGAAAGTCCTATTGACAGATTGGCAAGTTCTCATTTTTATGACATTGAACTCAATGAGAAATATGACCTAGATTCTCATATCTGTGATCCAGTTCAAATTCCTGAATCAATATTGACTCCTGTTTTGTTACCCGACTTGAGTAATATTTTAGAGTCAGTTTTGATTCCCACACCTATCATTCTTAAACTTGAATCACCAATATTAAGTCACATTCCATTGTTGGAAAATAAATGTGGACTTGAGTTTCAACTTCTTGACTTAGACCCACTTCCCGAAACAATTTCGACTCCTGAACTTTTACTTGACTTAAGTCACCTTCCTGAGTCGGTATTAGTTCCTGTACTTCCTGAGTCCAAGTCAATCATTCTATCTTTTCACACTCCATTGTGGGACAAGGCGGTTGACAAATTTGACTCTGAAATTAATTATGGAATTTGGAAATTAGATGGGGTCAAATATTTAATAAAAATTATTCAAGCATATATCATTTTAGTGGGTTATATTAGAGAAATTTCTGGTGGGTTCCTCCGAACCCCACGAAAAGTCGATTGGGCCGCATTTTGTGGACCAATCAGATCACCACCGGAACCACTACCTTAAGGTAACATTTTCCTTCCATTTCTTCTTTTTCATGCATCTATGCATTAATTCATACATTGAGGACAATGCATGAGATAGGTGTGGGGGAGGGTTCTAACATAACTTAGGTTTTTCTTTTTATTTTAAAAAAAAATTAACATTTTCTTTACTTTTAAAAAACTTTTTGAAAATAGAAACAATATTTTGACATATTTTTTGTAAGAAATTAAGTCATTTTAAGGAATAGGAAAATCCAAATTAGGATTTCTTATACTTGATCAAAATAAGATTATTTGTTTGATTTTAGGGTTAGGAAGAAAATTTGTCAAAGTAATTTAGTCTTGATCTTTACCTTGATGAAATATGCACACTTCATACACTTACACACTTAGGGTTCAAAAACAAAGATTCTTATGCCTTATAAAAAAATAATAAAAAAAGAAAAGAAAAAAATATAAACAAATCTAATTATTGATTAGCTAGGTGCTTTGGCCTAAGCAAGCCTTAGTATTTATGCGAAAGATGATTAGATAAGTTTAAGAAAAAATATATAAAAATCTTCTGATTAAGCTGGGTATTTGTGCCTAATAAAGCATAAAGTATTCAAGCCTAAAAGGGGTTCAAATAATAAAATCCTTAGTTTTGTGGCCTTATTTGCTCGAGTCCTTAAGTCCTTAGGGTATTTTCTCACCTGGTGCCCTAAGACCGTTTGGTTTGGGAGTCATCGATTAAAGGCTCGTTACATGGGCAAATTAGAAAGCCTAATAGAACTAAGGAATAATACCACAAATATATATATATATATATATATATATATATATATATATATATATATATATATATATATATATATATATATATATATATAAATATAAATAAATAAGGCATAAGAGTTAGAGTTAATGAACCCTTAGTCAAAATTTTCACGATCACAAGGTGCATATGACTTAGGGTAAAGTAATAGACTAGATGAGAAGTACAATTTGACTCCTTACTTTGATTGATAACAAATTTTTGAATAGAGACTAAGTTTAGGAATGAAAATTTAGTTTTCCTATAACTTATAGATTACTTAAATCTTATAATTATATGTCAATATTTTTCTCTTTCAAAATGCTTTTGAAAACACTAACTCTTTGTTTCTCTTTTTTTATGGATTTTGTGGGTGTAATCCACTGAAAACCCTCACGAGACAAAACTTGTCCTCTAGGGGAAACCTAGAGGTTTAACGGCTTGTTGCACATGCTAAGTGCAGTCGCGTAACCTGCGAAAGTGGTCTAATAATCCTTAGTATAGTTTAGTTGTTTTGCTCGAGGACGAGCAAAAGATAGGTATGGGGGTGTGACTGGTCACGAATATTGCACATTTAATATCATATTCTCCTACTTATTATAGAATAACTCTGCATTGTCTTAATTAAATGTTTAATTTATTTGCAGGCCCATTCCTAAAGGAGAGTGAAGAGAAATGAGCCCAAAGCCCACTAAATTCTGAATTAAATCAGAATTAATTCGAACCCAGTGAATCAGGCCAAAATCAGAGAGGTTGAAAATCAGTTGAGAAGAATCCTCCCAGAATCGATCGGTTGAAGCCAACGAAAAGGCCATTTCGTCACAATCCCGGACGTAAACAAGAAATCCAGCTGAAGATAAAGCCAGAACGCGAAACCGGGGAGCTCCACCAACAGGGTGTGGCCACCTGGCCACACCCTGCCGCGAAAACGCAGCCAGAGCCGCATTTCTGCGGCTCTGTTAGGGAGTTAGGGGGAGCGTTTGCTCCCCTATCTTCATAGGATCCTGTAGGTTGGGTTTTTGCCCATAAAAGGGCAGGATTTGCACTGAAAAGAGGACGATCATGCAGAGATAGGATTTAGTCCAGTTTTTCATTCTTTATAGTTTAGGTTTTTGTTTTCTTTTTATGTAATTTTAATTTGTATGTAAGCTTAGGTTAGATTCAGACTCATGTAAGTAAGAGAGAGAGAGGCTTATGTTGAGAGTGACACCGATGTACCCTCTTCCTTTCTTCCATCGTTTCTGCAAGCAATAAAAGGTAATTTTTTTATGTTCGTCTTTACTTTATTTTCTTCTTCTTCTTTCTACTTCACCTCTTTTGGTTTTGATGAGAATGCAAGTGAATCCAGAAGCATAAGTATAACAATGTTTTTGTGAGTGCCAACGATAATTCATAATGACGTTCTCCTCCTCAAGATCCGTATCACTTCATTCTTGTTCGTCTTGATGATATAATGCGATGGGGACTGAACTCAATCCTATGGCTTATGCGTTGAACGCCTCCGAAGCAAGCTAGAATATGCAAGGGTTCTAGGTAAGTCATCAACCAAACTAGGTAAGTACTTCTCTAATCTTCTTTCTTTTTTTTTATTTCTTTGTTTAGATCACCAACACGATTTCTTTCATCACTCCTTTTCCATTTTTCTTTGTAATAATCATTCTCCATTTTTCTCCACCTTCTCCATCTATCGCTTTCTTTCTAATTTTAACCTAACTCTTTTTTCATTTTCATTTCTTAAAACAAAGAAGAACCTTCATTTTTCTTCACAAAGATTTCAATACAAACCTTGAACGCTTCTATCGCTAACCCTCCTTGTGGATCACGACCCGCATAGCCACTTGCTATTGTTGTAGAATTGAGCACTTGCACATCTCTATTTTTAAGTTCTGAAATACTGTATTTTTTGTGCAGGTTTAAGCTTAATCAAATTTTTGCGCTGTTACCGGGGAGGGTAACGGTATGTATTGAATTTTTAGAACTAAAACAAATTTTTCTTCTCTGTTGCAGGTTATAGGGCTGGAAAAGTAGGAAAAAAAAGATTGCAGTAACATATAAGTGGTCTTGGGCCTCTGTTCCAGAAAACAGAGACCAAGTACCCTCTAAATTGTCGTGTTTGCTCGGCTCTAGCCGCGTTTCTGCGGCAAGGAAGAGTTCACTACTAACTGGCTTTTTGCAGGGCTGCTTGCTTTGCAAAATAATAGTTTTCTGCAAACTTTATTTCTTATATGCCATCACCAGAAGCCTGCTAATAAACCAACAGTAAAACATTTGTTGAAAAAGTTAAAAAAATTGATTAGACGTTTGCATTTTAGGCACGTGTCTTTTCAATTCATTTACTTTACTGTTGAAGAGTGCTGGAGCAAGGTACGTTCGCATTGCATTTAGAATAGGACTCATCTTTTGGTTAATTTACATCGCTTTGAGTGAATCTTGTTTGCATATCTTGTACACTTGCACAAACTGATCTTAAGGGCACCACCCCATAACAAGATAAGGTGGGGATTTAATTACCCTTCCTTGGCCCAAAAATCAGATTCCAAGCACTCACTAACCTGAGCCTAATTAAAAATGAGTAGATGTTGGCCCTAGGGACATCTCGGACTCAATTAGGAGATTATCCTAAGGGGAAATATGTTGGAATTTGACTCCTGCCAAATCAGTGTCTAGCAAAGGGATTAAGGGCTGAAAGCCCGAAGGTTGGTGGTTATTTAATTAAGGAACGTCTTTGACGGATAACCTCCCACCAATCTTGCCCTGACCTGGCTGATTAGCTTGTGGTCAAAGTCTGCATTATACCTCCAGTGGACAGTCTAACCAGTTAGGAGTCGTCTAGGTCATAGGTCTACCCTAACTTAGTTTAGAATTTTTTCTTTTTATTTGTTTGCTTATTTGTTTGTTTTTTTCTTTATTTGTATTCTATTGTGTGATATGGCTTATAATAACAATTTTTCCAATTTTAATATTAATCCATATTACACACCGACCTCTTTTTCGGATATTACCAACCTGGCATATCATAACTTTAACCAACCTAGTGTGCCGGATTGGTCTTATCCGAATCAATATAACCCATGCCCCCAATCTTATAACCATAATTTTCAGAATAATTTCAACTCTTCACAGAGTCAGTGGGTATTCACCTCCCCGAGTCTAATTTTCAACCAACTTGTCCTCCTAATCCACCTAGTCCACAATATTTCCACGATTCATACTCAGTTCCGCCAGTCCAAAATAGAAAACCATCAATTTTGGAAATGAGTATGCATGAGTCCAAACAAAAATCACAAAATCTGATGGACTCACAATTTCACCACCAATTCCAAGACAACACTTCATCTTTTCATCAAAACAATGAACCTATCAATTATGAAGAGATGCTTGAAGCCATGACTCAGGCTCAAAACGCTCGTAATCGTGACATAGATATGATGGTCTAATCTCTATGTTCCCACCGTTTGACCAGTTCTGATGTCTATTAAAATCAGATTTGATCTTGATTGGATTTGATCTTGATCTTGAATAGATTTGATCTCATCTGGAGATTTAATTGTCAAAGGTTGACCATAACAGACCCGCAGCGGAGCTGCTCGCGTCGAGCTCGCAGCGGAGCTGGAAGGCGCATCTGGCGAAGTCAGAAGAAGCTCTTCAGCGGAGCTAGATAACATCTGTAGCGAAGCTACCGAACATCCTTCTGCGCGGTTGCGTGTGGCTTCGAGCGAAGCTAACTCTCTACGGAGTTAACTGAGTACTTCAGGTGAAGCTATAAGTTAGCTCCCTGATGGAACTTTGAACGGCTTCAAGGCGAAGTTGGGCGATCTTAGCCTCTCAAGCGAGGCTATCCCCTTGGGCTCATGTGATGCTAAGTGCTAGCATCGTAGACCTGTTGAGGTCTGTTTAGAGACAATCCGGGCTCACTGTCTGCTTTACTGGATCAGTAGAGTCCAAGTTGCTTCTTTGTCCCTCGGAGAAGAGTGAAAACTGGTCGTCAGCTTGTCTGTCACTTGTCTTTTATAAATGTCAACAAGTACAGAACTGGTCATCAGCTTGTCTGTCACTTGTCTTTTGTAAATGTCAACAAATACAGAACTGGTCGTCAGCTTGTCTGTCACTTGTCTTTTATAAATGTCAATAAGTTTAGACATTGTTTAGGCCAGTCAAGAATCTTGTCTTTTTTAAAGTGTCAACAAGACCCCCTTCAAAGTTTTTGAAAGTCCGCAATGGAATGGTTCAGGCTTCGAAATACTTTGAATAGCTTTGATCGGTGGTATATGAAGTACGAACGTCGCCATGGTGGTTGAGTTCAGCTTCGCTTTTAATCCTGCTTTGGGATAGATTCGCCGAAGAATCATGTAGATTCGCGACTCGGGTAGCTTCGCGTCTGAGTAGCTCTGCGTCTGGGTAGCTCTGTGTTTGGGTAGCTCTGCGTCCGAGCCTCCCAGAGTAGATTTGCTTTAAATTGGTGTTGGAACGTCGTTCCTTTCCCGAGGCCAACAGCCTTTTGGCTAATTACGAGAAGGATTATAACTTCTTTTGGATTAACAAGGGAGATCATTCCTCCCTTGCACGTTTTCGAGGGAAACCGTTCCCCTTCTCAAGGCTCAATAAATTTACATTAACGAGGGAGATCATTCCTCCCTTGCGCGTTTTCGAGGGAAACCGTTCCCTTTCTCAAGGCTCAGTAAATGCCTTAAATTCGCTCGCGCTTCTATGCTTGAAGCCGCAGCGGTGTGCTCAGACCATGAGGCCTATAAATAAGACACTTGAGGTCTTCTGCAAGGAAGCAGTCTGTTCATGACTTCTCTTGGTTGTGAACTAGTGGGGGTGCCCACTCTCGGTCATCCAGATACTTTACCAATGAACTGATAACTTTTAGGGAGTTTATCTTCCTTAATTTAGCTTTAACAGCTACCTCAGGGATTGATTTTCCTTGTTCTTCATTTTGTATCTGACTGATCTGTAGAGAAGGGGTTCAGCCCTGTTTCCCAGCTTCCAAGCGAAGCTATCTTTTGAATCAAAGAAAGATCATTGCATGCTTGCTAAGTTCGCCACTTAGGCAAAATTGGGACTTAGTCTCTTCAAGGTCGAGCCAGTCTTGCCATATAGGTGGGGCTAAGACTGTGTCCCTCAGGATCAGTCTGGTTTAGCCATATAGGCAAGGCTAGGACTTGGCTTTTGCTGAGCTATCCTATAATCATTGTGCAAGCGAGGCTATCCTCTGCTTAACTGAATCTGAAATCCATTCTGCAACTGAATCGGATATAAATTGCTTCGCCCCAAAGAATTTGACTTAGCATTTCACTTTTGCAGCTTTTCCTTTAACTTACTGCTAACTTGTTTCAGTTTGCATTGCAGTGAGCTATGTTCGCCAGCCTTTCAATCTGATGAAAGAGATCAGAGACTTGTCTCTTGCTTTTCCAGTTGAAACTTTAATCCTAAGCAGGAGGAACAAACTGGGGCCGCTGATGTGTGTTTCCAGAAGAGGTTGGCAGTCGCTTATCCGAGATGATCCACTTCGAGGCGAGGCTGGTAGCCGCTTATCCGAGATGATCCACTTCGGGAAAGCGGACGTCACCTGTAAGGTCTCGGATCCTTCTTTTGCCAATTTTCATCAAAGAAGATCCAGTCTTCTGGTGGCAACCGGTCCTTTGTCAATTTTCATCAAAGATGATCCAGCTCCTTGATGGCAAAGTCTGCCATTATGCGAAGGATTACAGCCTTGTGCCAAAGGAAGGCCTTTCGTGTCCAGTTAGTTTCGCTTGGAAGTAGATAGGACAACTTGTATGCCTTTGGAGCAAATTATTCTGTTGTATGGAACATAAACTTGATGTAGTAGTATCAATGTACCTTCCCTTTTGAATCAATAAAAGTTTACTTTCTGCTTATCTACTTCGTTTCTCCTTCTTTTTGACTCGAGAACACCTGAAGTGGACTGGCGGAGCCAAACTTCATGCGAAGTCAAAGACAGAATGCTTTCTGAATCAGGAACGCGCTTCCAGCGAAACTAACATGAAATTTCTGCGAAGTTTGGACTGTGCTTTTAGCGGAGCTAAGGCATGCTTTTCGGCGAAGTTATCGATACGTCGCGCTAAGTCAGCACTTGACTCGTGGCGGAGTTAGCCCTTAGTGGGGCTGAATCAGCGCTTCTCGGGAAGGCGCTTTAGGCGCCGTTTCAAATTAATTTGAAACGCAGCCTGTGCTCTTTTTGAGGCATCGTTTAGGCAATCATCAGCCTATAAAAGCTTGATCGGTCTTTGAAAGAGAAGACACTTCTCTTTTGAATTTTCAGAGAACCTCTCTCTTCTTCCTCTTCTTCTTCGTTCAAGAATTCAAGAACCTTTTCAGTTCTTCAATGGCTCCCAAGAGACGAGTAGGAAAAGAGGTCGCAACCTCTACGACGGAGGGTCCTTTTCCTCCTCCGGTCATTGAACGACCGATCGCTGGTAGGGATCTTTCCCTTTTGATCAGAGATTTTCATCTCTCTCTTAAAGCCGATTTCTGGATATCTTTAGATGAATCCAGAACGATTAATCATAATCTTGTGATTTTAGGGAGTTCAATTCCCTAAATTTCTCTTGATTTCTTGACTGGGAATCTTAGAACTGAAGGGTCCTTTCTTTAAGCTTCCAGGCGAAGCTATCCCTTAGGCGGTTCACATCCTGTTGAATGACAGGGTACGAAGCTGGCCTTTGGAGTGTAACTGAAAAGGGCTTTAATGCCTTTAAAATAGTCTTTAGACCATAATATCCTTCTGACGAAGTTAGCCCTTGGGGCTTTATCGCATTCTGTTGTTCGAGGCTAAGCTTCCAGAGCGAAGCTAACACTTGGATATTTTTCCTGCATCCTGGCTTCATGTGGAGTGCGGAGTTAAACTGCAGCTGCGAAGCTAAGCTTCGGGGCGAAGCTATCATCAGGCCAGCTTTGCTCGGAGAGCGAGGCAATGCCTTAACAAAAGTCGCATTTTTGTTTTAGCCTTTGTTTGGCTGATGAACTAATCATAGTTTTTTTTTGTTCTTTTAGTGCACTACACTCCTGGTCCTTTGAATAGTCTCTTTGGCACAGCCAGGGGGCTAGATGGCAATGTCAGCTTGCAATTCCAGGGGCAGGCTTCGTTGTTCAGCGAGCGAAGCTCTCCTGCTCGGGATACACTTATTCATGGTGGGGATCAACGCACCATGAGGAGTATCTTGACTACTGCTCCCCTTGAAGATTCTGACCGCCGAATCTATCGAAAGCCCGGCTTCATGTTCGTAGATGCAGCGCCAGACCTTGATCGTCAGCTGCTAGCTGGAGAGGGGCAGTGGATTTTCAAATTAGATGGTGAGAAGTTCTATCTCCTGTCTAGCAAGCGGCATTTTCCCTTGTCCTTCTTTCAATGCGCGACGAGGGCTCGGAAGATGCAATGGCAAGTGAGTCGGACTACTGAATCCGTTCACGTAGGGAAGTTAATAATTCCCTTACCCGGTTACACAAGAGCGGGGCCTCCTCGCTGCATATTGGGTCTCCACCCTGGGAATGTACTCCCAGATATCCCGGTGGGAGAAAATCCTGCGGTGGCTCAGACTTTTGAAAATCAATTCTTTAAGGTTCGTGGCAACTATCTAGCCACTGATTTCAGGACTCCAGGGTGGGTTCACCCTCCGAAGGCATGGTGGAGGGATTTGACTCTATATGTCCTTGCTCATTTCAAGGAGGATCTGGAGAGGCTGGGGCTTTATGAGGCCATCAGGGCGACCTGTTATAGCATTCAGATGAGCGTAGTGAACTTTTACGCCATCTTTGAGTTATACTGCCTGGCTACAGGGACCTTCTTCACCCCTGTTGGCGAATTGGGTATGGCTCTGCACGAGATGTGGGAGTCTCTGCTCTGCCTTTGAGATCTCTCCCATATGAAGAATATTTCCCGTGCGAGGCAGAATTGGTACTTCTGGAGAAGCAGGAGCCCGCCTTGTTTGAGACCTATCGGGAGTTGATGTGCCACCTGTACATTTGCTCCAGCATGCATGGGAGCCATAAGGGAGCTTCATGCAGTTTGAAGAGCTGGGGAAACTATTTGTTCCCTGACATGGAGAATACTCCTAAAGGGCTCATTGTGGAGTTGCTGATGAAGACATCTTTCGCCGGATGCAAGAGCATTTTCAAGGGGATCTAATTCTGGAAGAAAATGACGGCCCCTATGAGAAAGGCGATATTCTTCGGAGTTTCCATCACCAGGCTCGTCAGCTGACGTCCCGGAAGGCACTTCTAGCTGGTTTCTTGACGGTCTGGTTGAAGAGATGTGTGGTGCCATCTTCATCGGGCGATGTCATTCATCCGACTGTCTTGTTACCCGCCGTTCGTCTAGTCCATGGTCGCTCTCTTGGACTTCTTTTAGCCATGGTATGCTGTATTCAAAGAGGCCTTCGTGCATTGACGGAGGCTTTCTGTAGGCCACCAATGACGAAGCGGGGAAAGGAGACTATTTTGCCCTGCGACGGACCAAAACCCAGAATAGGTCTGCCATATACTTATTTGATGGCGTGGTTCGCCCTTCACTGTCCTTCTATTATCCAAGCCGGAGAGGAACCCCCAGAAGGTGTTCGCATGGCGCTTCTCCGTCGATTCGAGGGGTGTTCATGGTCGAAGACTTATGTGGCTACGGTCCGTAAGCTGCTGTGCCGTCATGATGTCTATATCCTTTTCTGATGCTTCCCTACATTCGCGATGCAGGCTATGGTGAAGAATTCAAGGATGTGAGAGAAGGGCAGACGTCATTGAGCCGAGAAATCTTTGAGTGGCTGGTTAGCATTCGGCCCTCGCATTTGTTGTACAGAAGCGGGGACACCTGTTACTTAGAGCCCTATGTTCCAAGTCAGTTTTCCCGTCAGTTTGGGTATGACCAACTGTATGTGGGTAACCCGAACAGCAGTCTGGCGTTCATGGGGAGTCTCATCGATGGAGCTCGTGCCTGGCGGTTCTTCATTGCTGGCTGTACCGAAGTGCAGCTGTGCATGCCACTAAGGACTCCGAACCTTCTGATGACCCTGGGATTCTGCCAGTGGTATAGGACCTCAAACTCCACACCCACCAGATTTTCTATTAATTCTTCTGGTGTGAAGTTAATTTCTCAGCGGCTGAAGCGGAAGGTCTCTGAGAAAAACGAGGGTAAAAGGGTTCGCGTCCCAGGCCTCGGGGAATTCATTGCCGTTGATAACAGCGAAGCCTCGGATGCAGGAAGTCCTCACTTTGAAGCGGATACAGGTGCTAAGACTCCAGCAGCAGCTTCTGGCGGGGTAGGCACGGCCCCCGTAAAATAGGTCGACGTTGAAGAAGTGGAGGAAGAAGATCCCGACGTCCACTTCAAACGAAAACGGGAGGGTGGATCTCGTAAGAAGAGGGTAGTAAAGAAGTCTCGTCGCTACGTTCCTACGGTTGTTGCAGAGGGCGAATTATCTGCAGCGCCTCCTCCTCCTGCCCCATTAGCAACTAAATTTTCGGTTCCTGAACCGATTACTGGTAAAGCCGCTCCGGACCCGGGTAAAATCAGCTTCGCTCTTGTAATATACTTCTTATGTGTTCCAGACAGCTCATTATTTACTTTATGATTCAGGAACTGAGGCGGTGAGAAGCTCGAGAGCTGAGGCTACCGGAGAACAGGGGGAACATTATGATCCCCTGTTCACTTATAGAGAAGGCGATGAAGCTGGCTATTTCGCCGTTTTGGAAGAGTCTGAAGGTGATGCGGCTGATGTAGGTCCTTCAGGCGCTGGGACTTCAAAAGGAAGTCCCGCAGCTTCTAGCTCTTTCGGGTGGACCACGGAAGGTTCGGCAAGTGAAGGTGGGTCGGCCATTCGTGTTGATTCTGCCAAAGATTTTCCAATGGAGCCAGCAGGGACTGATGCAGCCGTCAAAACAATTGAGGCGAAATCATCTTTTGGTATTGTTTTGACCTTTTGACCCCCGCTATTTGTTATGCCTTGCCTAAACAAAGTCTTATTGCAGGTGTTCCGCCTCTGGGTGCATCGACTTCAAGAGAGCCAACCAATCATCCTGAGGGAACCAGGGGTGAAGCAAGTGCTTCGACCGCAGTGGATGCTGCTGAGTTGGATGCTTTGTATGGCGACCTGCCCTCTTATCATCCTGAACCAGCCAGAGGAACTGAAATTGAGGGGACGGTAGTCATGGAACCAATCTCACTTCCAACTATGTCGGTGAGTGAGATGCCATTGGTTTTGCCATCGTCGCCTATCTTGCCAGGCGCAGAGCTGCGGGTGATCACCAGTCCTACTTCTTCAACACTGGTGGTTGAGCCCGCTTTCCCGGAAATAGTCACTAGTTCGACCTCGGTTGTGGCTAGTGTACTGGTTTCAATGAGGACTCCTCTGAGATCACCGACGACCTCTCATGTTGCTACAGCCAGTGCTTCTATTATTCCTTCCATGGTAGTGTCAATAAAGCCAGTGGAAACTCTGTCTTCAGGGGCTGCTCGTTTGCCAGGAGTTATTGAGGCTGAAAATGAATTTGTGGCTGAGTTAGTCGATAGCTTTTATAAGAGCTTGAAGCGATCCATTGCTCTGATCTTGAAGGGTTCGACTACCTCATTCTCTGCTTTAAAGGTGGTCCTCTCCCGAAGTATTGACAGCATCCGAGACTTTGGAGGGGATGACCAGGCCACCGCATTGGAGCTTCTGGTGGACAAACTTGAGAGGGATGTGGACGAATGGCGCCGTCTTAGTCATTCAGATCTAGAGTCTTCAGTTAACGAGCAGCTTGCGCACCTTGTTGCTCAGATGCATGAGGCTCATCTCGTCGCTCAGGAAGCTGCTAAGGCCATTACCTCTGATTTTAAGTCCTTGGAGATAAGAAAAGTAGAGCTCGGGGATGCCATAGACGCTTCTAGCAGTGCTCTTCTTGACGCTGAGGATAAAATTGAAAAGGCCAAGGAGATGATCAGGAAGGCTAATCTTCTTTTATCCAAGGCTGAACCAGTGTGTCTTGAAGAGACTACCCGGCTTGAGCAACTTAAGGCTCAGAGTGACGAAATCTTGCGGCAGGAGCTAGCACAGAGGGCAACCTTGGTTGAAGTTGAAGCTCGCTTGGCCCAGACGGCGAGCTTTAATGAGGCCGAGTTGAGGTCCCAGGCTCTTGTCAGGGCTACTGATGATTGGAAGACAAGATTGGCCATTCTTGAAGGACGGATTAAATCTTATGAAGCACCAACATAGCTTGTAATATGTGCCTTCATGTATCCCTCTTTTTAGAATCAATGAAAAGTGATTTTATTTTGACTCCCCTGTTGTATTTTTGACTTGTCGCTTTCAAGTTGTATTGCAGCCATTTGAGAAAATAGTCCTTACTGGACTGAATAATGAGACTTGGCTATCTGCCGGTTCAGAGGTCGCAATGACGTAACCGATTGAGAAGCCACCAAGCTCAAAGTAGTAGTTCTTGTCGAAGTAAAAGATGAGACTTGGCCATCTGCCGGTTCAAAGGTCGCAATAACGTAACCAATTGAGAAGCCACCAAGCTCAAAGTAGTAGTTCTTGTCGAACTGAAAGATGAGACTTGGCTATTTGCCGGTTCAGAGGTCGCAATGATGTAACCGATTGAGAAGCCACCAAGCTCGAAGTAGTAGTTCTTGTCGAACTGAAAGATGAGACTTGGCTATCTGCCGGTTCAGAGGTCGCAATAACGTAACCGATTGAGAAGCCACCAAGCTCAAAGTAGTAGTTCTTGTCGAATTGAAAGATGAGACTTGATTATCTGCCGGTTCAGAGGTCACAATGACATAACCGATTGAGAAGCCACCAAGCTCAAAGTTCTGTCAAAGGAGGAAATCACTGTCATAGGTTTAATGTTAACGTAACAACGGAATGGATGCCAGAGGTGTAGTGTTAACACAGCATGAAAAGGTCTCGTTCTCACGGGGAGAAATGAGAAAATTACTGTCATAGGTTTAGTGTTAACGTAACAACGAAATGGATGCCAGAGGTTATACTGTTAAACATAACATGAAAGGGTCTCGTTCTCACGGGGAGAAACGAGAAAATCACTGTCATAGGTTTAGCGTTAACATAACAGCGAAATAGATGCCAGAGGTTATACTGTTAAACATAGCATGAAAGGGTCTCGTTCTCGCAAGGAGAAACGAGGAAATCACTGTCATAGGTTTAGTGTTAACGTAACAGCGAAATAGATGCCAGAGGTTATACTATTAAACATAACATGAAAGGGTCTCGTTCTCGCAGGGAGAAACGGGGAAATCACTGTCATAGGTTTAGTGTTAACGTAACAGCGAAATAGATGCCAGAGGTTATACTGTTAAACATAGCATGAAAGGGGTCTCATTCTCATGGGAAGAAATGATGAAATCACTGTCATAGGTTTAAATCACTGTCATAGGTTTAGTATTAACGTAATAGCGAAATGGATGGAAAGATCTGTATATGTGGTCTTACCATTCCCTGGATGAGAATTTGTAAGTGATTTTGGAGAGGGAATCAAATGGGAACAGGTCCCTTAGGATTTTTAGCAAACCCTCAGCTGTTAACGGGTTTGATATGCTTTACCAACTACCGTTTGAGTCGAGCTAGCCATGCTATTCCCCTCAGCATGATAAGTTGTCGAGGACTTATGTTGGGCTTAAAGGCCAACATTTTTCTCTATCCTTAACCGTTAAAGGTGTTGGATCATGTGGTTAGTGCATGTGTAACCTTGATTCTCCTTTGAGACAACCAGTATATGACCAGGTTCCTACTGGTTTATGGTTGTATGATCTCGTTTGGAGGAAGAGAGAGGCGCTCTTTCTGGGTACCTTGGATTTGAAGGTCTTGATCAGAGGTGTAATGTTAACTTGATCATAAGAAGGCTCCTTAATCAAGGATAATACTTCTTTAAAAACTTACCATTGATCGGCATCATGAGTAAATCACCCTCTGAAGTCATGAGGCGATATGCTCCGTTTGAATAGACTGTTTCTATTACAAACGGTCCTTCCCATTTAGGCTGAAATTTGCCTTTGATTTTGTGAGTCATGATCATTGATCGTCTGATGGCTAAAACCAAATCTCCTTTCTGGAAGACTCTTTGTTTGACCTTCTTATTGAAGGCTTTTGAGATTCGAGCTTGATACAACTCGATGTGTTGCTGAGCTTGTAGTCGCTTCTCATCTAGGGCTTCGAGCTCTTGAAGACGCAACCGATCATTATCCTCTGATGTGATCTTAGTGGTCAGAGTAACTCGTAATGACGGCATCTGGATTTCCAACGGTATGACTGCTTCACACCCATACACCAGGGAAAAAGGCGCATTGCCTGTCGGGGCCCGAACCGTGGTTCGGTAGGTGATTAAGCTTAAACCTGAAAAAACACCTAGAGGGGGGTGAATAGGTGTTAATGCTAATCTATAATCTAAATTCGCTAAATGCGGAAGCTTAAAACAATTTTGCAATCACACTTAGTATAACACACAAGTGTAGCCGAATTCCCCGTGAAGAGCTTTGGACTAACTCCTCTTGATTCCCCTAGATATGGGTTGAGGTGCTATATGAAGCTCTTGTGGTTAAGTACAAGTGAGGAACACACACAAGCAAGCCAAGCATATAAGAATGAGCAATATGAAATAATGCAAGACAACACAAGCAATATGAATGAAGAATGATGCTTTGCACAATATAAAGAGAGAGAGTTAGAGAGACAATGGATCAAACGCAAATACAATGATATGTTTCGAGGTTCGAGCCCCTAGCTCTATGTCCCCGCCTTCACCGAGAAGGATTTCTAATCCACTATCTTGTCCACCGAGGACTCCCACCGAGGGAACCTTCACCGAGAAGGATTTTTACAACAAGGGAGTACCGAACTCCTCTCTCAAACACCGCCTCACAACCGAGGGTAGGCCCGTAACCAATACAACAACCAACACCTCTACCGAAGAGGGTTTACAAACCAATACCACTCCGATCAACCTCTATCAAAGAGGGATACACAAATACAAGGAGGGTTTACAACAAGTGGTTACAAAGACCACAAACTATCTCTTTTTTCACAAAACAAGATCCTAATAGAATAGGATAGAAGATATAGCTCAAGTGTGGAATCAAGGTGTTTTTGGAAATCAAATAACAAAGAAAAACTACTTGGGAATCTCTTGTAGATGATAGAAATGAAAAACTAAAACAATATTGTAGGCTGTCTAAAAATGACTAACAGACCAGCCATTAAGGAAGCAGAGTCTCAAGCTCTAGACGCGAGAAATCGATGCTCGCGCCTCAGCATTAAGACGCGTTGGCTCTACACCCGCGTCACAACGTTCAGACGCGTCGACCCGAAGCCCGCGTCTCAGCATCAAGACGCGTCGGCCCGAAGCCCGCGTCTCAGCATCAAGACGCGTCGGCCCGAAGCCCGCGTCTCAGCATCAAGGCGCATCGGCCCGACGCCCTCGCCTCAGCATCCAGACGTGAAGGCCCGAAACCCGCGTCTCAAGGCGCGTTTGGCTCGACGCCCGCGTCTCAAACTTCAAGGCGCGTTTGGCCCAACGCCCGCGTCTCAGTTGCAACTGCCCTGATTGCGGGGCCAGTCACCGCGCATGTAGCGGGTAGTGGCCCCTCATTCGGGAGCGTTTTCAGGAGGCACCTTCACCCCCTGAGACCCCTATAAATAGCCTTGTTTGCTATGAAGAGGGGATAGAGGCTTGAGAGGATCGAAGCTTGGCAGAAGATCGGAGTTTTGAAGAGAGAGAGCTTTGAGATAGGGCATCATCAAAATCGATCGAATCCAGGCAGGAGGATCATCAAGAGAGAAGCACGACTCTTCAGCGAGCTTACTGAGTACTAGCCGCTCTTCGCCTACCTCCTCTTTGAGAGTTTTGGTAGACGGAGCTGAGTTACTCTTTCTACCGACCGAAGAGAAGACCCCCGACGGTCCAGGACGGTCATCTGGTCAACGGAGAACAAGATTCACTCTCCATCGCCACACGAAGAACCCAGCCTTAAACAAAGGGAAGATTCAGACATCCTCTCTCCCTTGTAACTGGAAAAGAGGGAAGAGTAGTTCTTTTGGTTGTAATTGTTTCGCTTGAATCAAGGAAATCTTTTATAGCTAAAACCACTTTCTCAGACCACCAGGATTTTCTGGCACCCTACAAGAGATGGCGACTCCGCTGGGGACTACCTTCGTTACTGACGAGCGCACCGTGGTGCAAGATGACGTTCTCCGTAAGGGGAAAATGGTCGAATCCCTCGTCGTCGAGTTCGACCAGGCGAAGTATGAAGAGTTCCTCTCTTCTGGCTCCAAGAGCCCAAAGACCCGCGTCTGCCGCAGGGTCTCAAGTGGACAGCCCCCTGAAGCCCAATCTGAGGCTCTGTCGGGTGCTCCTGCTGCCCACTGTGCCAAGTTTGGTTCACGCGCCGACGCCTCCCAGAAGGCCCGCGTAACCTCAGACTCCTCTGCTGCGATCAACCGCGTCGCGCAGAACACACGCGCCAACGCCTCTCTGAAGGCCCGCGTGGTCCCCGGCACATCTACTGGTGCGATCGACCGTGTCGCACAGAACGCCCGCGTCAGCGTCTCTCAGGAGACCCGCGTGGCAAACACCCCTGGTTCTACAAACCAGGAAGTTGTTGGCTTCTCTCTTCCTCCACGGCGCAATCGGAATGCCGAGCGTCGACAGAGAAGACGCGCGCGTCAACACTCGGTCGGAACCGTTGGTTTTCTGACTGGGGTTGAACGCAGCGTACGATCCGATGCCTTGCCCGCACCTCGTCCAGTGCGAGAGGTCCGTGTTTGGCGACCCAAACGCGAGACTCCCCAAGTTGAGCCTTCTGAAGACCAACTTGCCAAACGCCAAAGCGAAGCTTCTGCGTCTTGTCAAACGCAGGAAGCACGCGCCCATAGGCGTGGGGCCCAGCAGCCCACTCTCTCCCAAGTCTCTCTGCTCCAACGCAGCAGACAGCAACGCGAAAGTCGCGTCTCATATCAACAGAGACGCCAAACGCGCGTGACGCAGCCGCGACGCAACAGCCGCGTTTCTGAAACCTGTGTCCAGGCTGAACAGCACATGACTGTCTCCCGTCGTTGACGTTCCGAGACCAGTCTCTTTAATCCCCCTCCCACAGATTTGAGGGATTATTTGACAAGGAAAAGGAGTGCCAATCAGACCACTTCTCCATGCTGCTGTCAACAGCTCATCCAGATGCTCTCTGGATGCCATTGCGAGTCAGGCGTGCACCAGCCGTCTCTAATTAGACAGCTGACCCTGATTCCCCCATCAGCCAAGAGAAGACGCTCCCACAGGAGGAGAACCTTCTCAGATGTTGAATACCCGGAGCTTACTGCAAACATGACTAGCAGAAGCAAGGGAAAACAACTAATGGTCAACTCAGAGGAATCTGACTCTGAACCGGAGGGGGTGTATCAACACACTCGCACCCGGACAGGGGCCATTCCCCCAATTGACTATAATGCCTTAGCCCGCGGCATTAGAATGGGTGGTTCTCACTCCGCTATAGTGGAGTCGCAGGCTTCAAACTCTTCCGTCGAGAAGGAGGCTTCCGCTTACATGGCCGACACTCCTGAGGAGACGACCAGGCGTTTAGAACAGACGCAGAAGCACCAGATGGATATAATCGCCTCTCAACAGAGATCCATTGACTCCCTCAAGCATATGCTTGAGAAATTGCTTGAAGAAAGAGCGAGATCTCCTCCTAGACGACCGAAGGGGAAAGGGAGAAAGGGAGGAAGCCCACCCTCCGAATCTTCTGACGAGACACGACGATCTACTTCGGATGTGTCCAAGCCCTCGTCGCAGGCAAGAAGCGACCAGACCCCGGGAAAGGCTCATGCTGAAAGAATGAGTCAACTGGAGCAGCGCCTCGAGGCCCTTACCAACCGTAAAGGCCTCCAAGAAGCTGGGGTAGTCCGGCCCTATCCGGCCGAGTGGGACTTAGTCCCGTACCCTCCTAAGTTCAAGGCTCCAACTCTCCAAGCATTCGACGGGAAGGGGTCACCCAACCAGCACATCTACTACTTCAAATCCCAGACCGGGAATGTGGTAGATAACGATGCCATCCTGGCGCGACTGTTCATCGGCACCCTGAAAGGGTTGGCCTTTGAATGGTTCATGAAGCTCCCCGAAGGTTCCATCAAGAACTGGGGCGACTTGGAGAAGCTGTTTCTAACACGCTTCTTCGAAGATGATTCGGAGGTCACAATGCCTACCCTTTTAGCTACAAAACAGCGAAAGGGAGAGTCCGTCAAGTCTTTCGTAGAAAGATTTCGGAACATGGCACTCCGATGTCCAAGCGGCATGACCCAGGCCACCCTGGTGGAAACATGTCGCCATAATCTCCAAACCTCACTCCTTGCTCAAATAGGAGTTGCTGAAAGCCGCACCTGGAAACAATTAGTCCAGCAAGGTGAACAGGCTGAGGAGATTGTCGCCCGCGTCAGAGCGGAAGAAGGCAAGCCCAGGCCAGAGAGGTCGACAAGGCGTGCACCAGACACATCCCTCCAAACCAAGCGGAAGGATAATTTGGCGACGGAGATCAAATCTCCCACCAAACCTCAAACAGGCAGGGCAAGTGGCTCTTCAAGCCAGCCACGCCCCAACAAGCAGTATTCCTTCAAGGAGGAACACGTCGATTCGCTCTTCAAACTACTCAACAAGAGCAATCGACTGAAGCTCCCTGAAATTAGGCGCCCGGAGGAAGTCGGCAAGACCGACAATCCCACCTACTGCTTATACCACAGGATGCTCGGACATCCTACCAAAAGCTGCTACGTCTTTAAGGACATCCTTCAAGCTCTGATTGACGCGGAGGTATTAAAACTCCGACCGGAGCAGAAGAAGATGACGGCCAACATGACGTCGATTCTCCAGTTTGGGACACGACAGATCTCTGTCCCGAAAGGAGAACTGAGGGTGGTCAACACAGACCCTCATCAGCAGCAGGAGAAAGGCTTGGTACCCGTCCCTACACCTCGAGGGGAAATCATGTGGGTCCACCCTGACCTCGTCGACGAGCAACAATGGACGACTGTGACCAACAGGAAGTCCAAAGGCAAAGGGAAGGCTTCATCTTGCCATGTGATATGCGCCTCCTCTCGAGAAGCGGACACTGATGTTCCCTCGCTGACTGACTCAGAAGAGGAAACAATAGTCCTGGCCGCAGAGCCCAGCCAACCTACGGCAGGGACCCGTTCAGGACAGGCATACTTGAAGCAGTACGGCGAGACAGCAGCGGCTTCTCCGCAACCAGCCGTGGAACCAGCCAAGCCCTCCTCTAAACAGCCTGGGGAGAAGCAGAAAGAAACTCGGTTTTCTCGAGTTCTTGCGAAAGGTGTAACGGAAGGATCCTCGACACCTTACAGTTTTGATGTCTTGGCTCAATTAGCCAACATCCCGGCACGCATTACCTTGTATGAGCTCCTGAGGCTATCAAAGTCAACCAGAGAGGCTCTACAAGAAGCTTTGGCCAATGCTGAGGTCTTTATGACCCGCGTGCCAAGGGAGGAAGATGTAGAGGATTGCCTCCACGCCTCCCCAAATGCTCCCTGCATCACCTTCACAACAGACGACATGCAGGTTAAAGGGAAGCATGACCGACCCCTATACTTCACAGGGTATATTGGGTCATCCGAGGTGAACCGCATCCAGGTAGACCCAGGGTCTGCGCTAAGCATCATACCTCGCCGGGTTATGCAGTTTCTAGGCATTCCTACCCATCGTCTGAGCCCTACCCAGACGACTATTTACGGGTTCAATGCCAACAGCTCCCGCCCGATGGGGAAGATCAAGCTCAAATGCCAGATCGGGAGCCTCAAGTCAGAAGTGACGTGTTACGTCATTGACGCGGACACTTCCTACAACCTGTTGCTGGGACGACCATGGATTCACCGCAATTCCATCGTTCCCTCTACTCTCCACCAAGTCATGAAATACATTGACGAGAGTGGACAGGTCCGAACGTTGATTGCCGAAAGGCATCCGTTTAAAGGGGTTGAAAATTATTTCACGGACTCCCTCTTATATCAGGATCCGGAGGAGACTAATGAAACCCCACAACCAGAGGAGCCAGACTCTGGTAATGAAGCTGACATTGAGCCTGAGAAAGAAGAGTGCCTGTGGGAGTTGGAGCCCATTGTAAAGAGCACTAATAAGCTCGATGTTGATACCACCGACGATGCGGGTGGTTGGTACATTAATGAAGATTTAGACTTTGCGTATTTTCCTGTGTATGTTTCCGATTCAATACCGTCGGATACCACTACCGACGTGGACGATGACCTCTGGTCGGCAATAGATGCTTTGACATCTTTGCATGTACCAGTGAAATCATCCTTCGGGACATACCAAGATAATGGTGACGCACAAGAGTCTGTATTCATGGTTCCAGCCAGACGAAAAGGCCAAAGACCAATACTTTTTGGGCGAATCGCATCTGAACCAATGCCCCACGAAGAATCGGAAGGTGAGGATGAATCCCCTCAGTTCGATCATTATGAACCAAGAACGCTCAAGATGATGAAGCGCATGGGTATGATCTAACCAACAGGCCTGGGTTGAACTTCGGAAAAGGAAGAAGAACACTGCTTCGATCCTTTGTACCGAAAGGAAAAACCCCTGATTACTATCATCAGACGCGCCGGGGGTTGGGCTATATATCAACTCCAGTGCCATCAGCCTCTGATTCGGAGAGACTGTCAAGTCATGACTGCTCATCAGACACGTCGTCATGGGAATCAGATGTCAGTGTCGGCAACATCTTCAAAGGGCTTTCAGTAAACATGGTTTCGACAAGCCATATGGAGGATGAAGATGAAGAAATGATCCAATCTGATACAGACCCTTGGATCAGACATTTGAATGCTCTTTGGGACATCCGCTTTGAACAGCGTGAGCCACCCACAGAAGACAAGGTTGTTCAAGTCAACCTAGGAGATGAAGCCAATCCTAAACCCATCTTCATAAGTGACGGCCTGTCACCTTCAGAGAAGAAGGATTTAATATCTCTTGTACAAGAGTATATAGATGTCTTCGCCTGGAATTATGAGGACATGCCTGGACTTGATCCTCAAGTGGCTATGCATCGCCTCAACATCAATCCGGACATGAAGCCTGTTAAACAACAGCAGCGACGGTTCCGTCCAGAGATAATGGAGGCAATCCAATCAGAAGTCAGGAAGCTTATTGACTCCGGCTTTATCAGGGAAGAACAGCATCCCGATTGGGTAGCCAACATCGTCCCCGTCGCCAAGAAGAACGGGAAGATCCGGATCTGCATCGACTTCCGTGATCTAAACGAGGCCTGCCCCAAAGACGAATTCCCATTGCCAATCACAGATGTCATGATTGACAATACTTGTGGATTCGAGCGAATGTCCTTTATGGACGGGTTCTCAGGATATAATCAAATCAAGATGTATCCCGATGACGAAAAGCACACCTCCTTCAGGACACCTCTAGGGGTATATTGCTACACCGTCATGCCCTTCGGTCTGAAAAATGCAGGGCAACCTACCAAAGGGCCATGAATGCCATTTTCCATCGGCAGATACGCAAAACGGTGGAATGTTATGTCGACGACATCGCGGTGAAAAGCCGCACTAAGGTGATCACATAGCAGACCTGAGGGTGGTCTTCGACATCATGCGGGCTCATCAATTAAAGATGAACCCCACCAAGTCCTTCCTGGGGGTAGCCAGTGGCAAATTCCTAGGGTTTGTCGTGACTTCCACAGGAATCCATTTGGATCCGGAGAAAGTCCGTGCTATCCAAGAGATGCAACCCCCCAGAAGCCTCAAGGAGCTCAGAGGATTACAAGGACGATTGGCATACATCCGCAGATTCATTTCAAATCTCTCCGGGAGATGCCAACCCTTCGCTAAGCTGATGAAGAAGGGCGTTTCGTTCATTTGGGACGACGCTTGCCAGCAAGCATTTGAGGAGATCAAGCACTACCTCACCCAACCACCAGTCCTGGCAGCTCCGGTATCCGAAAGCCTTTCCTGGTGTACGTCCGATCAATGGATCATTCTTTGGGAGCTCTACTAGCTCAGAATGATGACCAGGGGCGAGAACAAGCAATCTACTACCTAAGTAGAACGATGATCGGAGCCGAACATCGGTACAACCCGATCGAGAAGGAATGTTTGGCACTGGTGTTCGCCATTCAGAAAATGCGACACTATCTGGTGGGCCAAACCATAAATGTCATATCCAAAGTCAACCCCCTGAGGTTACTCATGACAAGCCTTCTTCACTAAATGGCCGGCTGGCAAAATGGGCCATATTGCTATCACAATATGAGATGCATTTTCTGCCACAAAAAGCCATTAAAGGACAAGCGGCGGCGGACTTCCTAGCTGAACACCCAGATCCCAGGGCAGCCAAACTCTACGAGGATCTCCCAGATGAGGTCACCAAAGTCTGCCTAGCTCAGACGTCGTTCGAAAGTCAAGTATGGCAACTTTTCTTCGACGGTGCATCAAGGGCAAGCCCGAAGGGACACACAGTAGCGGGGGTAGGAGTGGTACTCGTCTCCCACAAAATTACGTGATTCCCCGAGCTATCTCGTTAACCGAGCCCTGTTCTAACAATGTGGCGGAATACAACGCTCTTTTGATTGGGATGCAATTCGCCGATGAGATTGGCGTTAAAATCTCGAGGCATACGGTGATTCTAAACTCATCGTCAGCCAAGTTCGCAGAGAGTATGAGGTCAGGCATGAAGATCTAGTACCCTACTACAACGCGACAATCCACATGGCCGAGAGGTTTTCAAACTTCTACATCGACCATGTACCGCGCAAGCAAAATGCGCATGCAGATGCACTTGCATCCCTTGCTGCCTCCTTAGCTCTTCCAGCTGGAGCAATGGAGAAGGTATTCGTCTATAGCCACGACCTATACTGCCAAAAAGTCCCCTCGGAGACTACCAGAGGTCAACGGGAGATCGTCGCGGTAAGGAAACACTTGAAGTGTCGACCGATCCAGAGCTTAAAGACTGGCGATTCCCCTACATTGATTTTGTCTTATACGGCATCTTGCCCGAAGACACCAGGGAGGCGGCTGCCATCCGAAGGAAACCTCCAAATTCTACTACAATGCGATTTCGCGAACATTGTATCGTAGATCGCATGATGGGATCCTGCTCCGGTGCCTCTCATCAAAAGAAGCCCACGAAGTGTTGAAAGAAGCCCACGATGGTACGTGTGGAGCTCATCAACCTGGCCCGAAGCTGGCAAACCGACTCCAAAGATTGGGTTACTACTGGCCCAAGATGGTTGCCGATGCTGTTGCCTATGCCAAAAGATGTCACGCCTGTCAAATACATGGCGATTTCATCCATCAAGCACCAGGATACCTCCACTCTACGACCTCTACCTGGCCGTTCGAAATGTGGGGATGGACGTGGTTGGTCCTATCAGCCCACCATCATCAAAGGGACATCGGTTCATCCTAGCGATAACCGATTACTTCTCAAAGTGGGCCGAAGCTATCCCTTTGAAAGAGGTGAAATCTTCTAACGTGATCAAGTTCGTGAAACATCACGTTATTTACCGCTTCGGTGTGCCTCGGCGGATTGTCCATGACAATGGACCCCAGTTCATCAGCCAGGCTTTTCAGAGATTCTGCGCCAAGTTCAGAATCCAGAGTGTGTCATCAACGGCATACTATCCGCCCGCTAACGGCCTCGCAGAAGCTTTCAATAAGACTATTGGCAAGCTTCTCAAGAAATTCGTCTCGAAAAGTCAACGGGACTGGGACGATAAGTTGGGCGAATGCTTATGGGCCTATCGCACGACTGTGCGAACCCCAACTAAAGCCACGCCATTTTCCTTGGTGTACGGATGCGAAGCCGTCCTTCCACTGGAAATCCAAATTCCATCTCTTCGCGTCGCCTTGACAGCGAAATGACAACAGAGGAGAAGCATCGACAGCGACTCCAAGAATTGGAAGCCTTGGACGACAAGCGTCTGCAGGCCCAACAACAAATCGAGCTTTACCAAGCTCGTATCACCAGAGCCTTCAACAAGAAAGTCAAATCCCAAACTTTCAAGAAAGGCGACCTCGTCTTAGCTGTCCGAAGACCCATGGTCATGACGCACAAGACGAAAGGAAAATTCCAACCCAAATGGGAAGGACCATTTGTGGTAGAGTCAGTCTACTCAAATGGATCGTATCGCCTCATAACCTCAAATGGCGATACACTCATGATGCCAATCAATGGCAAATTCCTGAAGAAATACTATCCCTAGATGGCATTCTTCCACCGATCAAGTTAAAAATACACCTCTGATCAAACATCCGACGCCCTTGACGGCTAAGGATAGAAGAAAATGTTGGCTTTTAAGTCCAACATAAGTCTTCGACAACTCATCATGCTGAGGGGAATAGCATGGCTAGCCCAACTCAAACGGTAGTTGGTAAAGGCATGACAAACCCGTTGACAGCTGAGGATTTGCTAAAAATCCTAAGGGACACGTTCCCATTTGATCCGACGCCTCCGACGGCTAAGGATAGAAGAAAATGTTGGCTTTTAAGTCCAACATAAGTCTTCGACAACTCATCATGCTGAGGGGAATAGCATGGCTAGCCCAACTCAAACGGTAGTTGGTAAAGGCATGACAAACCCGTTGACAGCTGAGGATTTGCTAAAAATCCTAAGGGACATGTTCCCATTTGATCCGACGCCTCCGACGGCTAAGGATAGAAGAAAATGTTGGCTTTTAAGTCCAACACAAGTCTTCGACAACTCATCATGCTGAGGGGAACAGCATGGCTAGCCCAACTCAAACGGTGGTTGGTAAAGGCATGACAAACCCGTTGACAGCTGAGGATTTGCTAAAAATCCTAAGTGGACTTAATTCCACTCTTCCCTCCAAAAATCCTTACCAATTCTCATCCATAGAATGGTAGGACCATAAAATGCAATCATCACCATGTTAACACTATACCTCTGGTAATGAATACTCTTTGTCGAGTACAAACCTGGCTTGTTAACTCTGCATAGAGTAACAAACTCTCAAATTTGCCAAGTTAACACTATACCTCTGGCACCTCAAATTTCACTTGTCAATTCTCATCAATAGAATGACAGGTCCTCAAATTGCTCCTATCGCAAGCAAATTCTTGTCAAGTTAATATCACACCTCTGACAAAACTACTGTTTAAAGTTAACATTACACCTCTAAGCGGTACTTCGAGTGCCTGTCAAGTTAATATCACACCTCTGACAGTCACCTTTCTTCAGACTTCCATATCGAAGCTGAAATGGACGATGCCAAGTTAACACTACACTTCTAGCATCCGAGTCATTGCTAAGTTCAACAATACACCTATGGCTATGACCTTTCCTCGACTTCTTTAAGCCGAGACGACTAATGCCAAGTTCAACATTACACCTCTAGCATTACTATCACTGTTAAGTTAAACATCACACCTATGACAGTGACACCCTCAGTTTTCCCAAATAAAACTGAGATGCTGATGAGTTAGGTTAATATCACACCTCTAACTCACGTCCTTGTCAAGTTAATATTACACTTCTGACAAGACTACTTCTAAACCGTTAAGTTAATATCACACCTCTAGCGGTAAAAATCTTACTAGATTCCCCACGAGTCTAGTTTCATTTGATATTCTCCCCAACCGAGTATCAAATTCATTTGGGAGGCATTGTTGTTAACATTACACCGATAAACAATGCTTCTATCAAAATCCCCAGCTGATCTTAAATCAAGTTAATCCCCAAATCCTTGATAAAAGTTCACCTTCACTGGGGGTACGCACTCCACTCGTCACTTTCTTTTATAAAGTGCGGGTCCACCAAAATTATTCTTTTGCTTCTAAAACAAAACGTTCAAGACAACAGAAAGAGGCAAAAAGAAAAGTGTCACTTTTATTCATATCCAAACACATGAAAGTGATACAAAACGCTCTCTTATACAATAAGATTGAGTGTTACAATTAAGGAGTACAAAGAAGTCCCTCTCTCTCTCTGAGGCCGTACTCACTCCTTGAAACTGCATCTGATCCCAGGTGCACAATTAGAACCGGTTGCACTTTGATGCATGACCCAACTTCGAAAGCGCCCTAGCTGACCAAGCCGAGAGCAATGGTGTTCTTGAGGTCCGGTGGCAACAGAAGGTCCTGCAACCCTTCGTTCAGGCGCGTCTCTTTCCCTAGCAGATCATCCAACAAACATGGAGTCACTCTTGGGGTGAGAGCAGAAGTTTCGGAGTCATCACAAAGGATGCCACCCTCCACTCGGTCCAGCAGCAGCAGAGAGTCCTGCATTCATCACCATCCCTTTCCCCAGCAGGCCATCCAACGGAATGTCCTCGATGTCACTTCTGGAGTTGGGAGAGGAAGAGGATCTTCTCCGCCACCGTAACCGCCGGACCACCCTCGCCGATACTCGGCCTATCCATCTCTTGCACCAGATCTGAAGAGACCTTGGCGAGGGTTGGGTCCTCGTCAGAGATATAATTTAATCTCTCACAAACGACGAGGACCATAATTTAATCTCTCACAAACGAACGTGGAGCAAGTTCGCCAGCCGGTATATTCTTTCTGGGGCCCAGCAAACCTGAAAAAGGACAAGCAAGCCTACCTGCAAAGAATAAGCAAGAGAGTCAGAAAATCTGGAACTCAGTACATTTTTATAAAGGAAACTGAGTAACAGAACGCGGCAGCCATTCAAGACTTCAGACGCGGGAATGACCCGCACAGGCAAACAGACGCAAGTCAAACTGAGATTCAAACGCGGCCTCAGTTTGTCCCCGCGCCTAATGCACCAGACGCAAAGAATTTCAGAACGCCAAAATTGCCATCTCTCTGTTGGGTGAACAGGAGTTGCAAGATTCAGGTCTGAAACGCGCCAAGGCAGTAAAACGCAATGGGCAAAGCCAGCGTCAAGCGCCTGCATTCAGAGAAGTCACTGGCACAAATTCCAGAGGAGGAATGCACCGGGACTTCATTCAGATCATCATGCCGAAGTTCAGGCTATACACATCATCGGGGGACATACCAGCAGGGACCTCTGGCCAGAGTTGGCCTCTCTGCACCCAAACGCAGGCGTCCAAGATGATCCGAGAGGGGGTTCTTCTTGAAGAGACCAAATCGAAGCGTGAGAGCTCTGGGTCATCTTCATCCTCGGAATTACCTTCGTCCATGCAGACGGAGTCCCTATCAAGAAACTCTTTTCTGAAGAAGGTGGGACTTCTCAGAGCAATCCACCAAAGAGAAATAATCCAAGCTTGGATTATAGAAGGGGAGCGCACCCTATTTATAGGCAGGCCCTAATAACTGCCATTAATGAGGCGTTAATTGGAACCGCCACGCACGATTATCAAGGCCCAGTGAAGGATTGACGCGTGGAACGCCGCTTTGGGAACCGTCGCAAGCGCCGGTTTTCAACCGCCCGCATCGGTTTTACGTCCAAGGGCAGTAACTCCTGAGTCCAATAAGGAGTTGACGCGTGGATAACTGCCTTGGGAATCAACGGATGACTCGGAATCCCAATCGACAGTGAAGACCTGACGAGCAAAGATCTCCTAAAATCTTGAGTCAGATCACATTAGACGCAGATGGGAAAGCCGCGTCCCTTCAGCAGACAAGGCTGCATCTCTCGCGTCTGCCCGATCCGCGCAAGACAGATTGGCGTTATTCAGAGCTACGTCTCACCTTGTGATTGACGCTGCGTCTCACCCCAGGAACTGACAGCCGCGTCTTACTTTACGGATCAATGCCGCGTCTCATCTTCTGATTGACGCCGCATCTCATTTGTGATTGACGCCGCGTCTCATCAAAAGGACTTAGTAAAAATCTAAGTTCCGGTAGACTGACGACCGCGTCTCACTCTGTGATCGCCGCCGCGTCTCAGTAAAAGGACTTAGTGAAATCTAAGTTCCGGTAGACTGATGACCGCGTCTCACCCTGTGGGATTAATGTCGCGTCTCGCCAAGACCGCGTCTCATTAAAAGAACTTAGCCCTACCTAAGTTCAGTAATCACAACTAGTGATCAAGAGTTGGACTCATCCACAACAGGACAAAGAAATTGGGACAAAAAGCTTTAAAGAAAACTTCTATTATATCAAAAAAATGATAGAAGTGGATACAAACACTCTTAATAAATAGAGTGTCCCTTTTCTTTACAACAAAAAAAAAGAAAGAAGAAAAGAAGGCTAAATGTCCTGGTTCGCCAAGGAACGGATTTGTTCCCTAAGGCGGTGAATCTCACGCTGGCGCGTCCTCTCAGCCTCCATGATAGCCCGGTCCCGCAGCTCCGCCTCAGATAAGAAACTTCTGGCAGCCAGCTGCATCCGCAGAGATTCCACCCTGGAAGATTGCAGGGATAGACTCTCTTCAGCACGCGCCGTAGCAGCCCGCTGCTCCTCAAGCTCCTTTTTGAGGGAAACAAGTTTCTCCTCATTTAGCGCAAGAACAGCTTCCGCCTTGGCGATAATGTCCCGAGTTCTGAGGATGACCTGCTCCGTGCTCTGCACACTGAGCTCAGATTCCCTCGAATCTCCGGCTAATTTTTTGAAATTCAGCCTTGGAGTATTCAAGGTCACGGACCCCGGCAGTGATCTGCGCCTCCGCCTCCTGTCGCTCCCGTTCCTGATCAGCTAGGAGCCTAGTCAAGGTGGCCTGGGCTTCATCAAAAGAGCCAGCATCTTCCAAAGATTCCAGCTCCCGCAGGTTATCTCCAAGTTGCTCTACCACCCGCAGGCATGCCCTGGCAAGTGAAGGGCCTCCCGCCAATTCGACGCTCACGGCCATATTTTCAAGAAGCCTCTGGGCGAACTGGAAGGTGCTGTGTCCACGGAAGATGAGATCAATACATGATCCCATCGAGGTGAAGAATTGTTGCACCATCTGACGTGCCAGCTCCCCCATGTCTTCACCACCTAAGAAGCTTCCCGACCCTTTTTCTGTCACGAGATAAGGGATATAGGGCGGGTCTTCTCGCACAAGAGCCGTGCCGGCCGTCGATGTGGCAAGAACAAGACTACCCACTGGCGCTTCCTGGAGCGCCGCCTCTGCAGGAGCCTCCACGACCAAGGAAGGAGCTGTAAGCACAACCTCTTCAGAAACTTCCACCGAGGATTGAGCTGTGTGGCCTTCTGGAAGGGTGCTGATCGTCAGACTCCCCACCTGAGCCCCCTCAGTCAGAGCTGCCTTACTAGGTTCGAGGTCCAGAGGCGTCAAGTCCTGTAAAAGGGGAGTCTCCTCAGCTTCAGCAGTAGCCTTCTCCACCGGCGGAGTGAGAGCCTCCTCAGCCTCAATGGTTGTTTCCCCTCCTGGCAAAGGGGAAGGCTCCCCAACTTCAACAGCTGCCCCCACTGAGGTTGTCTCGGCAACCGAAGCCTCAACTCCCTCGGGCTGAGCCCCAGTACCTCCAGCTGACCCTGCAGTACAAAAGAAGAATGTTAGAACATCCTCTTCAACATGAAAAAAGAGAATTAAACAGAAGGAGAAAAGAATACCGTCAGTGGGAGCAATTGTCGCCAGTGACGATGGCGCCATCGAGGGCTCACCCTCATGTTGTTCCTCCTCCGAGACGTCAAAGAATCCGCCCTGATCAGGAAGAGCGGGTTCATCGCCATAGTCGACTTTATCTTCAAAGTCACTTTCTCCCGATGACGAAGAAGACGATAGCGCCACACGAGGAAGCTCCGCAACAGGAGCCTTACCCCAATCACCCCAGTGGTAGGACTAGGGTCAACTGCCCGAGGATTGGAAATAAAGACGCTAGGAGACCCCGGCTGCTGTACCTCGTCTCTCCCTTCATGAGCAGGAGGAAATTCGGGCTGAGTTGAGATTCCTGGAATCTCGACATCCTCTTCGCCCATTATGTCAATCTCCAGAATCCCAAAGAAGTTATGGGAACTCATCGGGACGCCCCACTGCACGGCCCTGACTGCTGGGTACAGCCCCACACGCTTCAGCGGCCCCTCAAGATTGGTAAGGACAAAACCCACCATCCTGCCCCACCAGTAATTCTCTGGAGAATGGACCCATCCATACGTACGGAAGTCGACAGGATAGTCACCCCCTGCTTCTATGAAGGAATTGAGGAAGGTGGTAGCAAGCTCCGGGATCTCTCCAATTGGGATTTCAGGCTTGGACGACGCAGGGAACAGTCCGACAACTGACCCGTCATGACTATCATGGCGGTCTACCTTTTGGAGGCCAAAGTCACCAAGGGCGATCTCAGGGATATACTGGGAAATGTCCCATTCCATCTTTCGGGGAACAGACATGTGTTGAAAGTAGGACATCGGGAACATCCTCTCCATGTCTGGAAGAAAGAATCTTCCGCCCTTTATCTCACGGAGCCATTTATAAGTCCCCTCAGACACACGACGGCCATCATCATAGATATGATCCCCAAAGAAGAAGGCAGGCTTCTCCAACCTGACACCGTCATCCGTTTTGAGCGCGGCATCGGTCATAAGTGCCCGGAAGGTTCTCCTGTTAACATTAGAGAGCCTGCGATCCAGCAACTGGTCAGCAGTCACGGGGACACTCATTCTTTGCACAAAGGTCAAGCCCCGGTCGGCACCACCCACGCGGCCGAAATGGTGCATCTTGGCAAGTGAACCTGAAACATGCGGCACTGCAAAAGAAAAAGACACTTGGTCAGATACTTTGCCAAAATAAGGGAAGACGCTAAGTGTTCATAATTCAAAACGCAGCCGAGACATTGGACGCAGGAGTTATCATCCGCGTCCAGACCTGCGAACTTGCACCAAAACGCAGAAGAGATACTGGACGCAGGAATTTTTCGAATCCGCGTCCAGACCTGCAAAGCTGCTTATGAAAATTCGAAGTACTTGGACTCAAACGCCAGATTCTACAAAATCGGCGGTTGAAGACACAGAACACAAGGATCAAATCCGCGTTCTGCAAACCAAGACTTGTGAAATTTCAAAGTGCTTGGACTCGGACGCCAGCGCCTGATGGCACAAAACGCGGCACAGAACGCATGGATCAAATCCGCGTTCTACAAATCGCGTCCAGAGACCTTCACAATTAGAAATATTCTAAGTGAAGGACCCAGAGTGCAGAGTTCACCAGCGTCGGATCATCAGGCCCGCGCCCCGGTTATCATCTCAAGGACAGCGTCCGAGAATCAAACACGATCATGTGTTAAAGGTCCTTAGGGTTCTATGAGCATGTTTTAATGGCGGAACCCACACCGAAGGTGCATTTTTACCTTGAAAACACCCTCCTGCGCAGAGGAAGCATCTCTCTCAGCTTCGGCGACGGTCGCCCTTGAGGTCGATGCAGTCGGTTTTGTCTTGGAGCCATTGAAGATCAAGAAATCCGAGCGAGGAGATGAATAGTTGGAGAGAGAAGGAAGTTCTTTTTCTCAGAGAATGCGTTCGTTCGGAGAAGAAGATACATCTCTCTAACTGTTGCCTTTTATAGGCACAGAGATTCGCGAAGATACGCAGCGTTTGGCCCAATAAACGCTGCAGCGAATCGCTGCCTGACGCGTGGAGCCAAATCATTGTTTAAACAGGGAAGATCATGCGTCGCGACCCCGCCACAAGTCAGAAGTTGACACGTGGAGCAGTTCATTTAATGAACCGGGGGATCCGCGCGCCAAAAGGCGAAATCTCGCCGTTTCCCCAGGCCAGCTGGCGGCGTAATCATGACATGGCACAGGTGCGCGTCCCAAAGTACGCGGCTCTTCGGTGGACATGCCCCGTCAGCATCATCATAAATGCACCCAGAAAATCGCGTCTGCATTTCAAGAGATGCGTCTCTCCAAAGTCCGCGTCCCCTCAAACAGGCCAAACATCGCGTCTCGCTAAGAAGTCGCGTCTTTAAAGCAGTCTCTGCTTTTTCAAAAAGGAACTTGCGTCCAGTCTCCTGCTTCTACAAGTCAGTTCAACAGTACACTGACGCAAACAGACAACCAACCACTCCGGCCAAAAGCGCACCCGTGACAGACTAAAAGCAATCGGGGAGGTCTAGACTGTGTATCTAGACACTCAACACGATCAACTCTGACGGCTTCAAAGAGTTCAACAGTACACTCACGAAGACCAATTCCAGATAAGATCAAACCCGAAGCATCAACAGTCCAGTCATAAACGCGAACACGGCTAAGATCCAAAGTATTCCGAAATCCGTCCCATTCAACTGCGGAATATCAGAAACTTTGGAGGGGGTTCTGTAGGCTGTCTAAAAATGACTAACAGACCAGCCATTAAGGAAGCAGAGTCTCAAGCTCTAGACGCGAGAAATCGATGCTCGCGCCTCAGCATTAAGACGCGTTGGCTCTACACCCGCGTCACAACGTTCAGACGCGTCGACCTGAAGCCCGCGTCTCAGCATCAAGACGCGTCGGCCCGAAGCCCGCGTCTCAGCATCAAGACGCGTCGGCCCGAAACCCGCGTCTCAGCATCAAGGCGCATCGGCCCGACGCCCTCGCCTCAGCATCCAGACGTGAAGGCCCGAAACCCGCGTCTCAAGGCGCGTTTGGCTTGACGCCCGCGTCTCAAACTTCAAGGCGCGTTTGGCCCAACGCCCGCGTCTCAGTTGCAACTGCCCTGATTGCGGGGCCAGTCACCGCGCATGTAGCGGGTAGTGGCCCCTCATTCGGGAGCGTTTTCAGGAGGCACCTTCACCCCCTGAGACCCCTATAAATAGCCTTGTTTGCTATGAAGAGGGGATAGAGGCTTGAGAGGATCGAAGCTTGGCAGAAGATCGGAGTTTGAAGAGAGAGAGCTTTGAGATAGGGCATCATCAAAATCGATCGAATCCAGGCAGGAGGATCATCAAGAGAGAAGCACGACTCTTCAGCGAGCTTACTGAGTACTAGCCGCTCTTCGCCTACCTCCTCTTTGAGAGTTTTGGTAGACGGAGCTGAGTTACTCTTTCTACCGACCGAAGAGAAGACCCCGACGGTCCAGGACGGTCATCTGGTCAACGGAGAACAAGATTCACTCTCCATCGCCACACGAAGAACCCAGCCTTAAACAAAGGGAAGATTCAGACATCCTCCCTCCCTTGTAACTGGAAAAGAGGGAAGAGTAGTTCTTTTGGTTGTAATCGTTTCGCTTGAATCAAGGAAATCTTTTACAGCTAAAACCACTTTCTCAGACCACCAGGATTTTCCGGCACCCTACAAATATTCCAAAACCTAGTTTTCTTTGATTTTCCAAAACCCTTGAAAAACAATAAAGATGAAAACTTTTAAGCTTTAAAACTCTTTGAAAACTTCTTTTAAACTCTGGAGAAACTGGAAATTTTTCTTGTTAAAAAACCTTTGCCAAAATCCCAAAGAAATGGGGTTTATATAGGCCAAACAGAAAACTAGCCGTTAGGCTGATCTGGCAGCCTGACAGGCTTGCGGTCGACCGGCCCAGTCGACCGCCAACGGTCATAAATATGACCGTTGGTGCATCCGGTCGACCGCACGGCCGACCGCCCAGATACAGAGAGCAGACTTCTCTGCTCCGGTCGATCGCCCAGATACAGAGAGCAAGGCTCTCTGATCCGGTCGGCCGACCGGCCGACCGGCCCACTATGCCAGTAGACGTGCACAGGTCTGTGCACGTCGGTCGACCGCCCGATCGACCGGCAAGGCCTGTCAGCACAGTTCTGGATCAGAAACACTTGTTAAAATATTTCTAAAAATCTTTTAAGTCTTGTAAAAATACCCAAAAATAGTTTTATCATTTGCATTGATATATAAACTTGTGATTAACATTTTAACTCAAATATCAAGCATATGAAACCATTTTTGTGTTTTAACATTTTTTTACCAAAAACCAAAACTTGTATTTTGTCAAACTTTGATTTTTCAATACATGAATAGGAAAGTCAAAATAAGTTTGTATAGGAAGTTTAAGCATGCATGTATAACTAGAATACATCTACTATACATATAAACCATTTAAACTTGTTTTGATCTACAATTCATGAAAACAAATATCAGTTAAACTAAAATCCGAAAAACCATAAAACGTGTGTGTTGTGCACTTGAGCATATAAACTATACTAAGCTTTATACATGGATCTAAAACACACTAAACTAAACTAGGATACCTAAGTCTTCTTGATGATCTTCAATCTTCAAGCCGACTCGATCCCAAACGTGATCCACCGAGTGCAAAGGTATGAACTTGATGCTCGGGCACTGGAATCACTTGTGAAAGGCTTCAAAAACTCCTTTGTTGAAGCAATCACCAACTAATATCTTGTTACATGATCTGAAACTAAAATCACAAGATTATTAGTAAACATAACTACATGAGTTAATCATCATCAAAACTAGAGAAGAAGGCCTCCGGGCCAACAATCTCCCCCTTTTTGATGATGACAAAACTCATGGAGTTATATATGCATGGATTAAAGTTAAGCTTCAAAGAAGCTCCCCCTTAACTCATGTATAAACAAATAAACAATAAATATGCAATGAATAATAATGCATAATCATGCATAAGCAATAAAATGCTATAGATACTAATGAAATGTTCAAAAATAAAACATGCTCTAGATACCAATTAAAATTAAACTAAATTAAACTTATTATATGCAAACATAAATATGCATATATAAAACTTGATTAAACTCAAAATCTTTCTCCCCCTTTTTGTCAATCATCAACAAAGGGGTAAAAATCAAAACAAAATAAAATCTTCTCCCTTTTTAATACAAAGAAACAATCATCAATAAAGGGGTAAAAGCAAAACTAAATCAGTAAATTTTTCTCCCCCTTTTTGTTCGAAACAATGAATCAACAAAAGGGTTAATAAAAACAATATTCTCCCCTTTTTGTCTAAAACAAAAACAAAAACCAAATAGGGGTGACAATCAATTAAGGTACCAATTGAAACTATGTCAAAGTAGCATCTTGATACCAATTGAAAATAAACATAGATCAACAAATAAATGGTATATGCTATATACATTCATGAAGAGGAAGATGTGAAGCTTCCCTACATAGATACATTACATGAAGGAGGGATGACAAGCCCTAATTCATATAACGTACACTATGTAATGCATAAGAGGAGATGTGAAGCTCCCCCTACACACGTGTATCACATAAAGAAGAGATGCCAAGCTCCTCATTACAAGATACACTCAACATGAATCTATATGTAGAAGAGATGTTAAGCTCTCCTTGCATATAGGCAATACAATTAAAAACTTTTTGTATTCAACTTTTAAACAAAATTTGAGATACCAATATTAAAACATTCAAATAAACATCTTGATATCAAAAGAGAGTATTTTTCTTTTTAAGTATATGATATCAAATGAAATGACTAGTTTCTATCATAAAGTAAGAGAGTGGAAATATAAATACCATTGAAATATGAAAATCGAATTTTCTCCCCCTTTATGAAATACCAACAAAACACATGCATAAGCTTGTAATAAGATACCAATTGAAAATTGTATCAATTAAAACAAAGTTAAAATTCAAGCTTTAGCATAAACAAAATTTTGTGCTTGAAGATATAGGGATATAATAAGCACAAATAAAACATATATATGTATGAAAAGTTTAATACCAATCGGAATTGATACTATTGGAATTGAAGAACATACATACATACAAACATATATGAATATACAAGAAAGGTCAAAATTGATACCAATTGAAAGAATTTCAATGATACCAATTGAAACAACAATAATGATCAAGTGTATACATCATATAACTACCACCCAATCATGTTCAAGTTTAAAATGATTTTCAATATAAGGCATACATGAGCATGATTGCCCATCCATCCGCCCGTAGATGGTAGGGGTTTTCAAAAATAGGTTTGAAATAAGGTTTGTTTGAAAATCTCTACCAAATGAAGAATATCGCAACTAGTTATATGAATTGTAACTAGTACGAAATCCTTCAAGTAAGGAATAAAAACAAATTATTTTTCATGAAATATGAAATTCACAAAATAGTCAACACTCATAATCAATTAAGCATAAATATGACTCATGAAAATAAACACATGAGTAAACATGAAAGGTGAGTGTACAAATACAATGTGAGGATCATAATCATGAAAGATGGTCAATAAGCTTAATATTCCTTGAAACAAGAAAATCATCAAAACTTATTTGATCTTCAAGGTATATGTATGTCCTATACAAACTAAAGTATACATACATATCCAAACACAATGAGTCCACAAAGATATATGCATGAAGGCACGTGGCTCAACGGATGTATATGTATAACAATAATTTGGATAAAATAGATATATACATGAAGTTAAACAAAAATCATAAAACAATTCCAAAAGGGAATACAAGTTTAAAATGCATGGATCATCAAAACTAGACTATACTAGCACATCTAATGGGTTCAAATAAGCATTCAAGCTCAAACATATATAGATTTATTTGTGGCCCACTATATGTGCAAATATATACCAAGTCTTAATGAAAACTAACATTTAAACAAGTAAACAACACATGAAGCATGAAAACAAGACAAAAATCAATATGATAAACATAAACATGATTATTATGTAAATCCACATGTTATTAAACCTATGATAGACATGATAGCTAAACAACCGGTGAGAACACAAAATAATAGATCCATATTAAACATGGGTGTCTCAAAAGGCTATACATGTATGTCAAGAGTCTAATAATCATGGCATTTTCATAATGTTCAATAAACAATGAAATATGCTATAAACAATGAATATGAAAAGCATGTAAACAATAATTAGGAGTTAGGAATCGTTACCAAAATCTAGAAGGCAACTTTTCTTATCTCCAAAACATGGTGGTCCTCTCCACCAAATATCCCTTGAAAGTGATGCATCCAAATAATTTCCATGAAGCTCGGAACGCATCCACTCCAAGATACCACTACTCTCACGTCATGTGAGAGCCCACACCTACATCATAAACAAGAGGGGTGGTCTTGGTACCCATATCTTATTGGGTCCATGGGGGTTAGTACCTTCTCTAACCCAAACAAAATTATTTGCTAAATTTGAAACATGTATTCTATCATAGCAAAATTTAGCAAGGTGGCCCTTACATCCACAATGTGTACAAGTGTACACATGAGCATACAAGTGATGATGGTGTCCGTGAGGAGCATGTGTATGCTGTGGAGGGTGTGCATGAATAGATGGAATTTATTTCTTTCGAAACAAAGATTCCAATCGTGTATGCCCAACAACACATTGGCTCAAAGTGGAGCCCAAACAATCAACACTCTTCTTAAGCATGGATATATCATTGTTAATCAAAGAAGAAGTGTGGCAAGCAATAGGTGTTCTAGGTGAAGCATGGCAAACATGAGAAACAATATCATTTTTTAAAGATTTATTTTTACTTAAACAAATTTCTAATTCTTTTGAAATGAAGTCAATTTCTCTTTTCAAAGAATCATTTTCTCTTAAAACAAATTCAACTTTTGAAGACAAAACATCATTATTTTTCAAAACATTATCACAATCATTTCTATTTTTCAAAATCTTATTTTCTTTAAGTGCAAGTTCTAATTGAGATCTCAATGAATCCCTTTCATTATAGACCTCAACTTTCTCTTGCAAAACCTTGTCAAGTTTAGAAGACAATTTTTCATTTTCTTTAGTTAAAGCAAATGTCTTCTTTTTCAAAATGTTATATTTTTCAATCAATTTTTCACACACAATAGAAAGTTCTTCATTCAAAGCATGGGCATCAATATTCTCATCACATGAAGAACTAGCATCAAAACTATCTAGTTGAGATTCCAATTGTACCTCAAGGGAGTCATTCCCTTGGATCATGAAGCATTGTGAAAAGGATTCTCCACTAGTCTCCTCCTCTTGTTGAATTGGCACTTGAAGCTTGGAGGTGGTGGTTGTGATTGTCAACATATTCCACACTGCAAATGCGGAATCAAGATTAGAAACATGCATAAGATATTCTTTTGAAAGCGTGCTTCTAATGGGCTCTAGGGCTTGTGCATTGGCCATACATGCTTGCTATCACTAAGGCAGGATTCCTTGGTAATGGCAAGGTGAACCTTATAACCTAGGGTTTGTAGGTAAATGGACATCCTAGTCTTCCAAATAAGAATGTTGGAAGGGTCAAACATAGGTGGGGTCATGAAGTCCATGGGTCCAAACTATATGTGTGCAAGCAAACAAATGTGCAAATGCAAATGGTAGATTAGCAAACAAGGATCTCACTCCTAGGTGGTTAAACCTAAATATCAGGAGCGTAGGCTCTGATACCAATTGAAAAAAACACCTAGAGGGGGGGTGAATAGGTGTTAATGCTAATCTATAATCTAAATGCGCTAAATGCGAAAGCTTAAAATAATTTTGCAATCACACTTAGTACAACACACAAGTGTAGCCGAATTCCCCGTGAAGGGCTTTGGACTAACTCCTCTTGATTCCCCTAGATATGGGTTGAGGTGCTATATGAAGCTCTTGTGGTTAAGTACAAGTGAGGCACACACACAAGCAAGCCAAGCATATAAGAATGAGCAATATGAAATAATGCAAGGCAACACAAGCAATATGAATAATATGAATGAAGAAGGATGCTTTGCACAATATAAAGAGAGAGAGTTAGAGAGATAATGGATCAAACGCAAACACAATGATATGTTTCGAGGTTCGAGCCCCTAGCTTTACGTCCCCACCTTCACCGAGAAGGATTTCTAATCCACTATCTTGTCCACCGAGGACTCCCACCGAGGGAACCTCACCGAGAAGGATTTTTACAACAAGGGAGTACCGAACTCCTCTCTCAAACACCGCCTCACAACCGAGGGGTAGGCCCGTAGCCAATAAACAACCAACACCTCTACCGAAGAGGGTTTACAAACCAATACCACTCTGATCAACCTCTATCAAAGAGGGATACACAAATACAAGGAGGGTTTACAACAAGAGGTTACAAAGACCACAACTATCTCTTTTTCCACAAAACAAGATCCTAATAGAATAGGATAGAAGATATAGCTCAAGTGTGGAATCAAGGTGTTTTTGAAAATCAAATAACAAAGAAAAACTACTTGGGAATCTCTTGTAGATGATAGAAATGAAAAACTAAAACAATATCCCAAAAACCTAATTTTCTTTGATTTTTCAAAACCCTTGAAAAAAAAATAAAGATGAAAACTTTTAAGCTTTAAAACTCTTTGAAAACTTCTTTTAAACTCTAGAGAAACTGGGATTTTTCTTCTTAAAAAACCTTTGCCAAATCCCAAAGAAATGGGGTTTATATAGGCCAAACAGAAAACTAGCCGTTAGGCTGATCTGGCAGCCTGACAGGCTTGCGGTCGACCGGCCCGGTCGACCGCCAACGGTCATAAATATGACCGTTGGGGCATCCGGTCGACCGCATGGCCGACCGCCCAGATACAGAGAGCAGACTTCTCTGCTCCGGTCGACCGCTCGGTCGATCGCCCAGATACAGAGAGCAAGGCTCTCTGATCCGGTCGGCCGACCGGCCGACCGGCCCACTGTGCCAGCAGACGTGCACAGGTCTGTGCACGTCGGTCGACCGCCCGGTCGACCGGCAAGGCCTGTCAGTACAGTTCTAGATCAGAAACACTTGTTAAAATATTTCTAAAAATCTTTTAAGTCTTGTAAAAATACCCAAAAATAGTTTTATCATTTTGCAGTGATATATAAACTTGTGGTAAATATTTTAACTCAAATATCAAGCATATAAAAACCATTTTTGTGTTTTAACATTTTTTTACCAAAAACCAAAACTTGTATTTTTTCAAACTTTGATTTTTCAATACATGAATAGGAAAGTCAAAATAAGTTTGCATAGGAAGTTTAAGCATGCATGTATAACTAGAATACATCTACTATACATATAAACCATTTAAACTTGTTTTAATCTACTATTCATGAAAACAAATATCGGTTAAACTAAAAATCGAAAAACCATAAAACGTGTGTGTTGTGCACTTGAGCATATCAACTATACTAAGCTTTATACATGGATCTAAAACACACTAAACTAAACTAGGATACCTAAGTCTTCTTGATGATCTTCAATCTGCAAGTCGACTCGATCCCAAACGTGATCCACCGAGTGCAAAGGTATGAACTTGATGCTTGGGCACTGGAATCACTTGTGAAAGGCTTCAAAAACTCCTTTGTTGAAGCAATCACCAACTAATATCTTGTTACATGATCTGAAACTAAAATCACAAGATTATTAGTAAACATAACTACATGAGTTAATCATCATCAAAACTAGAGAGGAAGGCCTCCGGGCCAACAAAACATGCATAAAAAAATACAGTATTTCAGAACTTAAAAATAGAGATGTACAAGTGCTCAATTCTACCGCAATAGCAAGTGGCTATGCGGGTCGTGATCCACAAGGAGGGTTAGCGATAGAAGCGTTCAAGGTTTGTATTGAAATCTTTGTGAAGAAAAATGAAGGTTCTTCTTTGTTTTAAGAAATGAAAATGAAAAAAGAGTTAGGTTAAACTTAGAAAGAAAGCGATAGATGGAGAAGGTGGAGAAAAATGGAGAATGATTATTTACAAAGAAAAATGGAAAAGGAATGATGAAAGAAATCGTGTTGGTGATCTAAACTAAGAAATAAAAGAAAAGAAAGAAGATTAGAGAAGTACTTACCTAGTTTGGTTGATGACTTACCTAGAACCCTTGCATGTTCTACCTTGCTTCGGAGGCGTTCAACGCATAAGCCATAGGATCAAGCTCAGTCCCCATTCGCATTATATCATCAAGACGAACAAGAATGAAGTGATACGGATTTTGAGGAGGAGAACGTCATCATGAATTATCGTTGGCACTCACAAAAACATTGTTATACTTATGCTTCTGGATTCACTTGCATTCTTATCAAAACCAAAAGAGGTGAAGTAGAAAGAAGAAGAAAAAACAAAGTAAAGATGAACATAAAAAAATTACCTTTTATTGCTTGCAGAAACGATGGAAGAAAGGAGGAGGGTATATCGGTGTCACTCTCAACATAAGCCTCTCTCTCTCTTACTTACATGAGTCTGAATCTAACCTAAGCTCATACAAATTAAAATTACATAAAAAGAAAACAAAACCTAAACTACAAAGAATGAAAACTGGACTAAATCCTATCTCTGCATGGTCGTCCTCTTTTCAGTGCAAATCCTGCCCTTTTATAGGCAAAAACCCAACCTACAGGATCCTATGAAGATAGGGGGAGCAAACGCTCCCCCTAACTCCCTAACAGAGCCGCGGAAACGCGGCCAGGGTGTAGCCAGGTGGCCACACCCTGTTGGTGGAGCTTCCCAGTTTCGCGTTCTGGCTTTATCTTCAGTTGGATTTCTCGTTTACGTCCGGGATTGTGACGAAATGGCCTTTTCCTTGGCTTCAACCGATCGATTCTGGGAGGATTCTTCTCAACTGGTTTTCAAGCTCTCTGATTTTGGCCTGATTCACTGGGTTCGAATTAATTCTGATTTAATTCAGAATTTAGTGAGCTTTGGGCTCATTTCTCTTCACTCTCCTTTAGGAATGGGCTTGCAAATAAATTAAACATTTAATTAAGATAATGCAGAGTTTATTCTATAATAAGTAGGAGAATATGATATTATATGTGCAATATTAGTGACCAGTCACACCCCCATACCTATTTTTGCTCGTCCTCGAGCAAAACAACTAAACTATACTAAGGATTATTAGACCACTTTCGCAGGTTACGCGATTGCACTGAGCATGTGCAACAAGCCGTTAAACCTCTAGGTTTCCCCTAGAGGACGAGTTTTGTCTCGTGAGGGTTTTCAGTGGATTACACCCACAAAATCCATAAAGAAAGAGAAACAAAGAGTTAGTGTTTTCGAAAAGCATTTTGAAAGAGAAAAATATTTGAAATATAATTGTAAGATTTAAGTAATCTATAAGTTATAGGAAAACTAAAATTTTCATTCCTAAACTTAGTCTCTATTCAAAAATTTGTTATCAATCAAAGTAAGGAGTCAAATTGTTCTTCTCATCTAGTCTATTACTTTACCCTAAGTCATATGCACCTTGTGATCGTGAAAATTTTGACTAAGGGTTCATTAACTCTAACTCTTATGCCTTATTTATATATATATATATATATATATATATATATATATATATATTTGTGGTATTATTCCTTAGTTCTATTAGGCTTTCTAATCTGCCCATGTAACGAGCCTTTAATCGATGACTCCTAAACCAAACGGTCTTAGGGCACCAGGTGAGAAAATACCCCAAGGACTTAAGGACTCGAGCAAACAAGGCCACAAAACTAAGGATTTTATTATTTGAACCCCTTTTAGGCGTGAATAATTTATGCTTTATTAGGCACAAATACCCAGCTTAATCAGAGGATTTTTATATATTTTTTTCTTAAACTTATCTAATCATCTTTCGCATAAATATTAAGGCTTGCTTAGGCCAAAGCACCTAGCTAATCAATAATTAGATTTGTTTATATTTTTTTCTTTTTCTTTTTCTTATTATTTTTTTTATAAGGCATAAGAATCTCTGTTTTTGAACCGTAAGTGTGTAAGTGTATGAAGTGTGCATATTTCATCAAGGTAAAGATCAAAACTAAATTACTTTGACAAATTTTCTTCCTAACCCTAAAAATCAAACAAATAATCTTATTTTGACCAAGTATAAGAAATTCTAATTTGGATTTTCCTATTCCTTAAAATTGACTTAATTTCTTACAAAAAATATGTCAAAATATTGTTTATATTTTCAAAAAGTTTTTAAAAGTAAAGAAAATGTTAAATTTTTTTTTAAAATAAAAAGAAAACCTAAGTTATGTTAGAACCCTCCTCCACACCTATCTCATGCATTGTCCTTAATGTATGAATTAATGCATAGATGCATGAAAAAGAAGAAAGGGAAGGAAAATGTTACCTTAAGGTGGTGGTTCCGGTGGTGGTCTGATTGGTCCACAAAATGCGGCCCAATCGACTTTTCGTGGGGTTCGGAGGAACCCACCAGAAATTTCTCTAATATAACCCACTAAAATGATATATGCATGAATAATTTTTATTAAATATTTGACCCCATCTAATTTCCAAATTCCATAATTAATTTCGGAGTCAAATTTGTCAACCGCCTTGTCCCATAATGGAGTGTGAAAAGATAGAATGATTGACTTGGACTCAGGAAGTACAGGAACTAATACCGACTCAGGAAGGTGACTTAAGTCAAGTAAAGGTTCAGGAGTCGAAATTGGTTCGGGAAGTGGGTCTAAGTCAAGAAGTTGAAACTCAAGTCCACATTTATTTTCCAACAATGGAATGTGACTTAATATTGGTGATTCAAGTTCAAGAATGATAGGTGTGGGAATCAAAACTGACTCTAAAATATTACTCAAGTCGGGTAACAAAACAGGAGTCAATATTGATTCAGGAATTTGAACTGGATCACAGATATGAGAATCTAGGTCACATTGCTCATTGAGTTCAATGTCATAAAATGAGAACTTGCCAATCTGTCAATAGGACTTTTAAAAGTATAAAATTGGTCAAGTTCAATATGATCATCAAAGATGGGTGATTCAATTTCATGATGAATTGGCACAGGATCCAATGTTGACTCGGGAAAGAGATTGAAATCAGGTGAAGACACCGGAGTCATTATTGAATCAGGAAGTAAAATTGAATCACTAAGTTGAGGTTCATGATCATATTCATTTTCAAATTCAATTTCAGGAAAGGGATAACTTGCCAAACTGTCAATATCATTTTCAAATTTGGAGTTTGGGCAAGTTCAAATGATTGTTCTGAAATGGAACCTTGATTTCCAGAACAACTTGACTCTTCGGCTCTAACAGAATGGTTAGTGACATCAGAACTGGTCAAACGGTGGGAACGTAGAGATTGGACTATCATATCTATGTCACGATTACGAGCGTTTTGAGCCTGAGTCATGGCTTCAAGCATCTCTTCATAATTGATAGGTTCATTGTTTTGATGAAAAGATGAAGTGTTGTCTTAGAATTGGTGGTGAAATTGTGAGTCCATCAGATTTTGTGATTTTTGTTTGGACTCACGCATACTCATTTCCAAAATTGATGGTTTTCTATTTTGGACTGGCGGAACTGAGTATGAATCGTGGAAATATTGTGGACTAGGTGGATTAGGAGGACAAGTTGGTAGAAAATTAGACTCGGGGGAGGTGAATCCCCACTGACTCTGTGAAGAGTTGAAATTATTCTGAAAATTATGGTTATAAGATTGGGGGCATGGGTTATATTGATTCGGATAAGACCAATCCGGCACACTAGGTTGGTTAAAGTTATGATATGCCAGGTTGGTAATATCCGAAAAAGAGGTCGGTGTGTAATATGGATTACTATTAAAATTAGAAAAATTGTTATTATAAGCCATATCACACAATAGTATACAAATAAAGAAAAAAACAAACAAATAAGCAAACAAATAAAAAGAAAAAATTCTAAACTAAGTTAGGGTAGACCTATGACCTAGACGACTCCTAACTGGTTAGACTGTCCACGGGAGGTATAATGCAGACTTTGACCACAAGCTAATTAGCCAGGTCAGGGCAAGATTCGTAGGAGGTTATCCATCAAAGACGTTCCTTAATTAATTAACCACCAACCTTCGGGCTTTCGGCCCTTAATCCCTTCCCTAAACACTGATTTGGCAGGAGTCAAATTCCAACATGTTTCCCCCTTAGGATAATCTCCTAATTGAGTCTGAGATGTCCCTAGGGCCAACATCTACTCATTTTTAGTTAGGCTCGGGTTAGTGAGTGCTTGGAATTTAATTTTGGGCCAAGGAAGGGTGATTAAATCCCCACCTTATCTTGTTATGGGGTGGTGCCCTTAAGATCAGTTTGTACAAGTGTACAAGATATACAAATAAGATTCACTCAAAGCGATGTAAATTAACCAAGAGATGAGTCCTATTCTAAATGCAATGCGAACGTACATTGCTCCAGCACTCTTCAACAGTAAAGTAAATGAATTGAAAAGACACGTGCCTAAAATGCAAACGTCTAATCAATTTTTTAACTTTTTCAACAAATGTTTTACTGTTGGTTTATTAGCAGGCTTCTGGTGATGGCATATAAGAAATAAAGTTTGCAGAAAACTATTATTTAAAGCAAGCAGCCCTGCAAAAAGCCAGTTAGTAGTGAACTCTTCCTTGCCGCAGAAACGCGGCTAGAGCCGAGCAAACGCGGCAATTCAGAGGGTACTTGGTCTCTGTTTTCTGGAACAGAGGCCAAGACCACTTATATGTTACTGCAATATTTTTTTTTCCTGCTTTTCCTGCCCTATAAACTGCAACAGAAAAGAAAAATTCGTTTTAGTTCTAAAAATTCAATACATACTGTTACCCTCCCCGGCAACGGCACCAAAAATTTGATTAAGCTTAAACCTGCACAAAAAAATACAGTATTTCGGAACTTAAAAATAGAGATGTGCAAGTGCTCAATTCTACCGCAATAGCAAGTGGCTATGCGGGTCGTGATCCACAAGGAGGGTTAGCGATAGAAGCGTTCAAGGTTTGTATTGAAATCTTTATGAAGAAAAATGAAGGTTCTTCTTTGTTTTAAGAAATGAAAATGAAAAAAGAGTTAGATTAAAGTTAGAAAGAAAGCGATAGATGGAGAAGGTGGAGAAAAATGGAGAATGATTATTTACAAAGAAAAATGGAAAAGGAGTGATGAAAGAAATCGTGTTGGTGATCTAAACTAAGAAATAAAAGAAAATAAAGAAGATTAGAGAAGTACTTACCTAGTTTGGTTGATGACTTACCTAGAACTCTTGCATGTTCTACCTTGCTTCGGAGGCGTTCAACGCATAAGCCATAGGATCGAGCTCAGTCCCCATTCGCATTATATCATCAAGACGAATAAGAATGAAGTGATACGGATCTTGAGGAGGAGAATGTCATCATGAATTATCGTTGGCACTCACAAAAACATTGTTATACTTATGCTTCTGGATTCACTTGCATTCTCATCAAAACCAAAAGAGGTGAAGTAGAAAGAAGAAGAAGAAAACAAAGTAAAGACGAACATAAAAAAAATTACCTTTTATTGCTTGCAGAAACGATGGAAGAAAGGAGGAGGGTACATCGGTGTCACTCTCAACATAAGCCTCTCTCTCTTACTTACATGAGTCTGAATCTAACCTAAGCTTACATACAAATTAAAATTACATAAAAAAGAAAAGAAAAACCTAAACTACAAAGAATAAAAACTGGACTAAATCCTATCTCTGCATGGTCGTCCTCTTTTCAATGCAAATCCTGCCCTTTTATAGGCAAAAACCCAACCTACAGGATCCTTTGAAGATAGGGGGAGCAAATGCTCCCCCTAACTCCCTAACAGAGCCGCAGAAACGTGACTCTGGCCACATTTCCGCGGCCAGGGTGTGGCCAGGTGGCCACACCCTGTTGGTGGAGCTCCCCGGTTTCGCGTTCTGGCTTTATCTTCAATTGGATTTCTCGTTTACGTCCGGGATTGTGACAAAATGGCCTTTTCCTTGGCTTCAACCGATCGATTCTGGGAGGATTCTTCTCAACTGGTTTTCAACCTCTCTGATTTTGGCCTGATTCACTGGGTTCGAATTAATTCTGATTTAATTCAGAATTTAGTGGGCTTTGGGCTCATTTCTCTTCACTCTCCTTTAAGAATGGGCCTGCAAATAAATTAAACATTTAATTAAGACAATGCAGAGTTTATTCTATAATAAGTAGGAGAATATGATATTAAATATGCAATGCTTGTAAGAAATTAAGCTTTTAAATATGCACTCATCTTAAACTTTCACATATCGATGTTGGAAACATCATACATGGGAGGGGTAAGAAAATGCATAAGTTTTTATAAACTATATGTATGCAAATGTAAATCTAGATTACCTATCCAAGGATCTCACTCCTAGGTGGTTAAACCTAATATCATAAGCGGAGGCTCTCATAATAATTGAAAGTGCACCAAGAGGGAGTGAATATGTGTACTAGCTAATTTGGGCAAATGATGTGAAATTAAAAACTTATTGCAAACACACTATGCGTAATCAGGAGTGAGTTCGAATTCCTCGTGAAGGCCTCTGGAGCTACTCCTCGAGATTCCTCTAAACTAAGAGTTGAGGTTCTATTAGAAGCTCTCTTGGTTCAACTCAAGTGTGGGCACACACAAACCATATCTAGCATATGAGTATGAAAAATGTAAAGTAATGTAAGATATAATAGAGATAAAGTTGAGAGATAGTGGATCAAATACAAACAGAAGGATATGTTTCGAGGTTTGAGTCACTGCTCTACGTCCCCGCCTTCACACAGAAGGATTTTCACTGTGTCCACACAGGACCTTCTACAAAGGGACCTCCACCGAGGAATTACAACTCAACATCGGGAGCACACAACTCCTCTCTCAATACAAATACCTCTACACAAGAGGGAAGACATAAAGCCTAGCACAAAGTAAAGAAGAAATAAAACTTGGTGATCCAATGATCACAAACTCTCTCCAATGATCTCAAAGGATCACAAACAATTTTTCTCACAAAAAAAAGATACTATAGATAGGTATAGAATTGATAGCTCAAGTGTGAGAAATAAAGTATTTTGGAAAAGAAACAATAAAGAAAATACTTAGGAAAAACTTCTTGATGGATATATAAAATGAAGAACAAAATAGAATTCACAAAGAGTTGATTTTCTTTGATTTTCTAAAACTTTGAAAACAAATAAAGATAAGAGAATTTTTGGCACAAAAACCTCTTTATAAAACTTACTAAAAACACTTAAGAAGAAAGAAAATTGCTCTTGAAAATCATGGTGAAAACAACCCTCAAGGACCTATATTTATAGGGTCTTGAAAAACGAACCGTTGGGGTCCAGAACAGGCCCAGAATGGCCTGTCGGTCGACCCCTGGTCGACCAACCAATGATCAAATTTTTGACTATTGGGCACTGTCGGTCGACCGCTCGGTCGACCATCCAAGGTAAACTTGCTGCCCGGTCGACCGGGGCCAGAGCTAAAGAGTGAACTCTTTGGTCGGTCGACTGGCCGGTCGACCGGCCCATAGGCCAAGGTAGTGTGCACGTATTTGTGCACATCGGTCGACCGCCAGTGGTCTCAAGCTGGGTTTTAGGGTTTGAAAACTTAGTCTTTTAAATACCTATAAAATCCCATAAAATCCCATAAAATTCACAAAAACAAGTTCATGTAGTACTTGAAATACAAATATGTTTGATCAACGATCAACCAATATTACAAACAATTTGAACTATTTTTGAGGCATTAGAAATTAAGCTTGAAAGCAAAAACTTTATTTTCAAAACTCGTTTTATTTTTGTCTTCAAGAGTTTTTTAAGAAGACTTCAAAATAAAAAACTATTTCTCAAAAACTTGTATAAATACAAAAAACATGATATAGAAACACTTTTGAAGTATAGTATGTATGGATATAGTCCAATACACATGGTAAATGATAAATTTATGTTTTTAACAATAAATCCAAAATTAAGTTTTTTTTTAGAAGACAAAACTTAAAACACATGAACTAGAATCATCAAAATATATTTTTAGACAATATGAATCATAGATGTTTATGGATGAAATCCAACATATATAAAACCATGTAAACTTCTTTTGATTCTATCTATTCATGAAATTAAAGATATGTTTTTGAAATTCCAAAATGGTTAAACTGAAACCAAAAATTATTTATCTTGTGTGTGTGTATACTTGAGCATATCAACACTAGTCTATCTTTACACAAGAACTAAAAATAAAACTAAACTAAACAAACTGAAGTTTTCTTGTCGATCTTCATCTTCAAGACGACTCGATCCAAGTAAGCTTGATGCGATCATTACGATGTGAGCTCTTAAATCAACACTTGTTTGCTTCAACACTTTGACTGTGAATCTCTTATTGAAGTCAAATCTCTACTAAGATCTTTATCAATATCTGAAACTTATTAAACACAAGATCATTAGTAAACTAACCTTCGTAAGTTAGTCATCATAAAAACTAAGGTGAAAGGCCGCTGGGCCAATAATTACCACAATAGTATTTAATTTTATATCATTACTATGATTTTATTTGTCCAGGCTGTGCTACCAAAAATAATAGGTAAAGTCACTTTAGGAAATTATGTTACTACAGTCAATAGAGTTATATTATTTATATATATTATTCTCAATATGCGTAATATGATACAATATTAGTGTTCCTAATTATATTAATTGTTGGCCCAGAGGCCTTTCACTCTAGTTTTGATGATGATTAACTCATGTAGTTATAGTTTACTAATAATCTTGTGATATTTAGTTTCAGATATTTAACCAAGATATTAGTAGGTGATTAGCTTCAACGAAGGTTGTTTTCCATTATGTTTGCAAAGGGGGAAAACTTACAAAAAAAGGGTTGAGGAGCTAAATTACAAGTATTCTTAAAAAGATTACAAGTAGATCTCCTCAGAGATTCTGGAGAAGTGTGCCGATAGGAGTCTGGTCAGCGCGCGACCACTTTGTCCCTTTGACGATGCGAGCGATGAGATTCCCTTCTCGTCTGGTTCCGGGAATCAGAGAACAGAAGGTTGGTAGAACCCTCTTACTGCTTCTCAAAATCGCCTTCAATTAGGAATTCCTTCTCACCTGGTTCCAGAGATTCCTTGAGAAGAAGGACGATGTTAGGGTATCAACACCCTGGATAGAGAAAGCAATTCTCTAAAAGGTCTCTGAATTCGAGAGCGCACGGTGCGTTGTGAAGAAGCCTCTGCTTGTGGAGTCCTCTTTTTCTCCGATCCTCTCCTTGTACCCCTGGCGGGCTATTTATAGGGAGAGCAAGGGTATAATCGTCCCTTGAAAATATGGAAACAGATTGAATCAAATCTGTTTAAATCTGGAAAGTAGCCTTGCTGCGAGGCTAGGATCAGCTTCTGCGAAGCTAGAATTGGCAGGTCGGTTGACCTTCTTGATCCTTTCCATATCGTTGGAGGATTTCCCCTGATCTTCTTACTCGTTTTAGAAGAGTCAAGAGATTGTGGCAATCAACTGCCAAATTTGATCTCTGATTTGATCTTAATTGGATTTGATCTGATTGGATCCGATCTCATCCGGAGATTTGATTGGTCAAAGGTTGACCATAGTAGACCAATAGCGGAGCTGTCAGCATTGAGCTCGTAGCGGAGCTGGAGACGATTTCTGGCGAAGTCCGAAAGAAACCCTTTGGCGGAGCTGGAAGTCCTCTGTGGCGAAGTTTGCGAGTTAGCTTCTTGGCGAGGCTTTGGATGACTTCAAGGCAAAGTTGGGTGATATTAGCCTCTCAAGCGAGGCTATCCCTTTGGGCTCATGCGATGCTAAGTGCTAACACCTTAGACCTGCTGAGGTCTATTTAGAAACAATCCGGGTTCACTGTCTGCTTGCTGGATCAGTGGAGTCCAAGTTGCTTCCTTGTCCCTCGGAGATGGGTGAAAACTGGTCTTCAGCTCGTCTGTCACTTGTCTTTTGTAAATGTCAACAAGTTTAGACATTGTTCGGACCAATAAGAATCTTGTCTTTTTAAGTGTCAACAAGACCCCCTTCAAAGTTTTCGAAAGTCTGCAATAGCTCAGACTTCAAAACACTTTGAACTGCTTTGTGTGTGGAGTATGAACGTCGCCATGATGGTTGAGTTCAGCTTCGCTTTAAATCCTGCTTTGGGATGTAGATTCGCCGAGGAATTATGTAGACTCGCGTCTGGGTAGCTTCGCAGCTAGATAAGTTTGCTCTGGAACATCTGTCGCTTTCCCGAGGCCAACTGCCATGGGCCAGTTACGAGGAGGATTACTCCTTTTTTCGTGCTGATCGAGGGAGATATTATCCGATTTGCACGTTTCCAAGGGAGGATATTCCCTTTCTTCAAGGCGCAATAAGTGCCTTTATGAGGGAGACGTTTCTCCCTTTGCACGGTTCCAAGGGAAACCGTCCCTGTTCTCAAGGCACAGTAAATGCCTTAAATGCGCTCGTGCTTCCACGCTTGAGGCGGCAGCGCTCAGGCCATGGGGCCTATAAATAGGACACTTGAGGTCCTCTGAAGAGAGAAGTGATCTGCTCTTCTCCTCTTCTCTTGGTTGAGAGAGATACTCAGATCTCTGAATTAGTGGGAATGCCCACTCTGGTCATTACCCGGCCAAGGACCGGTAAGTCTTGATCATTCAACGACTTCACCGATTTTAGGGAATTCATCTCCCTTAATTCAGCTTTAGCGGCTGCTTCAGGGATTAGCTTCCCTTGTTCTCCATTTAACTAATCTGCGGAGAAGGATTTCAGCATAGCTTCCCAGCGAAGCTATCATCTTGACTTGGTCAGAGAAAGATCACTGCATGTTAAGTCCACTGCACAGGCAGAACTTGGGACTTAGTTTCTTCAAGGTTGAGCCAGTCTTGCCATATAGGTGAGGCTAAGACTGTGTCCCATAGGATCAGTCTGGCTTAACCGTATAGGCGAGGCTAGGACTTGGCGTTTGCTGAGCTAGCCCATCATCATTGTGCAAGCGAGGCTTATCCTCTGCTCCAATCGAAATCGGATTACTTCGCCCCAAAGAATTCGGCTTTAGCGCTTTTGCAGTACTTTTGTGTTTAACTGGTAACTTGCTCCAATTTTGCATTGCAGTGAGCTATGTTCGCCGATCTTGTGTCTTGATGAAAGAGACCAAAAAGTTGCCTTATGCTTCCCCGGTTGAAGCTTTACTTTTAAGCAGGAGGAACAACTTGGGGCAGCTGATGTGTGTCCCAGAGGCTATTGGCAGCCTCTTATCCGAGATGATTCGTTCTGAGGTGAGGCTGGTAGCCGCTTATCCGAGATGATCCACTTTGGGAAGGCGGATGTCACACCTGTGAGATCACTGACATCACTGCCAATTCCAATTATAGGTGATCTATCGTGTTGGCGGCGATAAGTTCATTGCCAACTTTCAACTTTAGTGATCCAGCTTCCTGGTGGCAAAATGTACCATTTTTGTGGAGAATTATGGCCGTGTCCTCGTGGCACAACTGGTTACGGCCTTGTGCAGGAGGAAGGCCTTTCGTGTCCTGTTGGTCTGGTCTGGAAGCAGATAAAACCACTTGTATGCCTTTTGCGCAAATGATCTTGCTGAGCAACTGAATCTGTTGTACGAAACACAACCTTGATGTAGCATCAATGTACCTTTGCTCTTAAATCAATGAAAGTTTATCTTCTGTTCGTCTGATTTTTGCCTACCTTCATTGAGAATTTGGCCGTAGCGGGGCTAAACTTTGTGCAGAGTTAAGGACAAGGTCTTTTTTTTGAATGAGCTTCGCGTGATGCTGGCATGTCGGTGAATTATGCCATTAGTGGGCTAAGGCAACCCTTTTTGGCGAAGTTCTTGATGAACTTGTGCGAAGTCCGCACTTTGATTCATTGGCGAGGTTAAGCCTTAGTGGCTGAATCAGCGCTTCTCGGGAAGGCGCTTTAGGCGGCGTTTCAAATTAATTTGAAACGACAGCCTGTACTCTTTTCGAGGCGTCGTTTCAGGCGCTCATTGGCCTATAAAAGTCTGATTGGACTGTAGAGAGGACAGATCTCTTCATTTGAAATCTTTAGTGACCTTTAGACTCTTCTTCTTCCTCTTTCCTTTCCATTAAAGAAATTTGAAAGCTTCCGCAGCTCTTCAATGGTGCCCAAGAGACGAGCGGGAAAAGAAGCGGCAACTTCTACAACGGAGGGTCCTTCTCCTCCGGTCATCGAACGACCAACCGCCGGTAGGAAACTTTCTCTTTTGATTAAAGACTGTCGTCTCTCCTTTAAGGCTGACTTCTGGCTGTCCTTGGATAAATCCAACATGAGTCCAATCCTCTTGATTTCTTAATCGGGATCCAAGAACTGAAGAGTTCTTCCTCAAGCTTCCAAGCGAAGTTAATCTTTAGGCGGTTCATATCCTGTTGAATGACAGGATGCGAAGCTGTCCTTTGATATTTGACAGAAAAGGACCGAATGCCCTTCTGACAAAGTTATCCTTCGAGGTTTTGTCACATCCTGTTGTTCGAAGCTAAGCTTCCAAAGCGAAGCTAACACTTGGATGTTTTCCTGCATCCTGTCCTTGTGTGGGATGCGGAGTTACACTGCAGCTGCGAAGCTAAGCTTCGGGACGAAGCTATCGTTTAGGCCAATCCTTGCTCAGAGGGCGAGGCTATGCCTTGTCAAACTTTGCGTTCTGATTTTAGCCCTCTTTCGGCTGATGAACTAATCATAGTTTCTCTTTGTTCCTGCAGTACACTATACTCCTGGTCCTTCAAACAACCTGTTCGGGATGACCATGGATCGATGGCAATATCAGCTTGCAATTTCAAGGGCAGGCTTCTCTGTTCAGTGAGCGGAGTTCTCTCGTCAGAGATACGCTTATTCATGGTGGTGATCAATATACCACGAGGAGTATCCTGACCACAGCTCCCCTTGAAGATGTTGACCGTCGAATTTATAGGAAGCCCGATTTCATGTTCGGGGATGCCGCACCAGACCCTGACCACCAACTACATGCAGGGGAAGGGCAGTAGATTTTCCAGTTGGATGGCGAGAGGTTCTACCTTCCGTCCAACAAGCGCCATTTTTCTTTGTCTTCCTTCCAGTGCGTGACGCAGGCTCGGAAGATGGCATGGGATGTGAGCCGAAATACCGACTCTGTTCACTTAGGAAAATTGATGCTTCAATCTCTTGGTTATGAAAGAGCGGGGCCTCCTCATTGCATAATGGGCCTGTATCGTGGGAATGTGTCACGAGAGATCCCAGTGGGAGAGAATCCTGCAGTGGCGCTGACCTTTGGCAACCAATTCTGCAAGGTCAACGGGAACTACCCAGCTACTGACTTCAGGACTCCAGGCTGGATTCACCCTCTGAAGGCATGGTGGGTGGATTTGACTACCTACATCCTTGCTCATTTCGAGGAGGATTTGGAGGGGCTGAACCTCTACGAGGCCATCAGGGCGACCTGCTACGGTATTGAGATGAACGTGGCGTGCTTCTACGCCATTTTTGAATTGTATTGCCCAGCTTCAGGGACCTTCTTCACCCCTGTTGGCGAATTGGGTATGGCCTTGCATGAGATGTGGGAAGTCTCTGCTCTGCCTTTTGGATCTCTCCCATATGAAGAATACTTCCCGTGCGAGGCAGAATTGGCTCATCTGGAGAAGCAGGAGCCTGCTTTGTTCGAGACCTACAGGAAATTAATGTGCCACTTGTATATTTGCTCCAGTATGCATGGGGGCAATAAGGGAACCTCCTGTAGCTGGAAAAGCTGGGGAAACTATTTGTTCCCAGATATGGAGAATGCTCCTGAGGCAGCACATTGCGGAGTTGCTGATGAAGACATCTTTGACCGGATGCAAAAGCACTCCCAAGGGGATCTAGTTGTGAAGGAAGACGATGGTCCCTACGAGCAGGGTGATGTTCTTCGAAGCTTCCATCATCAGGCTCGCAGGCCGATGTCCCGGAAGGCACTTCTGGTTGGTTTCCTAACAGTCTGGCTGAAGAGGTGCGTGGTGCCGTCTTCTTCGGGTGACATCGTTCATCCGAATGTTTTGCTGCCCGCTGTTCGTTTGGTTCATGGTCGCCCTCTGGGACTTCTTTCGGCCATGGTGTGCTGTATCCAGAGAGGCCTTCGTGCATTGACGGAGGCTTTTTGCAGGCCACCAATGACGAAGCGTGGAAAGGGGACCATTTCGCCCCGCGACGGACCTAACCCCAGAATAGGTCTGCCGTATACTTACTTGATGGCGTGGTTTGCCTTGCATTGTCCTTCTCTAATCGAAGCTGGAGAGGTCCCCCGCAAGATGTTCGAATGGCACTCCTCCGCCGATTCGAAGGGTGCTCATGGCAGAAGACTTACATGGCTGAGGCCCGTAAATTAGTACGTCGCTATGATGTCTATAGTCTCTTCCGCTGTTTTCCCCGTATTCGGGGTGCAGGTTATGGGAAAGAGTTCAAAGATGCGGGGGAGGGGCATTCGTCCCTGAGCCGGGGAGTCTTTGAGTGGCTTGTCAGTATCCGGCCTTCACATCTATTGTACCGGAGCGGGGATAGCTGCTACTTGGAGCCTTACGTCCCAAGTCGGTTTGCTCGACAGTTTGGATATGACCAACTGTATGTGGGCAACCCGAATCTCAATCTGGCTTTCATGGGGAGCCTTATTGATGGGGCCCGTGCCTGGCGATTCTTTATTGCAGGTGGTACTGGGGCGCGGCTGCGTACGCCGTTGAGGGATCCCAATCTCCTAATGACCCTGTGCTTCTGTCAGTGGTACGCCACTTCCAACTCCACACCTCTCAAATTCAAGGTGAACAGTTCTGGTGTGAAGTTAATTTCTCAGCGGCTGAGGCAGAAGGCTTATGAGAAGAGGGAAGGCAAAAGGGTTCGCACCCCAGGTATAGAGGAGTTTGTTGCTGTGGAAGACAGCGAGGCCTCAGATGCTGAGAGTCCTCGCTTCGAGGTGGGAGCGGGGGCTGAGACTCCTGCAACTGGCTCTGGTGTGATGGGGACAGCTCCCCATCATTGTGTAGAAGGAGTGGAGGAAGAGGATTCTGAAGTCCACTTCAAAAGAAAGCGGGCAGGTAGCTCTCGTAGGAAATCGTTGGCGAAGAAGCCCCGCCGTTAAGCTCCTACGATTGTCGTAGAGGGGCATCCCTCTACAACGATTCCTCCTGCTGCCCCATTAACAGCTGAACCGTCGGTTGCTGAGCCGACTAGCGGTGAATTTGCTCCGAGTCTGGGTAAGATTAACCCTGTCCATATAATATGGAGCCTTTTTGTGTGTTACCATTGACTTATTATCAATCCTTCTTGATTGTAGGAGCTGAGGCAGCTGGAGAGCAAGGGGAACATTATGATCCCCTATTTACTTATAGAACTGAAGCTGGTTCTTTTGCCCGTCCGGAGGAGTCCGGAGGTGATGTGGCCGACATTGGTCCCTCGGGCGCTGGGACTTCTAAAGGAAGTCCTGAGGCATCGAGCTCTATCGGGTGGTCCACAGGATACTCGGCAAGCGAAAGCGAGCCGGCTATTCGTACTGATTCTACCAAAAATTTTCCGATGGAGCCCCTGGAGACTGATGTGGCTGATGAGATGTTTGAGGCGACATCATCCTTTGGTATTGTTCTAACCTCTTGGCTTCTTTTGCATGTAGTGTCCCGACTAACCGCAGTCTTGTTACAGGTGTTCGGCCTCAAGATGCATCAACTTTAAGAGGGCCAGGAGATTTCCCCGAAGGGTTAAGGGGTGACATGAGCGCTTCGACCGCGGCTGATGCTGCTGTGCTGGATGCGCTGTACGGTGACCTGCCTTCTTATCGGCCCAAGTCAGCCAAAAGACCAGAGGTTGAAGGGGGAGCAATTCTGGAGGTGTCCTCACTCCCAACTATATCAACGAGTGAGGTGCCAACAATTTTGCCAAGTGCGGAGCTGAGGGTGATTACAAGCCCTACTTCCCCAACTCTGGTAGTTGAGCCTGCTGTTCAGGAGATGGTTGCCAGCCCTACCTCAGCGGTGGCTAGCGCACTGATTTCCATAAAGATTTCGCCGAGATCACCGATGACCTGTCATGCTGCTGCAGCCAGTGTTCCCGCCGTTCCTTCCACAGTGGTGTCAACCAGGCTGGTGGATTTTTCTGAGGCTGTCCGTCTACCAGAAGTGGCCGAGGTTGAAAATGATTTTATAGGTGACATAGTCGATAGCTTTTATAAAGGCTTAGGGCGATCCATCGATCTGGTCTTGAAAGGTTCGACTATGTCGTTCTCAACTTTAAAGGTGGTCCTCTCCCGCAGTATTGCAAGTATTCAGGACTTTGAAGGGTATCACCAGGCCACTGCCTTGGAACTCCTGGTAGATCAATTTGAGAGGGACGTAGAGGAATGGCGCCGTCTTAGCCGCTCAGACCTGGAGTCTTCGGTTAATGAGCAGCTCGCGCATCTTGTCGCTCAAATGTATGAAGCCCGTCTTGCTGCTCAGGAAGTTGCTAAGGCTATTTCTTCTGACTTGAAATCCTTGGAAACAAGGCAGGCAGAGGTCGGAAGTGCGATTGACGCCTCCATGATTAGTCTACAAATTCTGCATTATTATATCGTATTTCTCACAGTTTTTATGAATAAATAGTCATCTAAATCGTGTTTTGGTCTTAATTGCAGGTAAATCCAAAGTCCAAGGGCAAAGATGGAAAAAGATGCTAATTCATCCCTATTTATGGTAATTAATCCCGCAATTTCTTGGAGGCCAAGTAAAGGATTTTCTAGAACATGCATTGTACCTAGACTCCTGAGCTGTCAGACGAATATTCGGGCGAAAGTACCAGAAATAGGATATACCTGGAAGCAGTTAGAAGTCAGACGAATCTCCAGAAGAAATCCAGAGAATTAATTCTCTGGAATTTCCGCAAAACGCGGCAAAGGCGCGGCAATCTTGAAGAGCCACGCGTCAATTTTCGACGCGTGGCCCCGTCTCCTCTTCTGGATCCTTCTGAGCCCTATAAATAGCCCTGCAGAGAGCCAAACCGAGGGCAGTCTTCGTTTTTAGGAGTAGGTCCAGATTTTAGTGTAGTGTAGGTGAGTTTTCTTCATTTCTTTTATTTTCATTTCTTTTTCTTAGATCATTGTAGTAGGGCTGAGTGATTTCTAGAGAGAGATAGTGAGGGATTGATGTAATAGAGAGTGACACTCTATGTAAAGATGCCTCTTTTCTCTTTCATTGTAATCTCCTTCTCCTTCTACATGATTTCTAGCTAGTTTTTCTTTTCATGGCAATCTAACTACTAACCACTAACCATCTAACCACTTACTTGATAATCCACATGAATCGGGTTGCCTCTACAAGGCCTTGTTCTTACAAGAGCCATTGATGGCCAAAGATGATGGATTCTAACATCTAACTTGCTAACTTGCTAACCAAGCTAACTCTCTTATTTCATGCTCTTTTATTTCATGCTAGTAGTGTAATGAGTGATGCTTGTAATAGCTTGTTCTTGTTGCAATGTTTTGATTGTTATGAACCATCCATAAGCCATGCTTTGTATTACTTCTTGAAGATAAGGATTGTGATGGCCGAGGATCAAAATGTGAGGCAACTATCTCGAAGAGGTTAGTATGGTTAGTGGAGTACTTAGTAGTTAGTAGTCATGAGTTTTCTTTTACCTTTGTTTTAGAAATCGTTTTCCAAATTCTTTTCTCATTTTTTTATCGGTGTTTTCATCGCCTTCTTAGTTTACCTTGTTCCATCTTCTTCACTTCTCTTTTGGTTTTTACATCGCCGTTTTCATCGCTCTCCTCACCTACCACATTCTGGATTTTCTTTTCTTTTCTTTTTCATTCTCTTTTTCATTCTTTCAACAAAGAAGAATTGTTAACATCTGACGTGACTAGGACTGTTAATGCTTCTATCGCCTCCCTTCCCTGTGGATACGACCCGTTGAGCCAATGCTATAACGGAAGTATCGAGGGTACACTAAGCACATTCGAGCTTTTCATTTGATTTCATAAATACACATTTTGAGTGCTTGTTTTTAACCCCGATCAAATTTTTGGCGCCGTTGCCGGGGAAGGGAATGGTTTTGATGTCACGTTTTTGTTAACATTTGTCTTCTCTGTTTTGGTGTGCAGGGCAATATTTTCAGGTGCTTAACATTGCAGTACATAAACTAGTTTTGCCTCTCCCTGCTCTAGAAAGCAGGGCCCCAGATTTGGAAGGAAAGTCGCGAAACCGCGACTTTTGCCGCGCCACCGCGGCAATTGTGCAATAATTCTGTATATTGTTTGTTCTGGGATGTGTATCTTGTAATAGCTAGTGATTTGTGCTGCTATCTTTCTGCTTTGCTTGCCTACACACCACAAAAAAAATAAAAGAACTAAAATATGGTATTTGGACGCTTTTAAAACGGTTTAGACATTTGCATTTAGGCACGTGTCAATTCAATTCCAATATACTTTATTTTGTTCTGTTGTTGTGATCTGGATGGAGATGTACATATGACATTGCATATAGCATAGGACAAACACGTGGGTGATTTATCACTTTGTGTTATATTCTTGTCTATATTGCACACTTGCACAAATTGAATTTAAGGGCAAAACTCTAACAAGATAAGGTGGGATTTCATTACCCCTTCCTTAGCCCAAAAATCATCTCCCCACTCACACAACCCAAGCCCTAATAAAATTTGAATAGACGTTGGCCCCTAGGGACATCTACATCTAAGTCTAGGTCAACCCTCTTATTGGCTTGGTTTTGCTTTTTCTTTTCTTTTTGTTTGTTGTTTGATTTTTTCTTTTTGTTTGTGATTATTTGTGAAATGGCATTCAATAATAACAATTCTTTCAATCCGAATATGAATCCATATTTCACACCGACTCCATTCTATTCGGATAATTCCAACCCGGTGTTTTACAATATGCACCAACCACAGACACCGGGTTGGCCTTATCCGAATCAATACAACTCATACCCACATTCTTATGACTATAATTTTCAAAATAATTTCAACTTGTCACAGAGTCAATGGGGATTCAGTCCCCCGAGTCAAATTTTCAAACTCCTTGTCCACCATATTCACCTTATCCACAATATTCATTCCCCGATTTCGCTTCTTATACTCCTTTTTCTACACCTCCCATTGAAGAAAAATCTGAGTTACAAAAGAGTTTAGAAGCCAATCTACAAAGGGCCGAGCAACAACTTCAAGAAACATTGGCCTCTCCAATTCCACAGTATTTTCAAGAGTCTTACTCAGTTCCACCTCTTCACAATGAACAACCATCTGCCTTGGAAATGAGTAAGGAACTTTTTTGTGAGTCCAAACAACAATCACAAAATCTGATGGACTCACAATTTCACCACCAATTCCAAAACAACACTGCATCTCTTCAACAAAACGTTGAACCAATGACTTATAAAAAGATGCTTGAATTCATGACTCAGGCTCAAAATGCTCTTAACTGTGACATAGATATGATGACCCAAACTCTTCATTCTCATCCTATTTCTAATGTCACAAACCATTCTGTCCGAGCCAAAGAGTCATGTTGTTTTGGAAATCAAGATTCAATTTCAGCACACCCACCTGAACTTGTCCAAACTTCAGATCCCATTGATATTTTGGCAAGTTATCCTTTTCCTGAAATTGAACTTGAGCATGAATATGATCCTGAACTTCCACTTGATGATTCAATTCTACTTCCTGATTCAATTATGACTCCGGTGTCTTCACCTGATTTCACTTTATTTTCCGAGTCAGTATTGAAACCAGTGCCTATCCATTGTGAAATTGAATCACCAATCATTTATGATGATCATATTGAACTTGACCAATTTCTTACTTTTGAAAGTCCCATTGAAAAATTGGCAAGTTCTCATTTTTGTGGAATTGAACTGAATGAGGAATGTGACTTTGATCCTCCAATTTGTGATCTTGTTCAAATTCCCGAATCACTATTGACTCCTGTTATGTTACCCAATTTGAGCAACATTTTAGAGTCAGTTTTGATTCCCATACCTGTCATTCCTGAACTTGAATCACTACTCATAGAAAGTCACATTCCATCATGGGGAAATGAATGTGGACCTAAGCTTCATCTTCTTGATTTGGACCCACTTCCTGAACCGATCTCGACTCCTGAACCTTTACTTGATTTAAGTCTTTTTTCTGAGTCGGTGTTAGTTCCTGTGCTTCCTGAGTCCAAATCAATCATTCCATTCTGGGACAAGGGCTTTGAAAAATTTGACTCTGAAATTATTTTGTAAATTTGGAAATTAGATGGGGTAACATTTTTAATAAAAATCACACATGCATACATCTTTTTAGTGGGTTGTATCATGGAGGTTTCTGGTGGATTCCTCCGGACTCCACGTAAGAATGATTGGACCACCTTTCGTGGACCAATCAGGCCGCCACCGGAACCACCACCTTGAGGTAATTTTTCCTTCCCTCTCTATTTGTTTCATGCATACATATATCACGATGCATTGAGGACAATGCATGAGATAAGTGTGGGGGAGGGTTTACTAACTTAGAGTTTTTAGATTTTTTTTCTTTTACACTTCTTTTAGAAATCTTCCCTTTTGTATAGAAATTTTCTCTTTCTTTAAAAAACTTTTTGAAATAAGAGACAAAGTTTTGTGATCTATTTTTAAGAAAATTAAGATGTATCTTAGAAATTAAGAAAGCCTTAATTATGACATCTTAAACCTAGTTGAAATAATAGATCTTGTTTGAAATTATAGGCTAAGTAAGTAAAACTGGGGAGATATTTTTATCTTGAATTCTTTGCCTTAGAAAGTATGCACTTCACATTTACACATTTCTGGGATGGAAACAAAGACCAAAAAGGCCATTAAAAAAAAAGAAAATATATATATATATAATAAAACATCACTTATTAAGCTGGATAATTGTGCCTCAAGAAGCATGATTATTCACGCCTAACGGTGGTAAAGGAAATAAATAATCCCCTTTAGTTTTGTGGCCTTTTTCACTCGAGTCCTTAAACCCGAGGGATGTTTTCTCATCTGGTGCCCTAAGACCAACTGGTTTGGGAGTCATCGGTTATAGGCTAGCTACAAGGGTGAACTAGAAAGCCTAAACTAAGGGAAGAAAAAAAAGAAAAAGAAAATAAATATATATAAATAAATGGCTTTATGGTTAGAGTTGAAATCCCAGAAATCTTCACTATCACAATGTGCATACTATCTAGGCTTTATGAAAGATAAAATATTCAATCCAATTTTGAATTCTTACCTTAATTGAAGACAAGATCTTGCATAGATACTAAGTTTAAGGAAGAATGATTATAGGTGGACTTATGACCTTAGATCACTTATATTTTTGCAAAAATAGTTCGAAAACATGTCTCTCTTTCAAAATCTATTTTCAAAACACTAACATTTGTCTTCTTTCTTTATGGATTTTGTGGGTGCAATCCGCTGAAAACCCTCAGGAGACAACACTCCTCCTCTAGGGTAACCTAGAGGTTTAACGGCTTGTTGCACGTGCTCAGTGCAATCGCGTCACCTGCGAAAGTGGTGTAATAAAATTAGTAGTATAGTTTTCTTTTCTTGTTTTGCTCGGGACGCGCAAAATAATAAGTGTGGGGGTGTGATTAGTCTACAAATTCTGCATTATTATATCGCATTTCTCACAGTTTTTATGAATAAATAGTCATCTAAATCGTGTTTTGGTCTTAATTGCAGGTAAATCCAAAGTCCAAGGGCAAAGATGGAAAAAGATGCTAATTCATCCCTATTTATGGTAATTAATCCCACAATTTCTTGGAGGCCAAGTAAAGGATTTTCTAGAACATGCATTGTACCTAGACTCCTGAGCTGTCAGACGAATATTCGGGCGAAAGTACCAGAAATAGGATATACCTGGAAGCAGCTAGAAGTCAGACGAAGCTCCAGAAGAAATCCAGAGAATTAATTCTCTGGAATTGCCGCAAAACGCGGCAAAGGCGCGGCAATCTTGAAGAGCCACGCGTCAATTTTCGACGCGTGGCCCCGTCTCCTCTTCTGGATCCTTCTGAGCCCTATAAATAGCCCTGCAGAGAGCCAAACCGAGGGCAGTCTTCGTTTTTAGGAGTAGGTCCAGATTTTAGTGTAGTGTAGGTGAGTTTTCTTCATTTCTTTTATTTTCATTTCTTTTTCTTAGATCATTGTAGTAGGGCTGAGTGATTTCTAGAGAGAGATAGTGAGGGATTGATGTAATAGAGAGTGACACTCTATGTAAAGATGCCTCTTTTCTCTTTCATTGTAATCTCCTTCTCCTTCTACATGATTTCTAGCTAGTTTTTCTTTTCATGGCAATCTAACTACTAACCACTAACCATCTAACCACTTACTTGATAATCCACATGAATCGGGTTGCCTCTACAAGGCCTTGTTCTTACAAGAGCCATTGATGGCCAAAGATGATGGATTCTAACATCTAACTTGCTAACTTGCTAACCAAGCTAACTCTCTTATTTCATGCTCTTTTATTTCATGCTAGTAGTGTAATGAGTGATGCTTGTAATAGCTTGTTCTTGTTGCAATGTTTTGATTGTTATGAACCATCCATGAGCCATGCTTTGTATTGCTTCTTGAAGATAAGGATTGTGATGGCCGAGGATCAAAATGTGAGGCAACTATCTCGAAGAGGTTAGTATGGTTAGTGGAGTACTTAGTAGTTAGTAGCCATGAGTTTTCTTTTACCTTTGTTTTAGAAATCGTTTTCCAAATTCTTTTCTCATTTTTTTATCGGTGTTTTCATCGCCTTCTTAGTTTACCTTGTTCCATCTTCTTCACTTCTCTTTTGGTTTTTACATCGCCGTTTTCATCGCTCTCCTCACCTACCACATTCTGGATTTTCTTTTCTTTTCTTTTTCATTCTCTTTTTCATTCTTTCAACAAAGAAGAATTGTTAACATCTGACGTGACTAGAGACTGTTAATGCTTCTATCGCCTCCCTTCCCTGTGGATACGACCCGTTGAGCCAATGCTATAACGGAAGTATCGAGGGTACACTAAGCACATTCGAGCTTTTCATTTGATTTCATAAATACACATTTTGAGTGCTTGTTTTTAACCCCGATCAAATTTTTGGCGCCGTTGCCGGGGAAGGGAATGGTTTTGATGTCACGTTTTTGTTAACATTTGTCTTCTCTGTTTTGGTGTGCAGGGCAATATTTTCAGGTGCTTAACATTGCAGTACATAAACTAGTTTTGCCTCTCCCTGCTCTAGAAAGCAGGGCCCCAGATTTGGAAGGAAAGCCGCGAAACCGCGACTTTTGCCGCGCCACCGCGACTTTTGCCGCGCCACCGCGGCCATTGTGCAATAATTCTGTATATTGTTTGTTCTGGGATGTGTATCTTGTAATAGCTAGTGATTTGTGCTGCTATCTTTCTGCTTTGCTTGCCTACACACCACAAAAAAATAAAAGAACTAAAATATGGTATTTGGACGCTTTTAAAACGGTTTAGACATTTGCATTTAGGCACGTGTCAATTCAATTCCAATATACTGTATTTTGTTCTGTTGTTGTGATCTGGATGGAGATGTACATATGGCATTGCATATAGCATAGGACAAACACGTGGGTGATTTATCACTTTGTATTATATTCTTGTCTATATTGCACACTTGCACAAATTGAATTTAAGGGCAAAACCCTAACAAGATAAGGTGGGATTTCATTACCCCTTCCTTAGCCCAAAAATCATCTCCCCACTCACACAACCCAATCCCTAATAAAATTTGAATAGACGTTGGCCCCTAGGGACATCTACATCTAAGTCTAGGTCAACCCTCTTATTGGCTTGGTTTTGCTTTTTCTTTTCTTTTTGTTTGTTGTTTGATTTTTTCTTTTTGTTTGTGATTATTTGTGAAATGGCATTCAATAATAACAATTCTTTCAATCCGAATATGAATCCATATTTCACACCGACTCCATTCTATTCGGATAATTCCAACCCAGCGTTTTATAATATGCACCAACCACAGACACCGGGTTGGCCTTATCCGAATCAATATAACCCATACCCCATTCTTATGACTATAATTTTCAAAATAATTTCAACTCGTCACAGAGTCAATGGGGATTCAAGTCCCCCGAGTCAAATTTTCAAACTCCTTGTCCACCATATTCACCTTGTCCACAATATTCATTCCCCGATTTCGCTTCTTATACTCCTTTTTCTACACCTCCCATTGAAGAAAAATCTGAGTTACAAAAGAGTTTAGAAGCCAATCTAGAAAGGGCCGAGCAACAACTTCAAGAAATATTGGCCTCTCCAATTCCGCAGTATTTTCAAGAGTCTTACTCAGTTCCACCTCTTCACAATGAACAACTATCTGCCTTGGAAATGAGTAAGGAACTTTTTTGTGAGTCCAAACAACAATCACAAAATCTGATGGACTCACAATTTCACCACCAATTCCGAAACAACACTGCATCTCTTCAACAAAACGTTGAACCAATGACTTATAAAAAGATGCTTGAATTCATGACTCAGGCTCAAAATGCTCGTAGCCGTGACATAGATATGATGACCCGAACTCTTCATTCTCATCCTATTTCTAATGTCACAAACCATTCTGTCCGAGCCAAAGAGTCATGTTGTTTTGGAAATCAAGATTCAATTTCAGCACACCCACCTGAACTTGTCCAAACTTCAGATCCCATTGATATTTTGGCAAGTTATCCTTTTCCTGAAATTGAACTTGAGCATGAATATGATCCTGAACTTCCACTTGATGATTCAATTCTACTTCCTGATTCAATTATGACTCTGGTGTCTTCACCTGATTTCACTTTATTTCCCGAGTCAGTATTGGATCCAGTGCCAATCCATTGTGAAATTGAATCACCAATCATTTATGATGATCATATTGAACTTGACCAATTTCTTACTTTTGAAAGTCCCATTGATAAATTGGCAAGTTCTCATTTTTTTGGAATTGAACTGAATGAGGAATGTGACTTTGATCCTCCAATTTGTGATCTTGTTCAAATTCCCGAATCACTATTGACTCCTGTTATGTTACCCAATTTGAGCAACATTTTAGAGTCAGTTTTGATTCCCATACCTGTCATTCCTTAACTTGAATCACTACTCATAGAAAGTCACATTCCATCATGGGGAAATGAATGTGGACCTGAGTTTCATCTTCTTGATTTGGACCCACTTCCTGAACCGATCTCGACTCCTGAACCTTTACTTAATTTAAGTCTTTTTTCTGAGTCGGTGTTAGTTCCTGTGCTTCCTGAGTCCAAATCAATCATTCCATTCTGGGACAAGGGCTTTGAAAAATTTGACTCTGAAATTATTTTGCAAATTTGGAAATTAGATGGGGTAACATTTTTAATAAAAATCACACATGCATACATCTTTTTAGTGGGTTGTATCATGGAGGTTTCTGGTGGATTCCTCCGGACTCCACGTAAGAATGATTGGACCGTCTTTCGTGGACCAATCAGGCCGCCACCGGAACCACCACCTTGAGGTAATTTTTCCTTCCCTCTCTATTTGTTTCATGCATACATATATCACGATGCATTGAGGACAATGCATAAGATAAGTGTGGGGGAGGGTTTACTAACTTAGAGTTTTTAGATTTTCTTTCTTTTACACTTCTTTTAGAAATCTTCCCTTTTGTATAGAAATTTTCTCTTTCTTTAAAAAACTTTTTGAAATAAGAGACAAAGTTTTGTGATCTATTTTTAAGAAAATTAAGATGTATCTTAGAAATTAAGAAAGCCTTAATTATGACATCTTAAACCTAGTTGAAATAATAAATCTTGTTTGAAATTATAGGCTAAGTAAGTAAAATTGGGGAGATATTTTTATCTTGAATTTTTTGCCTTAGAAAGTATGCACTTCACATTTACACATTTCTGGGATGGAAACAAAGACCAAAAAGGCCATTAAAAAGAAAAAGAAAATATATATATATATATAATAAAACATCACTTATTAAGCTGGATAATTGTGCCTCAAGAAGCATGATTATTCACGCCTAACGGTGGTAAAGGAAATAAATAATCCCCTTTAGTTTTGTGGCCTTTTTCACTCGAGTCCTTAAACCCGAGGGATGTTTTCTCATCTGATGCCCTAAGACCAACTGGTTTGGGAGTCAACGGTTATAGGCTCGCTACAAGGGTGAACTAGAAAGCCTAAACTAAGGGAAGAAAAAAAAAGAAAAAGAAAATAAATATATATAAATAAATGGCTTTATGGTTAGAGTTGAAATCCCAGAAATCTTCACTATCACAATGTGCATACTATCTAGGTTTTATGAAAGATAAAATATTCAATCCAATTTTGAATTCTTACCTTAATTGAAGACAAGATCTTGCATAGATACTAAGTTTAAGGGAGAATGATTATAGGTGGACTTATGACCTTAGATCACTTATATTTTTGCAAAAATAGTTCGAAAACATGTCTCTCTTTCAAAATGCGTTTTCAAAACACTAACATTTGTCTTCTTTCTTTATGGATTTTGTGGGTGCAATCCGCTGAAAACCCTCAGGAGACAACACTCCTCCTCTAGGGTAACCTTGAGGTTTAACGGCTTGTTGCACGTGCTCAGTGCAATCGCGTCACCTGCGAAAGTGGTGTAATAAAATTAGTAGTATAGTTTTCTTTTCTTGTTTTGCTCGGGACGCGCAAAAGAATAAGTGTGGGGGTGTGATTAGTCTACAAATTCTGCATTATTATATCGCATTTCTCACAGTTTTTATGAATAAATAGTCATCTAAATCATGTTTTGGTCTTAATTGCAGGTAAATCTAAAGTTCAAGGGCAAAGATGGAAAAAGATGCTAATTCATCCCTATTTATGGTAATTAATCCCGCAATTTCTTGGAGGCCAAGTAAAGGATTTTCTAGAACATGCATTGTACCTAGACTCCTGAGCTGTCAGACGAATATTCGGGCGAAAGTACCAGAAATAGGATATACCTGGAAGCAGCTAGAAGTCAGACGAAGCTCCAGAAGAAATCCAGAGAATTAATTCTCTGGAATTGCCGCAAAACGCGGCAAAGGCGCGGCAATCTTGAAGAGTCACGCGTCGATTTTCGACGCGTGGCCCCGTCTCCTCTTCTGGATCCTTCTGAGCCCTATAAATAGCCCTGCAGAGAGCCAAACCGAGGGCAGTCTTCGTTTTTAGGAGTAGGTCCAGATTTTAGTGTAGTGTAGGTGAGTTTTCTTCATTTCTTTTATTTTTATTTCTTTTTTTTAGATCATTGTAGTAGGGCTGAGTGATTTCTAGAGAGAGATAGTGAGGGATTGATGTAATAGAGAGTGACACTCTATGTAAAGATGCCTCTTTTCTCTTTCATTGTAATCTCCTTCTCCTTCTACATGATTTCTAGCTAGTTTTTCTTTTCATGGCAATCTAACTACTAACCACTAACCATCTAACCACTTACTTGATAATCCACATGAATCGGGTTGCCTCTACAAGGCCTTGTTCTTACAAGAGCCATTGATGGCCAAAGATGATGGATTCTAACATCTAACTTGCTAACTTGCTAACCAAGCTAACTCTCTTATTTCATACTCTTTTATTTCATGCTAGTAGTGTAATGAGTGATGCTTGTAATAGCTTGTTCTTGTTGCAATGTTTTGATTGTTATGAACCATCCATGAGCCATGCTTTGTATTGCTTCTTGAAGATAAGGATTGTGATGGCCGAGGATCAAAATGTGAGGCAACTATCTTGATTGGTAGTCAAAAGTGCATTTTTATCATCATATTTACCATCACATTTTCATATTTATTCATTTAATTCTGCACATTTATTAATAATTTGTAATTTATTGTGTGCAGGCCTCAAATTATTATTTTAACAATAAATAAAGCTTAAAGAGCCCAAAAGCCCAGATCCAAGCCCATATTTGAAGCCCAAGAGTCAAAGTGTAAATATCAGATTGTCAAAGTGCAAATATACAAGGGCTAAAGTTGCAATTATCAAAGATGAGGGAAGGATAGACTTCTACCCAACCCTAAACTCTTGCAGGATGAGCATAAAAGCCAAAGATGAGAAGGAAATTCGTTTAAAAGAGATTGGGAGAATACAAAATCTAGATAACTTGATTTCCAAGTTATATCCATATCCCAATATTTAGAGCCAGGATCGAACTTCTAGAAGCAGGCGCCCAGATGGACGGACCAGGAGAGGCCACGCGCCAAAGCGCGTGGCCAGAAGCCACTAAAGTGCCGCGGACCCGCGGCAAAAGCGCGACATTCTGGATGAGTTAGAATCCCAGATTTCGTGGGCAAGTTCATCCAGGACTCCTCGGCCTTTTGCACTTATAAATATCTCCTGCAGTGCAACGTACAGAGGGGTCCAGAGGCGAGCCAAGGGCCAAAAGCTAGGGTTTAATTTTTAGGTTAGATTTTATTTTCATTTTGTAAATTTTGTAACTGAGAGTGGAGATGCTTTCATGGAGGAAGGAATCATACTTGTACTGAGGTGATATCGGTGTAAGTTTTTATTTTTCCCCATTGTTAATAAAAATCTGCTCGAGGTTGGTTTGTTTTTATTCTCGTTTCATTGTTTCTTTATTCTCGCCTTATCTTTGTTTTTCTAATCTTGTTCTATGTCATTGTTTCTTTCTCTAATGTCTTGCCCACCATGAGATCCATCTGCTTCGAGAATACCTAGCCGAAGAAGGAACCTTGATGGCCTATGGCGATGAACAGGTCTTCATAGTTGCTTTTTATTCCCTAGTTGCTTTTTATTCCATAGTTAAGAAGGCGGACGATCCTATATGCCATGCTTGTACGCCTTCGAAGGAAAGGAAAATCATCGCAACGGTTCAAACGGCAAGCAGACTAAAGAGATAAGTTTTCTTTCCTTTTCTTTTATTTTCTTTTCTTTGTAGATTAAATACAACTCATCTCCATATTCTTTTCTACCACCCATTGTAAATACCACCATTTAACTAATAAAAATAAAAGCTTTAGAGTATAACTTGCTTAACGCTTCCATCGCAGTCCCTCCCTGAGGATCACGACCCGCATAGCCTTGCTACCGCGGATTAGAACTGAGACCTCGCACGATCTTTTCTTAAATCTAATATTCAGTATTTTGTGTGCAGGAAAAATCAGTCAACAAATTGGCGCCGTTGCCGGGGAGGGACGGTAAGTTATTCTCTAATAAAAAAATATTTTTTATTAACTAATTCTTTATTCTTTTCTGTTTGCAGGTTTGGAGAACAGAAATAGAAAAATAGAAGCAGCAGTGGACATATAGCTATTCTGTGCCTCTGCCCTCGAAGGCAGAGCATCAGAATCTACTGTATTGCCGCAGATCCGCGGCCCTAGCCGTGGAAACGCGGCAGCAGTAGTGAATTACTAACTGCAGTTTTTGCAGGGTGCTTCAAATTAAAAATACTGCTTTCTGCTCTGTTCTGATTTGTTCTGTGATATACCTGTATACTGCTAATTAATTCAACAGTAAATTATTTGTTGTTAAAAATAAAAATTGATTAGACGTTTGCATATTAGGCACGTGTCTTTTCAATTATTTTTTTTTACTGTTGAAGAGTGCTGGAGGAGCAAGGTACGTACGCATTGCATGTAGAATAGGACTCATCTCTTGGTTGATTTTCTGCTTTGAGTGATTCTTATCTATTTATCTTGTACACTTACACTAATTCATCTTAAGGGCATAACCCATTAACAAGATAAGGTGGGGATTTCATCACCCTTCCTTGGCCCACAAATCATACCAGTCACACTCACAACCCTAACCCTAATTAAACTTGACTAGACGTTGGCCCCTAAGGTAACTCGGACTCAATAGGAGATTGACCGAAGAAGGAAAGTTGTTCGAAATTAACCCTTGCCAAATCGGTGTCTAGCGAAGGGATTGAGGGCCGAAAGCCCGAAGAACGGTGGTTATTTAATTAAGGAACGTCTCCGACGGAAAACCTCCCACCGGTCTTGCCCTGAACTGGCCGATTAGCTCGTGGTTAACGTCGACAATAGACCTCCTAAGGACAGTCTAAAGTTAGGAGTCGTCTAGGTCAAGGATAACCCTAGAATAGGATTTTGTTTGTTTTTCTTTTTCTTTTTTTGATTGATTGGGTGAACTTGTTTGCTGATTGTGCATGACCGCTTGGTCGAGAGACCCACTCACATCCAGGCTAACTAGAACTAGTTCACCACCCGAGCTCAAGCCCGACTCACACATGGCACAACAACAGTCACTCCAAGATAGGTTCTATCCTATTAGAACCTCTCTTCCTTCTTGCATCCAGCTCACTATCGAAAGTGTTGACCCATATGAACTCAAGCCACAATACATCAACACTCTTCCCAAATTTCACGGACTTGAATCTGAGGATGCATACTTCTTCATAAGGGAATTTGAAGAAGTTTGTCAAATGATGAATATGCCTAAGTTAGGAGACGATGCTATCAAACTTAGGTTTATCCCCTTTGCTTTGAAGGATTTAGCAAAGAAATGGCTCTACAGTCTAGAGGCCGGTTCTATATCTTCTTGGGATAATTTCATTAAGGCCTTCTTAAAGAAATTTTATCCCGTTCACAAGACTGCACTGATTAGGAAGAATATCCTCCAGTTTAAGCAAACAGCCAATGAACCTTTTTGGAAATATTTCGAGCGTTTTAAGGATCTCCTTGCCCAATGTCCTCACCATGGGATAGAGAAATGGCGACTTTGCCAAGTTCTCTATGATGGATTAGATTATTCTACTAAAACACTGTTAGAATCCATGTGTCAAGGAGGATTTCTGCAAAAGAATGAAGATGAAGGATGGACATTGTTCGAGGAATTAGCTGAAAAATCCATCCAATGGGACCCTACTCCTGAAAAATCTAGGACTAATGACCCTACTTCTTCTAAAGGAGGTATCCATTCCATTGAGGCCAACGTAGCAACCGATGCTAAGTTAGCTGCTGTTATGCGTAGATTAGAGGCTCTTGAAACGAAAGAGCCAGTCTCTGTGAACCAAGTCAGCCCAACATCTTCGGCGGGCTGTACTTATTGTCAAGATATGAACCATGTGTTCGAGGAATGTCCTGTTTTCATTGCGCATCAAAGCTTGCCCGAACATACGAGTGCGGCCTTCACAAGGCCCGCCAACAATCCTTATGCACCCACCTACAATCCCGGTTGGAGAAACCATCCCAATTTCTCATGGGGCCCAAGTAACAATGAGCAGATTAGGCCCAAATTCTCCAACAATTTCCAAAATCCGCCCTATCAGCAAGGTTTTCCCAGTCAAAATCAGCCACCTTCTTTCCAATATACACAAATGGAAACAAGGATGTCCAACATGGAAAGGAAGATGGACACCCTAGTTAAAAGCCAAGACACGCTGGCTCAAGCCCTAAGTAGGATAGAGCTCCAATTGAACCAGCAAGAGAGACAGAGGGGTACCCTGCCGAGTCAACCATTGCCTAACCCTAGGAATCCTAGGCCAGCCAATGAGGCTCAAGACCCAAATCAGTGTCATATGGTCCATACACTCAGATCTGGGAAACAAGTTGATAATCAAGTATCCATGCCATCGGATCCATCCATGCCATCCATTCCATCTAGCTCCACTTCCATTCCATCTAGCTCCACTCCTTCTCATTCCAGTCCCAAGGAAACTGAAGCTGAAAAGTCAGCAGATCAGTTGCACCAGCCTATAGCTCCATTTCCAAATAGGCTTAGAAGCAACAACAATGCACACATGGAGAAATTATTAGAGGTGTTCAATCAAGTTAGGCTCAACATTCCACTTCTTGATGCAATCCAACAGGTCCCTAGTTATGCCAAATTCATTAAGGACATGTGCACTAAGAAAAGAAAGACTAATGTGCCTAAGAAGGTTTTTCTAGCCACTAACATTAGTGAGCTACTGTCCAACCAGATCCCTATCAAGTATAAGGACCCAGGTTGCCCCACCATTTCTTGCACCATAGGTCGAGCCGAAATCAATCGAGCACTCCTCGATTTAGGAGCCAGCATCAATTTGCTCCCTTTCTCCGTGTATCAACAACTTGGATTAGGTGAACTCAACCCGACCCAAGTTACTATTCAGTTGGCTGACCGCTCTATCAAAGTTCCAAAGGGAGAGATCAATGACGTTCTCATACGGGTTGGAGAATTCATTTACCCGGTAGATTTCATTGTCTTAGAGACACAACCTGTGTCTAATCCTAGGTCCCAAACTCCCGTTATCTTAGGAAGACCATTCCTAGCAACCGCTAATGCAATTATAAATTGCAGAAACGGTTCCATGAGACTGACTTTTGGGGATATGACCAAGGAAGTCAATGTTTTCAACCTAGGTAAGCATCCCTACGATGTGACCGACCAACCCTTTGAGGTTAACTCCATTGAGAACATGACGAGTGAGCATAATGATGAGATCATATTTGAGTCAGAGGAAGAGGAAGAGTTAGAAACAAGTGATATCAGTCTTGATGAGATCGAATGGGAATCAAATCTGAGTTCGATAGAAATGGGAGATTCTAGCATCACACCGCCACCCATTGAGCTAACTCCTTCTTTGGAGTTAAAAGCCTTGCCCAAACATCTTAAGTACGCCTACCTAGGTGAACAAGAGACGTTACCGGTCATAGTTGCATCTAATTTGACCAATAGGCAAGAGGAGGACCTGCTGGCAACCCTTAGGAGACATAGGGAAGCCATTGGTTGGACTATGGCAGATATTAAGGGACTGAGCCCTACGATAGTCCAGCATCGTATTCATCTTGAGGAAGGGACTAGACCGAAAAGGGATCCACAGCGTAGACTAAACCCACTTATGCAGGAGGCTGTACAAGCCGAGATAGTAAAACTGTTAGATAATGGGATAATTTATTCCATTTCCGATAGCGAATGGGTGAGCCCAATGCACGTGGTCCCTAAGAAGTCTAGCTTTACAGTGGTAGAGAACGACAAACATGAGTTAGTGCAAACACGATTGCCTACCAAGGTGAGAGTATGCATAGACTACCGTAAGTTGAATGCAGCCACTAGGAAAGATCATTTTCCCCTCCCTTTCATCGATCAAATGTTGGAAAGATTAGCAGGTCATGAGTATTACTGCTTTTTGGATGGGTATTCAGGGTATAACCAAATCCCTATAGCCCCGGAGGATCAAGAGAAAACAACGTTCACGTGTCCATTTGGGACATTTGCTTACCGTCGAATGCCTTTCGGCCTATGCAATGCCCCCGCCACATTCCAACGTTGTATGTTAAGCTTGTTTTCTGATATGGTCGAGCGTTTCCTAGAGATTTTCATGGACGACTTCTCAGTCTATGGAAATTCATTTGACCAGTGTCTCCATCATTTGGAGCTTGTGCTGAGTAGGTGCACCGAGAAAAACTTGACCCTCAATTGGGAAAAGTGTCACTTCATGGTGCAACAAGGGATTGTCCTAGGTCATGAGATATCTAGGGAAGGGATTAAGGTAGACAAGGCCAAAGTGGAAATCATTGCGAAACTTCCACTTCCTCGATGCGTGAAGGACATTCGATCCTTTTTAGGACACGCCGGATTTTATCGTAGGTTCATTAAGGACTTTAGCAAAATTGCTAGACCCCTTACAAACCTTCTAGCTAAGGACGTGTCCTTCATCTTTGATGATAGGTGCCATAGTGCTTGGGAGAAATTGAAAGTGGAACTTATATCTGCCCCTATCATCTCACCTCCGGACTGGTCCAAGCCTTTTGAGATCATGTGTGACGCTTCTGATTTTGCGATAGGTGCTGTCTTAGGACAGCGTAAGGACAATAAGCAGCACGTGATCTACTATTCGAGTAGGACGCTTAATGAGGCCCAAATGAACTATACTACCACCGAGAAGGAATTCTTGGCAGTAGTGTTCGCTTTGGAGAAATTCCGTCCATACCTACTTGGGACTAAGACCACGATCTTCACTGACCATTCTGCTCTGCGATACCTTATGCTTAAGAAAGATGCGAAGGCCCGACTCATTCGTTGGATCCTTCTACTGCAAGAATTTGATCTCGAAATTCGAGATAAAAAAGGTGTCGAAAATGTCGTAGCTGACCATCTCTCTCGTGTGCCCAACGCACCTTCTGTCGAGCTGCCCATCAATGACAATTTTCCCGATGAGCAACTTCTAGCCATCTCTAAGGAGCCATGGTTTGCTGACATAGTAAACTACTTAGTCACAAACCAAACACCACCTAGTTGGTCCAAACAGGATAGATACCGATTCTTGTCTCAAGTTCGGTATTACATGTGGGAAGATCCTTATCTTTTCAAATATTGTAGCGACCAAATCATTAGGAGATGTGTCCCCGACGAGGAGACTAGAAGTGTGCTAGCTTTTTGTCATGAGTTCGCTTGCGGTGGACATTTTGGTCCCCGCAAAACTGCCGAGAAAATTCTGCAAAGTGGCTTTTATTGGCCAACTGTGTTTAGAGATGCATTTGAGTATTGCAAGACTTGCACAAGATGTCAAATGATAGGAAGAATTTCCAAACGAAATATGATGCCCCTAAATCCCATTCTAGAAGTAGAACTTTTCGACGTATGGGGCATTGATTTTATGGGACCCTTCCCTAATTCGTTTGGGCATCAATACATCTTGTTGGCCGTAGACTATGTGTCGAAGTGGGTAGAAGCTGTCCCTTGCAAGACAAATGACAACAAAGTTGTTGTCAAATTCTTGAAAGATAATATCATCTCACGCTTTGGAATCCCTCGAGCCATCATTAGCGACAATGGCACACATTTTTGCAATAGAACTTTTGAAGCTCTTATGCGAAAATATGCCATAACACATAAGTTGTCTACGCCCTACCATCCTCAAACTAGCGGACAGGTAGAAGTTTCCAATAGACAGGTCAAGCTCATTTTGGAGAAGACTGTGAATCAGAATAGGAAGGACTGGTCCATCAAACTGGTGGATGCCCTATGGGCATATAGGACTGCCTACAAGACGATTCTAGGAATGTCTCCCTATAGACTAGTCTTTGGAAAGGCTTGCCACCTTCCTGTCGAGCTAGAACACCGGGCCCTATGGGCAATTAAGCAGCTAAATTTCAATTTAGATAGAGCCGGTGAGTTTCGGAAATTACAAATTTCTGAACTAGAGGAGTTGAGGAATGATGCATACGAGAATGCGAAGATTGCGAAGGATAGAGTTAAGGTTTTTCACGATAAATTCATCACGAGAAAAACTTTTGTCCAAGGACAAAAAGTTTTACTTTACAACTCTAGACTTCATCTCTTTCCCGGCAAATTGAAGTCAAGATGGACAGGACCATTCATTGTTAAGACGGTGTTTCCACACGGAGCCATAGAGATCTACGATCCCAAAAATGGCAATTCATTCAAGGTAAATGGTCAACGTCTTAAAATCTTTTTGGAGTCTGTACCGGAAGCTAATGCGGCGATGGGTCTTTTTGACCCACTGTATCGGTGATTATATCTTTCTGCCAATTCATGCATTCCATACATTTCATTCATACATTAGGGACAATGCATGAAACAAGTGTGGGGGAAGGGTATGTAATATATTTAAAAAAAAAAAATAAAAAAAATTAAAAAAAAAAATGTTATAAAAAGGAAATATTTTGACTTATTTTTTGAAAGAAATCTAAGTTAGTTTTAAGGATTAGGAAAATCATGATTAGGATTTCTAAAAACTTGGTCAAAATAAATAAATTGTTTAATTTTTAGGTATAGGAGAGAAATTGAATAAATAATTAGTCTTGATTTTTACCTTAATGAAATGTGCATACCAAATGCATATCTAGGATTCTAAGACAAAGACCTTGTGCCTCATAAAAAAAATAATAATAAAAAAAAAGAAAAAAAAAAATAATTCACCAATTAAGCTGATACATGTGCCTCAAGAAGCATAAGTATTCACGCCTAAAGGTGAATGCAAAAAAATAAAATAAAAAATAAAATAAAAAAAAATAATACCTTAGTTTTGTGGCCTAATTCACTTGAATTTGAGTCCGCGGGGTGTTTTCTCACCTGGTGCCCTAAGACCGACCGGTTTGGGAGTCACCGACTTTAAGTTCGCTACATGGGTGGATTAGAAAGTCCGAGGGAACTAAGGAAAAATTACTTATATGTACTAACACATCTAATAATCAATTAGTTAGGTATTAGGGCCTCAAGAAGCCTTGATACTTATACGAAAGAAAATTAGATGAGTTATACATGCCAAAAATATATATATATATATATTAACACATCTAATAGTCAATTAGTTAGGTATGAGGGCCTCAAGAAGCCTTGATACTTACACGAAAGAAAATTAGATGATGTTATAAAAATAATAAAGAGGCATGAGAGTCCAAGTTAAGGAATTCCTAGATTCACAAGGGTGCGTATGACTTTTGGTAACGAAAAAGACTATATTAGAAATTCAATTTTAATTCTTACCTAAAATGGACAACAATTGACTTTATTAAGACTAGGTTTGAGGAATGAATAAAAATGAGGATCCTAAAACTTATAGACTACTTAGTCTCTTCAATAATAATTCAAATATTTTCCTTTTTATGGATTTTGTGGGTGTAATCCGCTGAAAACCCTCACGAGACAACACTCGTCCTCTAGGGTAACCTAGAGGTTTAACGGCTTGTTGCACGTGCTAAGTGCAATCGTGATTCCTACGAAAGTGAGTTAGGTTAGATTAACTTTTTCTTTTACTTTGTTTTTACTCGAGGACGAGCAAAAAGATAAGTGTGGGGTGTGATTGGTAGTCAAAAGTGCATTTTTATCATCATATTTACCATCACATTTTCATATTTATTCATTTAATTCTGCACATTTATTAATAATTTGTAATTTATTGTGTGCAGGCCTCAAATTATTATTTTAACAATAAATAAAGCTTAAAGAGCCCAAAAGCCCAGATCCAAGCCCATATTTGAAGCCCAAGAGTCAAAGTGCAAATATCAGATTGTCAAAGTGCAAATATACAAGGGCTAAAGTTGCAATTATCAAAGATGAGGGAAGGATAGACTTCTACCCAACCCTAAACTCTTGCAGGATGAGCATAAAAGCCAAAGATGAGAAGGAAATTCGTTTAAAAGAGATTGGGAGAATACAAAATCTAGATAACTTGATTTCCAAGTTATATCCATATCCCAATATTTAGAGCCAGGATCGAACTTCTAGAAGCAGGCGCCCAGATGGACGGACCAGGAGAGGCCACGCGCCAAAGCGCGTGGCCAGAAGCCACTAAAGTGCCGCGGACCCGCGGCAAAAGCGCGACATTCTGGATGAGTTAGAATCCCAGATTTCGTGGGCAAGTTCATCCAGGACTCCTCGGCCTTTTGCACCTATAAATATCTCCTGCAGTGCAACGTACAGAGGGGTCCAGAGGCGAGCCAAGGGCCAAAAGCTAGGGTTTAGTTTTTAGGTTAGATTTTATTTTCATTTTGTAAATTTTGTAACTGAGAGTGGAGATGCTTTCATGGAGGAAGGAATCATACTTGTACTGAGGTGATATCGGTGTAAGTTTTTATTTTTCCCCATTGTTAATAAAAATCTGCTCGAGGTTGGTTTGTTTTTATTCTCGTTTCATTGTTTCTTTATTCTCGCCTTATCTTTGTTTTTCTAATCTTGTTCTATGTCATTGTTTCTTTCTCTAATGTCTTGCCCACCATGAGATCCATCTGCTTCGAGAATACCTAGCCGAAGAAGGAACCTTGATGGCCTATGGCGATGAACAGGTCTTCATAGTTGCTTTTTATTCCCTAGTTGCTTTTTATTCCATAGTTAAGAAGGCGGACGATCCTATATGCCATGCTTGTACGCCTTCGAAGGAAAGGAAAATCATCGCAACGGTTCAAACGGCAAGCAGACTAAAGAGATAAGTTTTCTTTCCTTTTCTTTTATTTTCTTTTCTTTGTAGATTAAATACAACTCATCTCCATATTCTTTTCTACCACCCATTGTAAATACCACCATTTAACTAATAAAAATAAAAGCTTTAGAGTATAACTTGCTTAACGCTTCCATCGCAGTCCCTCCCTGAGGATCACGACCCGCATAGCCTTGCTACCGCGGATTAGAACTGAGACCTCGCACGATCTTTTCTTAAATCTAATATTCAGTATTTTGTGTGCAGGAAAAATCAGTCATATCTCGAAGAGGTTAGTATGGTTAGTGGAGTACTTAGTAGTTAGTAGCCATGAGTTTTCTTTTACCTTTGTTTTAGAAATCGTTTTCCAAATTCTTTTCTCATTTTTTTATCGGTGTTTTCATCGCCTTCTTAGTTTACCTTGTTCCATCTTCTTCACTTCTCTTTTGATTTTTACATCGCCGTTTTCATCGCTCTCCTCACCTACCACATTCTGGATTTTCTTTTCTTTTCTTTTCATTCTTTCAACAAAGAAGAATTGTTAACATCTGACGTGACTAAAGACTGTTAATACTTCTATCGCCTCCCTTCCCTGTGGATACGACCCGTTGAGCCAATGCTATAACGGAAGTATCGAGGGTACACTAAGCACATTCGAGCTTTTCATTTGATTTCATAATTACACATTTTGAGTGCTTGTTTTTAACCCCGATTACTCCACCAGTGCTCTTCTTGACGCTGAAGACAAGATTGGGAAGGCTGAGGAAATGATCAGGAAAGCAAATCTTATTTTATCCAAGGCTAAACTGGTGTGTCTTGAAGAAATTGCGCGGCTTGAGCAGCTTAAGGCTCAAAATGAAGATCTCTCACAGCAGGGACTGTCACAGAGGGCAACTTTGGCGGAGGTTGTAGCTCGTTTGGCCCAGGCGACGAACTTTAATGAGGCTGAGCTGAGGTCGCAGGCACTTGTCCGGGCTGCTAATGATAGGAGGACGAGACTGGCTTCCCTTGAAGAGTGGATCAGATCTTATAATGTACGCCCGTAGGTCGTAATATATGTGCCTCCACGTATCCCATCCTTTGGAATCAATGAAAATAATAATTTTTGTTTTGACTCCCTATCGAATCTCCAAATTGTTCCGCTTTCTGAATTGTCGGTTCCAAATTGTATTGCAGCCGTTTGAGAACATAGTCTTTGTTGGATTGGATGATGAGACTTAGCTATCTGTCAGTTCAGAGGTCGCGATGACATAACTGGTTGAGACGCCACCAAGCCCGAAACCGATCCTTGTCGGATCGAAAGATGAGACCTGTCTTTTGTAAATGTCAACAGGCTCGGAATTGAGACTTAGCTGTCTGCTGGTTCAGAGGCCGCAATGACATAACCGTTTGAGACGCCACCAAGCTCAAAATTTGGTGATGATACCCGTCTTTTGTAAATGTCAACGAGTATCGAGACCTGTCTTTTGTAAATGTCAACAGGGCTCAGGGTTGAGACTTAGCTGTCTGCTGGTTCAGAGGTCGCAATGACATAACCGATTGAGACGCCACCAAGCTCAAGGTTGGTGATACTTATCTTTTGTAAATGTCAATAAGTATCGAGACCTGTCTTTTGTAAATGTCAACAGGGCTCAGGGTTGAGACTTAGCTGTCTGCTGGTTCAGAGGTCGCAATGACATAATCGATTGAGACGCCACCAAGCTCAAGGTTGGTGATACTTATCTTTTGTAAATGTCAATAAGTATCGAGACCTATTTTTTGTAAATGTCAACAGGGCTCAAGTTGAGACTTGTCTTTTGTAAATGTCAACAAGCTCGAAATTAAGACTTGGATGTCTGCTGGTTCAGAGGTCGCAATGACATAACCGATTGAGACGCCACCAAGCTCAAAAAGGTGGTGATACCCGTCTTTTGTAAATGTCAACGAGTATTGAGACCTGTCTTTTGTAAATGTCAACAGGGCTCAGGGTTGAGACTTAGCTGTCTGCTGGTTCAGAGGTCGCAATGACATAACCAATTGAGACGCCACTAAGCTCAAGGTTGGTGATACTTATCTTTTGTAAATGTCAATAAGTATCGAGACCTGTCTTTTGTAAATGTCAACAGGGCTCAAGGTTGAGACTTGTCTTTTGTAAATGTCAACAAGCTCGAAATTGAGACTTGGATGTCTGCTGGTTCAGAGGTCGCAATGACATAACCGATTGAGACGCCACCAAGTTCAAGATTGGAATGAAATTTGGAAAAAGGTCTCGTTTTCACGGGGAGAAACGAGGGAATCACTGTCATAGGTTTAATGTTAACGTAACAGCGAAATATATATGTGGTCTTACCATTCTATGGATGAGAATTGGTAAGTGATTTTGGAGGTCTCGCTCTCACGGGGAGAAACGAGGGAATCACTGTCATAGGTTTAATGTTAACGTAACAGCGAAATGTATTTGTGGTCTTACCATTCTATGGATGAGAATTGGTAAGTGATTTTGGAGGTCTCGTTTTCACAGGGAGAAACGAGGGAATCAAATGGGAACTGGTCCCTTAGGATTTTTAGCAAATCCCCAGCTGTCAACGGGTTTGATATGCCTTTACCAACTATCGTTTGAATTGGGCTACCCATGCTATTCCCCTCAGCATGATGAGTTGTCGAGGGCTTATGTTGGGCTTAAAAGCCAACATTTTCCTCTGTCCTTAATCGTTAAGGATATTGGGTCGTCTGGTTAACGTTTAACCTTGACTCTCCTTTAAGACAACCAGTATACGGCTAGGTTCCTACTGGTTTATGGTTGTGTGATCTCGCTTGGTGGAAGAGAAAGGCTTTCTTTGTGTGCACTTTGGACACGGAGATCTTGATCAGAGGTGTAGTGTTAACTTGATCATGAGAAGGATCCTTGATTAAGAATAATACTTCTTTAAGAACTTGCCATTGACTGGCATCATGAGTAGGTCGCCATCTGAAGTCATAAGGCGGTATGCTCCGTTTGAATAGACTGTTTCTATGACAAACGGTCCTTCCCATTTAGGCTGAAATTTGCCTTTGGTCTTGTGCGTCATAATCATCGGTCGTCTGACAGCTAAAACCAGGTCTCCTTTCTGGAAGACCCTCTGTTTGACCTTCTTATTGAAGGCTTTTGAGATTCGAGCTTGATATAGCTCAATATGCTGTTGAGCTTGTAGCCGCTTCTCATCTAAGGCTTCGAGCTCTTGAAGACGCAATCGATCATTGTCTTCTGATGTGCTCTTGGTGGTCAGAGCAACTCGTAAGGATGGCATCTAGATTTCCAACGGGATGACTGCTTCGCACCCATATACCAGAGAAAAAGGCGTATTGCCTGTCGGTATCCGAACCGTGGTTCGGTAGACCCAAAGACATTCACCAAGCTTTTCGTCCCAATCTCGCTTGTTTGAGGAGACGAATTTCTTGAGTAGCTTGATGATCGTTTTGTTGAATGCTTCCGCCAGACCGTTAGCGGCGGGATTATAGGCAGTTGAAGCCACATTCCGAATTCGGTATTTATCGCAGAACCGATAGAATACTTGGCTTATGAATTGGGGACCGTTGTCGTGGATGATCCGCCTAGGTACACCAAATCGATGGATGACATGGTGTTTGATGAAATTAACCACATTGGAGGTTTTGACTTCAGCTAATGGTATAGCTTCTGCCCACTTTGAGAAGTAATCGGTTATTGCCAGGATGAACCGGTGACCTTTTGTCGAAGAGGGGCTGATTGGCCCTACGACATCGATTCCCCATGCTTCAAATGGCCATGAAGCAACAGTCGGGTGGAGTAACTCTGAAGGCTGGTGTATGAAATCTGCATGGATTTGACACGCTCTACACCTTCGTGCATATTGGATGGCATCGGCTATCATAGTTGGCCAATAGTATCCAAGTCTGTGCAACCTGTCCTTAAGTTTTGGACCTGACTGATGAGCTCCACAAGTGCCGTCGTGCGCTTTTTGGAGCGCTTCTTGTGCCTCTGAATGAGAAAGACAACGGAGGAGAACACCGTCATATGAACGACGGTAAAGTGTCTTCAAAGTCGGATCGTAGTAGAAATGGGGAGACCTTCGTCTGACGGACGCCGCTTCTTTAGGATCGTCTGGAAGCAGACCGTGCAAAGCATAGTCAATGAGAGGAAAGCGCCAATCTCTCGGCTCAAGATCCGTGGAGACATTATAGACTTCTCGAGTTCTTAGCATGTGCTTGGAGCATACAAGATGTCGAGTTGCGACTGTGAGGTGATACTCGGTGTCGGCTGGCAAGGCTAATGTTGTTGCTAATGTAGCAAGAGCGTCCGCCTTGGTATTCTGAGATCGAGACACATGCCCGATGTAGAAACCTTCAAATAGGTAAGCCAATTCGATGGCTGTATGGTAATAAGGCACCAAGTCCTCATGGCGGACTTCGTATTCGCCTTTAACCTGATTGATGATCAATTTTAAATCGCCATAAGCTTCGAGGTAGCGTACCCCCATTCCATGGGCGAGTTGAAGACCAATGAGCAGGGCATTATATTCTGCTACATTGTTGGAGCACGATTCTGTCAGAGAAAATGCTCTGGGCCGGACATGATTCTGTGGGAGATAAACACAACCCCCACTCCGGCAATAATCTTGCCTTTAGGGCTCATTCGCGATGCTCCGTCAAAGAACATCTGCCATACTTCCTCTTCTGAGGTTGCATAAGACTCGAAGACTTCATCAGGGATGTCTTCGTGAAGTTTTGAATGCTCCGGAACTGGATGAGCAGCCAAGAACTCTGCAAGGGCCTGGCCTTTAACCGCCTTCTGAGGCATGAAGATCATGTCGTATTGAGACAATGAGAGTGCCCACTTAGCCAATCTTGAATTCAATGATCCTGGCTTCGTCATAAGGAGACGCAATGGGTTTACTCTGGAGATGACATGTATGGTCTGGCCGACCAAATAATGTCGTGTCTTCTGAAGAGCGAAGACGAGAGCTAAACACTCTTTCTCGATAGGGTTGTAGCGAGATTCCGCTCCTATGAGAGTTCTGCTTAGATAATAAATGGCCTGCTCGTGGCCATTGTCTTCCTTTTGAGCGAGGAGGGCACCGAGGGAGTAGTCCATAGCTTTTACATAAAGTAAGAATGGTTTCCCTGATGTAGGGGCCACTAAGACTGGAGGCTTTGTGAGGTACCTCTTGATGTCTTCATAAGCTTCCTGGCAAGCTTGATCCCATACGAAGGAAGCACCCTTTTTCATGAGTCGGGTGAACGGCTGACAGCGGCCTGAGAGATTTGCAATGAATCTTCTGATGTAAGCGAGCCTGCCTTGCAAGCCTCTGAGCTCTTTGAGATTCCTCGGTGGATGCATGCTCTGAATGGCTTTGACTTTGTCTGGGTCAAGATGAATCCCTTTTGATGTGACAATAAACCCAAGGAACTTGCCGCTTGAAACTCCCAAGAAGGATTTTGTCGGGTTCATTTTCAGTTGATGAGCCCGCATTATGTCGAACATCGTTCTCAGGTCACGAAGATGTTCATTCTTGTTGCGGCTTTTGACGGCAATGTCATCGACATAGCACTCCACCGTTTTTCAGAGATGATCGCGGAAGATTGTACTCATTGCCCGCTGATAGGTTGCTCCGGCGTTCTTCAGTCCGAAGGGCATTACAGTGTAGCAGTATACCCCCAATGGTGTTCGGAACGAAGTATGCTTCTCGTCATCGGGATACATCTTAATCTGGTTGTATTCTGAAAAGCCGTCCATGAAAGACGTCCTTTCGAACCCGCATGTGTTGTCAATCATGACGTCGGTGATAGGCAGTGGGAATTCGTCTTTAGGATAAGCCATATTGAGATCACGGTAGTCGATGCATATCCGTATTTTTTCATTCTTCTTGAGGACGGGGACGATGTTAGCTACCCAATTTGGATGTTGTTCCTCTCGGATGAATCCACATGCAATGAGCTTGTGAACTTCGGCTTCAATAGCTTTCATGATGTTTGGGCGAAACCGACGTTGTTGTTGCTTGACTGGCTTGACGTTAGGCTTGATGTTTAGACGGTGCATAGCGACCTGTGGATCAAGTCCGGGCATATCTTCGTAGCTCCACGCGAAAACGTCTATATACTCTCTTACGAGTATTATCAATTCTTCCCTTTCTGTAAGTGATAGGCTTTCACTTATAAAGATGGGCTTAGGGTAGTCTTGACTACCCAAGTTGACCTGCATTACCTTGTCTTCAGTAGGTGGCTCGCGCAGTTCGAATCTCTTTTCCCATTGAAGGTCTAATTGCTAGGCCCATGGTTCCTCGTCAGTGGCTTCTGCGGGCTCCAATTGACTGCTTGAGGTCATATTAGCAGTGAGGTTTTCGAACATCCCTCCTATACTGACATCTGAATCCCACTCAGAGGATGAGGCTGAATGTGATGGAATTGGTTCATCGTCTTTGATTTGAACCGTTGCTAACGATGTGGGTGTAACATACCCTAACCCCATGCGTGTCCTATCATAGTAATTTGTAGGCTTCCATTTAGGCACAAAGTTCCGCATCAAACTGCACCTTCCTTTTCCAAAATTTAGGCCTGCTCTATGGTTCAAGTCGTACCCCATTTTCTTCATAATATGGCGCGCTGGCCACGCGTAATGAAAGAATTATGGAGTGTCTGAATCTGAACTTGAATCTGCGACCGTGGGTCCCCGTGGTTGGGTTCTATCGAAGATTATCGGTAACTGACCTTTTTTGGATGGCGGGATCACCAAAACAGCTCCTTCTGCAGATTCCATGGGCGAGCTGAATGCACTTGGCTTATGTAAAGGCATGTACAGAGAGCTATCCGTAATGGACTCAAATAGCCCAACAGTCGCGGGATAATCAAAAGAAATATTATCATTAATTACCCATTCACCTTCATCCTCTGAAGGAGTATTACATAGGGGATTATTAAGACATGCTATAATTGGTTCACCAATCAGAATGGCTGGCATGCCTGCTTCGGATTCTGAATCCGCCTCGTTGCCATTTTCATCATCGTCCGGTAATGGTTCTTTGAGTACTCCACCGGCCTCTTGATATAGGAGAGCATCAGTGAAGTAATTTTCTACCCCTTTGAATGGTTGCTTTTCAGCAAAGACAGTTCGTACTGTCGTGTCATCTTCAACATAGTTGAAGCATTGGTGCAGAGTAGAGGGAACGATCCAATTGGCATGGATCCATGGTCGTCCTAGCAGCAGGTTATATGACGTGTCAGCGTCAATGACATAGCATGTTACTTCTGACTTCAGGCTCTCGATTCTGCAACGGAGTCAAATTTTTCCCAGTGGATGACTGCTCCCGGCGTTGAAACCATATATTGTAGTAGTGGTTGCGGACAACCTGTACAGTGGTATGCTAAGGAAGTAGAGAAGCCTTTTGGGGATGATGCTGAGTGCAGACCCCGGATCGACTTGTATTCTTTCAATGCACGTTGAACCGATATATCCGGTGTAGTACAGAGGTTGATCGTGCTTGTTGTCTTTGAGAAGCATATCTTCCGCCGTGAATGTAATAGCAGGCACCTTGGATTTTGTATGATGACATTCTGGGCAAGGAGATTGAACGTCGTTGTTAGGGATCTCAGGCATGCATGTCAGAAAGGATTCTGAATTGGCTAGCGCCTCCCTGAGTGCTTCTCTTGTTTCTTTTGAGAGGCGAAGGAGCTCGTGTATAGTGATACGAGCTGGGATATTGGCCAGCTGAGCCAATATGTCAAACCGAAAGGGCGTATCAAACCCTTGGCCTGGTGGTTTCTTCGACACGTGGTCGAATCGTACCTCCTTAGGCCTCTCTGTTCCCTTGGTTGGGATTGGAGTGGATGCTGGTACTTGTACTGACGTCGTTTGCTATTGTGTCTCGTCATTAGACTTTTCATACTGCCTCAAGTATGATTTTTCAGATCGGGTGCCCGTCAGCTGAGGTACGTCGGCCTGCGTTGTGCAAGCATGCTTTTCTCCTTCTGAATCACTGAGGGAAGCTGACGTAAGATTGCCGTCGTCTGGCAGGATGGAGATGACATTGCAAGACTTGCCCTTTGAGTTGGGCTCCTTTGAATCCCGCTGTACGTCTTGGACGAGGTCTGGGTGTATCCACATGACTTCTCCTATCTCCAATATTAAGGGAACAAGACCCTTATTATCTTGAGCTGTACCTGGAGGATGCTTGACTTCCAACCGTGGCGCAGGGACTGGATAAGTTCCGTCATGAACTGTGACCTTTGGAGTTTTGCCGAACTCGAGGGTCACCATATTGGCAGTGACTTTCTTCTGCTCCGTCTTCAACGTCAGAACCCGGCATCGACCAGGGCTTGTATTCTATCCTTGAGGACATAACACTTGTCAGTAGGATGGTGGATCATCTTGTGGTAGAGGCAGTATTTAGGGTCGTTTGTGCGCCCTATCTCATTGGGACGCCGAGTATCTGGCAGTTTCATTTTGTTCCCTTTGTGGAGCAGATGGAATATCGTGACCACCTGATCGTCTTTGAAGGAGTACTGCTTTGGAGGGAACTTAGGCTCCTAATTGTTGAAGCCGCTCTTCTTGGCCTTCGACTGCGCATCCCCGGATAACTCCACAGACATAGTCTCTTTGCCTTTAGCTTGAGAAGATTGCGGTAGGTCGCTACGCCCTTTATTGTTCATCCCCCACTTGCCTCTAGGGGCGGATGGTTCGAACTTTTTAGCTGACTTCTCGGCTATCTTAGCTTGTTCGACCAATTCTTTCCAAGTGTGGGCCTTGACAGCCCCCATGCGAACTTCTACTTGGTCCAGGAAGTTATGTCTGCATGTCTGTAAGAGCATGGGTAGTGGCATCCCTGCTGGGCACATCAAGGATAAGTTTTTGAACCGTTCAATGTAGTCACGGACAGATTCGCCCTTCCTCTGCACAGTGGAGAGGAGCTTGTCCATGGTTACTTCGGTATCGTCCTCATAGAAACGAGAGAGGAACCGAGTTTCCAGGTCGAACTAGGAGTTGATAGAGCCCGGTGGAAGACTTCGGAACCAGTCAAATGCCACCCCCTTTAAGGTGCCAATGAATAGCCTAGCCATGATGGCGTCATTGCTTATAACATTACCAGTCTGAGACCAAAAATAGTAGATGTGCTGATTTGGCGAGCTCTTTCCGTAATAGGAATGCAACGTTGGTGGTTTGAACTTCAGTGGATATGGCACCGAATCCCACTCTAATGGGTAAGGACGGACTGCCCCCACTTTCTTTAATTCATCCCTCTAAGCTAGGGATGCGATTTGAGCTTGGAGGCCTTTAAGGACTTCGGCGTCTAAGGAAAAACCCTCTTTGGATTTCTCCGTCTTTGGCTGCTCATTCCTGAAATGTTCCTCCTCATCGTGACTGCTCCCGCATCATTGTCATTCTGATTACTGAGAAGTTGAGCGAGCATCTGTTGAATGTTGTCCAGAGCCTCTTGCTGGGTTTTGAAAGTTTGCTCCTGAGCTTCCAGACGTCGACGAAGGTCGTCGTTAGCATTATCAGCCATATTGACTGATGCTCTGTCTGTTCGCACTGAGCTAACTGTCGCCGAAGAGGCGTACCCACTATCTTCATCATCTTCTTTGTCTGATGACTGGAGTAATCTTCTGGGTTCTGGCGAGGCTAGGGCCGTCGAGGAAGAAGGCTGTTCATAAGTGTAGGGTATCGCCACCCTGGATCTGGTGTTTCGGAAAACACCTTCTTCATGCACCAAGACATCGCCTAAGCCTGGGCTATAATCTGGATCTGGGGACTCTCGTCCTCTTCTGGTCATGTTGACGGATGCGGAGGCTGGATCTCGTGAGGTGCTCCTTTTGCGGTGTTTTCTCGGGGCCTGTACCGATAGCCGATCAAAAACTGACCGTCGTCTTGGAGGCGTGGTGGGGATTGGTCCCAGCCGGCAATGGACCGAGTGGAGTGTCACCAGCTGACATCCCACTTGTTGACAACAGGGGGAAGAGGTTTGTCTATCCGTCAACAATTTCCTCAAATCAGACCCGGTTGGGTCTCTGCAATCGAGCGGCACATAGGACGATGTCCTGCTTCTTTTATCCCTACAGATGGGATTAGTACTGAATAGTGCTTTGGTTCTAGCTTCGCCATCAGGCGTGAGCTTAGTGCTTGACGCACTAGAAAGCGGAGCACGCTGTGGTGCTTTACCCGCTATGCTGCTGCGAAGGCAATTAGCCTTAGATAGTACTTTGGCTTCAGCTTCGCGGTCATGGACCCCGCGCGTACGCTGTGGTACAGTAGCTTCGCTCGTGAGAACGAGGCCGGCGCGAGGCATTGCTGCTCTTAAATTGGACGACGGTATGATTGCCGTCGTAACTTTATGATTGGAGCAGACAGGCATCCTGCTTTTTTCTTCGCGAGAGAGGCGCGGTTTAGGCGTAGCTACGCCTGAAGCTTCGGTTGGAGACTTCTGTTTAGGCTTTCATACCCGCCTTGGCAGAGGAGACTTAGGTTCGCAAGGAACCTGATTAGCCACACGCGAGGCTGAGGGGTGTTCGCAGAATTCTGCTTCAGGTTTTTGTTTTGAAACCTTGGTCGTGGAAACCTTCCTATGCTTCCGTGCTCGAAGCATTGGGCCACCCCCAGAGAGGACTTCTTCAAATCTTCCTTGATCGAACTGAACCACCAAGTTCTCACAAGTGAAGGAATCAGACTGCGGACGTGCTTCCTTGTTGCGCCAAATAACCGCAGTAGGTTCTCAGAGAACCTTTTCTGTCTCCGCAGAGACTTTCCTTGAAGATTTAGCCAGAGGGGCTCTGGCTGCACCGGCTTTTCTGAATTCAGAGTTAGACCCGAAGGTCTGTTCGTCGCATTGCGACACTTGATTCTCAGCAGTGGAGAATATCTTCCCCAGTGGAGTCGCCATCTTATTTTCCATTATGTTTGCAAAGGGGGAAAACTTACAAAAAAAAGGGTTGAGGAGCTAAATTACAAGTATTCTTAAAAAGATTACAAGTAGATCTCCTCAGAGATTCTGGAGAAGTGTGCCGATAGGAGTCTGGTCAGCGCGACCACTTTGTCCCTTTGACGATGCGAGCGATGAGATTCCCTTCTCGCCTGGTTCCGGGAATCAGAGAACAGAAGGTTGGTAGAACCCTCTTGCTGCTTCTCAAAATCGCCTTCAATTAGGAATTTCTTCTCGCCTGGTTCTGGAGATTCCTTGAGAAGAAGGACGATGTTAGGATATCAACACCCTGGATAGAGAAAGCAATTCTCTAAAAGGTCTCTGAATTCGAGAGCGCACGGTGTGTTGTGAAGAAGCCTCTGCTTGTGGAGTCCTCTTTTTCTCCGATCCTCTCTCCTTGTACCTCTGGCGGGCTATTTATAGGGAGAGCAAGGGTATAATCGTCCCTTGAAAATATGAAAACAGATTGAATCAAATCTGTTTAAATCTAGAAAGTAGCCTTGCTGCGAGGCTAGGATCAGCTTCTGCGAAGATAGAATTGGCAGGTCGGTTGACCTTCTTGATCCTTTCCATATCGTTGGAGGATTTCCCCTGATCTTCTTACTCGTTTTAGAAGAGTCAAGAGATTGTGGCAATCAACTGTCAAATTTGATCTCTGATTTGATCTTAATTGGATTTGATCTGATTGGATCCGATCTCATCCGGAGATTTGATTGGTCAAAGGTTGACCATAGTAGACCAATAGCGGAGCTGTCAGCATTGAGCTCGTAGCGGAGCTGGAGACGGTTTCTGGCGAAGTCCGAAAGAAACCCTTTGGCGGAGCTGGAAGTCCTCTGTGGCGAAGTTTGCGAGTTAGCTTCTTGGCGAGGCTTTGGATGACTTCAAGGCGAAGTTGGGTGATATTAGCCTCTCAAGCGAGGCTATCCCTTTGGGCTCATGCGATGCTAAGTGCTAGCACTTTAGACCTGCTGAGGTCTGTTTAGAAACAATCCGGGTTCACTGTCTGCTTGCTGGATCAGTGGAGTCCAAGTTGCTTCCTTGTCCCTCGGAGATGGGTGAAAATTGGTCTTCAGCTCGTCTGTCACTTGTCTTTTGTAAATGTCAACAAGTTTAGACATTGTTCAGACCAATAAGAATCTTGTTTTTTTTAAGTGTCAACAAAGGTGTTTTGGAGCTTTCACATGTTGATTCAAGAGCTTGAGCGTCAAGTTCATATCTAGCACTCGTTTGAAGTTAAGCTCGGTGGATCACGTTTGGATCGAGTCGACTTGGAGACGGCGCTCTACAAAAAGACCTCGGTTTGTTTTAGAATAGTTAGTTTAGATCCATTGTAAAGATTAGATAGTGTGGTATGCTCAAGTTCACAACACACACTTGTTTTAAGTTTCATGTTTATTGGTTTTGGTTTTCGGTTAACCGATCTTGGTTTTCATGAATAGAATTGAGTCAAAACAAGTTTACATGATTTAATGTATATTAGATTTGATCTATATACATATCTGCTTTATCTATTTAGAAAAACTTATTTTGATAATCTATTCATGTATTTGGGTTTTGTATTTAAACAAAACTTATTTTCGGATTTAATCTCAAAAATATTGAATATATCTCTTTCATGTATATTGGATTCTATCCATATACTATATGCTTCAAAGTTGTTTAAGTATCATGTTTTTGTATTTACATGTATTTTGGAAAAATCGGATTTCCATTTCAAAAATACAAGTTTTGGAAAATACAGTTTTTAATTTAAGGCAAAATTTTCAAGTCACAAAATGGTTCAAAATGTTTGTAACATGGTTTGATTTTTACTCAAACATGTTTGTATTTCAAAGATATAACATGAACTTATTTTTGTGAAATTTATGTGATTTTATGGGATTTAATTGAAGCTAAAAAGACTAGTTTTTAAATCCTGATTTTGCCCTGCCAGGCTCTGACAGTCGACCGGGACGGTCGACCGGACCAGTAGTCGGTCGACCGGACCGGTCGACCGATGTGCACGAGACGTGCACAAAGGCCAAGTTGGCTTGGCCGGTTGACCGTGCGGTCGACCGACTGAAGTCACCCCACTCTCGGGTGGGGGCGGTCGACCGGGCGGTCGACCGTAAGCCTTGGCCCAGTCGACCGGCCAGAGAGCAATTGCTCTCTGGATCTGGCACGTTCGACCGGGCGGTCGACCGCTGGGCTCAACGATCGATTTTTTGACCGTTGGCCGGTCGATCGGTAGGTCGACCGGAAGGGCATTCTGGCCCTTTTCAGCTGCCAACGGGCAGATTTTCAAATTGGTTATAAATACCCCATTTGAAGTTGGTTTTCAATAAGAATTTCAAAAGCAAAATTTCTCCCATTTACAAGTGTTTTAATACAAGTTTTCAAAAGAGTTTTTAAGCAAAAAAGATTTATCTTTTATTTGTTTTAAAGGGTTGGAAAAATCAAGAAAAGGAGAAGTCTTCGGGATTGGTTTTGATCTTCACTTTATATTCATTCTAGAAGTTTTCCCAAGAATTTTTCTTTGAGTTTTTGATTTTCAAACTCTTTATTTCTCACACTTGTGCTTGTCATTCTATCCTATCTATGGGATCTTTGTTTAGTGAGAAAAGAAATTGGTTTGTGGTCTTTGTGATCACCAAGTTTGTAAACCTTCCATTGATTGTGATATCCCTCTAGTGAGAGGTGATTGAGTTGTATCCCTCAAGTGTGAGGTGATAGTGAAAGTGGTATTTGGCTCCCTCTAGTGAGAGGTGGAGATTGTGTTGGAATCCCTCAAGTGTGAGGTGATTGTGTTTGTGGTGGCTTTGTGCCTAGCCTCTAAGTGTAGAGGTTGTGTTGTATTTGAGAGAGGAGTTGTGTACTCCCAGTTATTGTATTTGCCCAAATCCTCAGTGGAGGTTCCCTGTGTGGGAAGTCCTGTGTGGACGAGTTAGTGGAAATCCTTCTATGTGAAGGCGGGGACGTAGAGCTGTATGCTCGAACCTCGAAACATATCTTGGTGTTTGTGTTTGATCCACTTTCTCTAACTCTCTCTCTTATATTGTGCCTTGCATTGATTCATATTGTCATATCACAATTATATGCTTGGTTGTGTTTGTTTATGTGCCTCACTTGTGTTTAACCATGAGAGCTTCATATAGCACCTCAACTCTTACTCAGAGGAATCAAGAGGAGTTAGTCCAGAGCCCTTTACCGGGAATTCGGCTACACTCGTTGGTTACACTAAGTGTGTTGCAATTAAGTTTTTTTTATTTCAGCATTATTATTCATAGATTAGCCGTACACCTATTCACCCCCCCTCTAGGTGTACTTTCATTAATATATATGAGTAACGGGTCTGTTTGGTTGTCATAATTGGCTGTAATTTGTAAGTCGTAATTGGTAAATTCTTTCACAATTATAAATGAATTACATGCATGTAAGTTTTGACGGTATTTGGTTGGTAATATAAAGTTGTAAGTGAGAAAGTGTATTGTATTTTACGGTGTTTGGTTATCATAATGTGTATGTCGTAAGTGAAAAAATTGACTATTTGGTGATTTAAAAAATTTTAATATTGCAAATAAATACAAAAAATGTTAAATATTTAAAAATTCATAAAAAATAATACAAATTTGCATGACCAAATTGTAAGTGGGCTGTAAGTGAGTGATAATTGGGTTACAAGTGAGTGGTAGCTGAGTTGCGTAAGTCTTTTACGAATTACGGTCCAAACAAACGCCGTAGTTGTAATTGGGTTGTAAGTCATTTACGAATTACAGCTTTTTACGGCTTTTACGTCCAAACAAACAGACAGCCCCAAAAAATAGACCCAATATGTAGTAAGTTTTAATTACTTTATATTTCTTATTTAATCTAATAATAACAGTAGCATAACGGTGTCGTGATGAATATGAACATGTAGATATGAAGTATGCAGAATAACCATACTACAGTGTTGTGATTATACAGTAACAGATCTGCTGGGTGTAGATGAAACAGAATACATGGCACGCAGAGCATATGTGTACATGAATAGTGTGTCACTACACGAGTGCAACAAGTCTCAGAAAGTGTAACAAGGTATACAGGTGACATGATAGTTGATAAAATATCAGGAATGGTAACAAGTACAACTAAACAGTGATATAGATATATCGAGCAAGTCATGTTATTTATACAATAATAACAATCAGTACCGCTTGATATTTTAATCAATCTCTTTCAGTATCCTATACCACTGGCAGTTTATAACAGAGCCCACACTCTGGTCAAACCCATCCGAACATGGCATACAGATACCATGATCCGAAGAGAGAGTGACCAAATAACAAACGTTCCTGTCGTCATCATTATTTATACTGTTTTATTATGTTATTTGAAAACTCAATAGTCAAGGAGCTCTAATTGGGTGGGTGTATCCAGTGCATACCCAGGATTACGGCCTTAAACAAGCCCATGGCTGCTGAGACCAGGGCCAGCCTGCTAAGGCTGTAACAAGTAACGAGAAACGAGAAACGAGAAGGTAGCCAGTACTACCATGTCCCATGTAGTGGGACTAACAATAAATTCAAACATCTACCCGACAAAACCTAGTCAACCGTCAAGTCTCTCCCATCCCCATATTATATTTAATGCATTTAAAGTACACAGTATATCAGGAATAATAACAGGGCATGAGATATGTAACACGATAACTGGGACATGAGCTATGTTGATATCATTAAACAAAATAATGGGAAACAAGAAAAAGAGATGTGAGATTTAAGAGGTCACCCCCACCACACAATGGATATCAATAACTAACATGTCCAGCGATAATATATATCAAGATCAGTAACGGGAAATAGTCATATAATGGAAATACATGAATATTCATGTAACAATAATCCATGTAACATGAGCAATAATCCATGCAATAGGAATATAAAAACAATCTACGCATGTATACCGGTGAATCTATGTGACAATGATGTATGAACATGATATAACTTAGTACAGAGTATCCACATAGCGATGATACAAATATATGAAATGACGGTATTCAGTGAAATAGTGTATCCGTATATCCATGATACATGAACATAAAATAATAATATCAGTGTAATAGAGCATCCGTGTAACGGTGATGCAGAACATGAGTATAACAAATGTTTACATGAAAACACGAGTATAACAAGTGTATACATGAAGTACAATGTCTAATGAACTAGAGTGTTTGTGTAACGATGACAAGTATGTGTAACACCAGTAACTCAATATAATAGTGATACTAGTACATGAAATAGCAGTGTGTGTTGTCATGAGTGAAGTAAAAGTGAGAATATTAAGGTGATATCATTATCCTAATTATGTGTCAATTTATCTCTATTTGTTATAACGATTTCATTATTATTAATATAATCTATATCATAAAGTAATTATTTATAATTTTCTATTTTTAAACTTTTCACAATCATTTTAATAATTATTAATTTAGTATTTTAGAATTTCTTTATCATTAATCCAATAATCTCTTATCCCCATATATAACTAATCCATCTATATTTTATTTTAAATCAAGAAATAAAATAAATTCTTATTTTATCAATTATATTCAAATAAATATCATGCATATTCTAATTACATTAATTTATCAATAATTACAATTTATTTAATAATAATTACAGTGATTTATTGATAATCACATTTTATTAAATAAGTAATCAATTAATTTCATTAAACAAGATAATATACAATTTATAGTAGGGAAATATTCACATAGCTATCACGGAAATGTAGCTCGTCTTTTTACGATCGCAACGACCCCTGGAATCGTCCAATTTGGACACCAGATGCTCCAGATATCGCCTGAACACTAAAAACCAATAAAATATGTTAAATATGTAATAAATATGTTAAAAATGCAATTGTTATAAATTAATAGGGGTTTTTCTGCAATTTATCTTTCTCTATATTGGGTGCTGGTTTAGCCGCTAAAGGGTCGGGTTTGGATTCAAAATCCAAACCCATTTGACTTAAACCCATAATTGAATTGGGTTTGGGTTTATTGGGTATTGGATTTAAACACGGGTTATTGGGTTTTAACCCATTAAGAGAGAGGGTGAGAGAGAGGGGAGAAACAACAGAAGAGAGATGGGGCGCGACCTGTGGCGGCCCGGGACGCAGCCACGCCAGCGGCGGTCCTGGCCGCCATCGGTGGTGGGCAGAGAGGAGAGAGAGTGAGAAGAGAAAGAGAGAAAAAAAGAAGAAGGAGAAGGAGAAGATAAAGAAGAAGAAGGAAACAACCCTTGGTGGGCTGGGCTGGCGCGGTCATTGGTCATTGGCGGACTATCGGCGACAGTCTGAAAAGAGAGAGGACGAGTGGGTGAGGGGGTTTAGAAGAAGGGGAAGAGAGAGAGGGGGGGAGAGAGTTGAAGAGATAGGGGGAGGAAAGAGGTGGTGACCACGGGATGGCGCGATGGCTTGCCGACGGCGATGGGTCTGGCCCCTAAAATAGAGTGAAAGTACGTGAGAGGGAGTATGGGAGTGAGGGAGATAGAGTGCGAGAGTGATAGGGAGTAGGGGAGTGAGAGATAGAGAGATAGAGTGAGAGAGTGAAATGTAAATAAGAGAGAGATTTTTATAGGAAAATAAGAGAGAGGGGAGGAGGTGAAAAAAACAGTGGAAAGAGATTAATTCGGTGGGGAAACGTGTAGAAGAAGGGAGATGAAAATGAATTAAATAATAATAATTTAATATTATTTAATTCGATAAAATTGACTGGTTCAGATCGGTTCCTAAAAATACTGTAAATAGAGAATATTATTCTGAGGAACAATGTGAAATCAGTTTTTAGAAATTCAGTCTGTTTTACGAATTAAAAATCCTAGAATGCATCACTCATACCGGTCGACACCGGTTTGGCGGGATTTTTGACTATTTCAGAAAAATCTCCAAAAATGCACTAAAATAGAAAATATGATTCTAAAGAATAATATAGAAGCAAATTTTGTTGGCCCGGAGGCCTTCCTCTCTAGTTTTGATGATGATTAACTCATGTAGTTATGTTTACTAATGATCTTGTGATTTTAGTTTCAGATCATATAACAAGATATTAGTTGGTGATTACTTCAAAAAGAGGAGTTTGGAAGCCTTCACTTGGTGATTCCCGAGCCCGAGCGTCAAGATCATTCATAGCCATGCTCGTTGGATCACGGAGTTTGGACCGAGTCGACTTGAAGATGAAGATCGTCAAGAAGACTTAGATATCCTAGTATTTAGTGTGCTTTAGATCCATGTGTAAAGATAAGAATAGTTGATATGCTCAAGTGCACAACACACACGTTTTATGTTTGGATATTGGTTTTTCGTTTTTGGCTTAACCAATATTTGTTTTCATGAATAATTGATCAAAACAAGTTTAATTAGTTTATGTATAGTAGTTTCATTCTATACATGCATGCTTAACTTTTAAACAAACTTATTTTGACTTTCCTATTCATGTATTAAAAAATCCAAGTTTGATAAAATACATGTTTTGGTTTTTGATAAAAATGATAAAACACAAAAATGGCTTCATATGCTTGATATTTGAGTTGAAATCTTTATCACATGTTTATATATCAATGAAAAATGATAAAACAATTTTTGTGTATTTTTAGAAGATTTATGAGATTTATTAGAAATATTTTTAACCCCTGTTTCTGACCTAGAACAGTGGCTGACAGGCCAGGTCGGTCGACCGCACGGTCGACCGAACCAAGGCCCGGTCGACCGTGCGGTCGACCGACGTGCACAGCTCTGTGCACGTCTGGCAGACACATGGGTCAGTCGACCGGCCGGTCGACCGGACCAGAGAGCAGTGCTCTCTGTTTTTGGGCGGTCGACCGGGCGGTCGACCGGGATGCTCCAACGGTCATATTTATGACCGTTGGCGGTCGACCCCCAGCCTGTCATGCTGAAAAATTCAGCCTAATGGCTAGTTTCTTGGGGAGCCTATTTATACCCCATTTCTTGGGGGTTTTGTACAAGATTTTAAGAGCCAAAATTTCTCTCATATACAAGTGTTTTAAACAAGTTTTTAAAAGTGTTTTTGGGCCAAAAAGAATTCATCTTATTTGTTTTAGGCTTTTGGAAAAATCAAAGAAAAGAGTATTTTGGGAGATTTGTGTTTGTTCTTTATTTACATTATCTTCAAGAGTTTCCCAAGATTATTTCTTTGAGTTTTTGTTTTCCAAACACCTAGTTTTCCACACTTGAGCTATCTTCTATCCTATTCTATTAGGATCATTGTTTTGTGAAAAAAGAGATTGTTTGAGGTTGTTGAAGCCTCTAAGTTGTAAACCCTCCTTGTTTTTGTGTATCCCTCTTTGGTAGAGGTTGATTGGAGTGCTGTTTGCTCCCTCTTTGGTAGAGGTTGAGATTGTGGTTTGCTCCCTCTAGTGAGAGGTGGAGTTGTGTTTGTATCCCTCTTCAGTAGAGGTGATTTGTGGTTGTTTGGCTACGGGCCTACCCCTCGGTTGTGAGGCGGTGTTTGAGAGAGGAGTTCGGTACTCCCTTATTGTACAAATCCTCCTCGGTGGAGGTTCCCTCGGTGGGAGTCCTCGGTGGACAAGATAGTGGATTAGAAATCCTTCTCGGTGAAGGCGGGGACGTAGAGCTAAGGGCTCGAACCTCGAAACATATCTTTGTGTTTGCGTTTGATCCATTGTCTCTAAACTCTCTCTCATTTGTTTGTGCATAGCATCTTTCATCATTCATATCATTCACATTGCTTGTGTTGCCTTGTATTGTTTCATATTGCTTATCATCCTTATATGCTTGGCTTGTTTGTGTGTGCCTCGCTTGTACTTAACCACGAGAGCTTCATATAGCACCTCAACCCTTATCTAAGGGAATCAAGAAGAGTTAGTCCAGAGCCCTTCACGGGGAATTTGGCTACACTCGTTGGTTGTATTAAGTGTGTTGCAAATTAGTTTTAGCTTCCGCATTTAGTTTCTAGATTAGCCATATCACCTATTCCCCCCACCTCTAGGTGATTTTAATTGGTATAAGAGATTACGCTCCTGATACTTAGGTTTAACAACCTAGGAGTGAGATCCTTGTTTGCTAATCTATCATTTGTATTTGCACATATTTATTTGTTTGCACACATTTTAGTTTGCACTCATGGATAGCCCTCCTATATTTGATATCTCTAGACTTGATGTTTGGAAGGTCATGATGAGTTGCTATTTGAAAACCCTAGGCTTGCATGTCTTTCTTGTCGCTACCAAGAAATGCTATCTTGGTAACCGCATTCATATAGGGGCCAATGCACAAGCCCTTGAGGCTATTAGAAGCACACTTTCAAAAGATTATCTTATGCATGTTTCTAATCTTGATTCCGCCTTTGCAGTGTGGAACAAGTTGACAACCACATCCACCTCCAAGCTTCAATTGCAAATCCAACCGGAGGAATCTAGTGGAGATGAATCCGAGCCACAACAATGCTATACGGTCCAAGGGAATGACTCCCTTGAGGTATACTCGGATACTCAACTAGATAGTGCTAGCTCTTCATTTGATAATCATGATGATATGGATGCCAATGCCTTGAATGAAGAGTTATCTATTATTTGTGAGAACCTCCTTGAAAAATATAAAGTTTTGAAAAAGAAGACCTTTGCATTAAATAAAAAAAATAAGGATTTATGTTCAAGACTTGATTTGGCTTTATAAGAGAAGGTTGAGTTTTCAAATGAGTGTGTCTCCTTGAAAACCCAACTTGAACTTGTTTTAAATGAAAACAAGATTTTGAAAAATACAAATGATTGTAATGATGTTTTGAAGAAAAATGAATCTTTAACTTCAAAACTTGATTTGTTTTAAAAAATAATCAATCTTTGAAAAATGAAATTGATTTCATTTCTAAAGAGTTAGAAATTTTTTTAAATAAAAATAAATCTTTGAAAAATGATATAGATTCTCATGTTTGCCATGCTAGTGTAGCTTCACCTAGCATACCTATTGCATGCACCTCTTCCTCTACGATTAATGATAATTTTTGTTTGTTAAAGAAGAGAATGGATTGTTTGGGCTCCACCTTGAGCCAATGTGCCAAGAGCCATACACGGATGGAATTCTTGTTTCGGAAGAAACAAGTTCCATCTTTTCATGCACACCATACACGGCATACACATGCTTCTCACGGACACCATAACACGATGTATGCTCATGTGTACAGTTGTACACATTGTGGACGTAAGGGCCACCTTGCTAAATTTTGTTTTGATCGTATACATGATTGTAATTTAGCAAATAAGTTTGTTTGGGTTAGGAATGGTGCTAACCCCCATGGACCCAATAGAATGTGGGTACCAAAGACCACCCCTATTTTATTTGATGTAGGTGTGGGCTCTCGCATGACGTGAGAGTAGCGGTACTTTGGAGTGGATGCGTTCCGTACTTAAAGGAAACATTTTGGATGCATCACTTTCAAGGGATGTTTGGTAGAGAGGACCACCATGTTTTGGAGACAAGGAAAGTTGCCTTCTAGGTTTTGGTAACGATTCCTAGCTCCTAATTATTGTTTACATGCTTTTCATTTTATTCATTATTAGCATGTTTTGTTGTTTATTGATTATTATGTTCATGCCATACTATTAGATCTTTGACATGCATGTATAGCTTTTGAGACACCCATGTTTAATATGGACCATTATTTTAGTGTTCTCACCTTTGTTTAGCTATCATGTTTATCATAGCTCTAATAACATGTGGATTTACATAATGTTCATGTTTATGTTTATCATGTTGATTTATGCCTTGTTTTATGCTTCATGATTTGATTACTTGTTTAAATGTTAGTTTTCATTAAGACTAGGTATATACTTGTGCATATAGTGGGTCACAAATAAATCTATATATGTTTGTGCTTGAATGCTTATTTGTTCCCAATAAATGTGCTAGTATAGTCTAGTTTTGATGATTCATGCATTTTAAACTTGTATTCTCATTTTTGAATTTGTTTTATGATTTCTTGTTTAACTTCATGTATATGTCCATTTTATCCAAATTATTGTTATACATATACATCCTTTGAGCCACGTGCCTTCATGCATATATCTTTGTGGACTCATTGTGTTTAGATATGTATGTATACCTTAATTTATATAAGACATACATATACCTTGAAGATTAAATAATTTTTGATGATTTTCTTGTTTTAAGGAATATTGAGCTTGAATGCACATTTTCATGATCATGTGTTTCACATTTTACTTGTACACTCACCTTATTTGATAGTTTCTCATGATTTTATTTTCATGAGTATGATATGAGCTTTATGGACTTTGAGTGTTTTAGTGCCATGTGATTTACATGTGTTTCATGACAAATATTTTATTTTATTCCTTGCTTGAAGGATTTCGTACTAGTTTAGAAGTTTTTCCATTTAACTAGTTCAGATTCTTCGTTATGGTAGAGTTTTCAAACAAACTTTATTTTCTAAACCTATTTTTGAAAATCCCTACCTTCCACGGGTGGTTGGATGGGCGATCATGCTCATGTATGCTTTATAGTCAAAATCATTTTAAACTTGAACATGAATGGGAGGATAGGTTATATGAGTTATACTTTGATATTATTGTTGTTTCAATTGGTATCATTGGATTCTTTCAATTGGTATCAATTTTGACCTTTCTTGTATACTCATATATGTTTGTATGTATGTATGCTTTCAATTCCAATAGTATCAATTTCGATTGGTATTAAATTTTTCATACATATATATTTTGTTTATGCTTAAGCTTGTATGTTTAAATGAATATCATGTTTCAATTGATTAGTTTTCAATTGATATCCTTAAACAAGCTTATGCATGTTTTTAGTTGGTTTTTCATAAAGGGGGAGAAAACTCATATTTTAGTTTTCAATTGGTATTTTGTTCCCTTACTTTATGATAGAAAATAATAATTTCAATTGATATCATATGTTTAAAATGAACAATTATTTCAATTGGTATCAAGATATTGTTTTCATTTTTAAATTGGTATCAAGAGGCACTTCATTGACATATTTTTAATTGGTATCATGTTTAATGTCACCCCTTATTGACTTTGTTTTTGTTTTAGACAAAAAGGGGGAGAACATTATTTTTATTGTTTTGACCCTTTTGTTGATTTTTTGTTTTGAACAAAATGGGGAGAAAATTTTATTGTTTTGGTTTTTACCCCTTTGTTGATGATTGACAAAAGGGGGGAGAAAGATTTTGAGTTTGAGTTTTATATGCATATTTATGGTTTTGCATATATTAAGTTTAATTGGTATCTAGAGCATGTTTACATGTTTTGTTTTTGTTTGAAAATTTCAATTGGTATAAGAGCTCTTATGTTTTATGCATACCTAGAAAATTTCAATTGATATAAGAGCATCTTATGTTTTATGCATGTCCATGCATGTTCATGTTTAGCATGCATTGCATATTTATGTTTCTTTGTTTATGCATGAGTTAAGGGGGAGCTTCTTTGAAGCTTAACTTTAATTCATGCATATATAACTCCATGAGTTTTGTCATCATCAAAAAGGGGGAGATTGTTGGCCCGGAGGCCTTCCTCTCTAGTTTTGATGATGATTAACTCATGTAGTTATGTTTACTAATAATCTTGTGATTTTAGTTTCAGATCATGTAACAAGATATTAGTTGGTGATTGCTTCAAAAAGAGGAGTTTGGAAGCCTTCACTTGGTGATTCCCGAGCCCGAGCATCAAGATCATTCATAGCCATGCTCGTTGGATCACGGAGTTTGGACCGAGTCGACTTGAAGATGAAGATCGTCAAGAAGACTTAGGTATCCTAGTGTTTAATGTGTTTTAGATCCGTGTGGAAAGATAAGAATAATTGATATGCTCAAGTGCACAACACACACGTTTTATGTTTGGATATTGGTTTTTCGTTTTTGGCTTAACCAATATTTGTTTTCATGAATAGTTGAATGATTAGTACACAATATTGCATATTTTACATCATAATTCCCATGCATATTACAAATAAATATATGAATTTTAATCCTCTTCTCGACATATTTGCAGGTACACATTTAAGAGAGAGATTTTCAAATAATCACTTAATTACCACTAATTAAGTGATTAATCCAAGCTTAAGGATAAAGCCAAATCTAAACCCAGATCCAGAGAGATCCTCGCAACAAACCAAGATTCTAACCATACCACGTGGCCAAACAAACTTGTAACAACCTGTACCAGAAAGATCTGGACCAACGGCCCAGATCTTGCCGCGTGGCGCGACTTGGGCTCGGCAATCTTGTGGCCGTTGAGCCCCGGATTTTGTGGCAACAACCTTGCTTCTGGAAGCTTCCCATTTCTCCTATAAATACCCCATGAAGACCTGCGTACAGAGACTGATCAGAGAAGAGAGGAGATTAGTTTAGGGTTTGTAATTTTTAGTTGTTTTTCTCTAGTTTTCTTTCTTTAGATCTCTCTTCTCCTCCCTAGATTTCATTGCAAGAGATATTTGTATGAGAGAGAGAGCTTGTATCAACAAGGAGTGACAACTTGGAGCTATACAAGGATTGATCCATTCTCTACATATCTACTTGAGCTTGATTCTAGTTTGTCTTCTTCACTTGCTTTTATTTTGCTTTGTTACTTGCTTTGTTAATTTCTAGCAATTCAATCATGCTTTGCTTTGCTTTTGTAATGTCTAGTAGCTAATTTCTTGTTCCATGTACTAGCTAACCACTACTCTTGCTAACTCCTAACTCATGGGTGATTGCTTTTCTTCATCTTGCAATTTGTATGATCTTCTCTTCTCCGATGGGTTTTGTTTCATTTCTTGGCAAGAATCTTGTTGTAATTCTCCATATGATTCATGTGTGCCTCATGTAGAGCCTAGTCTTTGAACTAGTGCCTTGATGGAACATGGAGATGGAGCACCAATATGCTATTTGATGTATAACTTCACTACTTCCATTAGTGAATGTTGTATGTTCTTCATTTGCATCCCTTGAGTGTAGCTCTTTTGATTCCATTAGTGAAAGTCTATCTTGTAGGCCGATGACCATCTATGGAGGCTACAAGACAAGTCCAAGAATGAATCCCCATCATCTTAGTGGGAAAGTAATTAGATCACAAGTAAGACAAATACATGCCGATGAATCAACATGAGGCACGCATCACTATCACGGAGTTTAGTTAGTTTAGCAAGGTAGTTAAGGTTAGCTAGTCATGGATTTCTTGCATTCAAAGTTTTCTTGATTTTACTTTCTTTTTAGTTGTTAGTTCAAATCCATCTCAATCTTGATTTCTCCCGATTTCCACCATGAACATAGCCACTAATTCTTTTATTTGTTTTTCTTTTGATTCTTTATTCTTGTAAACAAAGAAGAGTTCTCGTTTTATCTTCTCACGTGTATCGTAACGTTTCTACACTAGCTCTCCCTGAGATCCGACTCGGTATAGCCCTAGGCTATAGCGGAGATAAGAAAGGGTACATTGAACATCTTACATACATTTGTGGAGTAAACAAGCACCAAGGTTGATTCTAAACCTTTCTCTTTTACATAATACTCGTGCTATACTTCACACTACTCTTTCAAGTCTATCAATTTTTGGCGCCGTTGCCGGGGAGAGCGACGGTATTATTTTTAAAAGTGAGAAACTAAACTATAATTCTTCTCTGTTGCAGGTGACAGGAGAAGAAAACAGGAAAATATCTACAGCAGAAACATATAAGTGGACCTGGGACTCTGCTCAAGAAAGCAGAGCCCAGGATCCCTCTATTGTGCCGCGGATCCACAAGAATTGCCGTGGGAACGCGGCACTTTAGAGTTCACTACTTACAAAATTTTTGCAGGGGCTTCTGCTCTGCAAGATACTGCTGCCTATATACTTCATTTCCTGTATACTTCACTATATTCCTGTTAATTAATTCAACAGTAAGAAATTGGTTGATAATTGCTAAAAAATTGTTAGACATCTTGCATTATAGGCACGTGTCTTTCAATTACTTTAAATTTACTGTTGAAGAGTGCGTGGGACAAGGTACGTGATTCATTGCATATAGACTAAGACTCACTCTTTGTTTGATTTTTCTTACTTGGAGTGAACCTTGTTTGTTTCTATATCGTACACTTGCACAATTAATTCTAAGGGCAATTCCTGTAAATAACATAAGGTGGGGGAGGTCATTACCCTTTCCTTAGCCCGGAAATCATTTTCCCCACGTACTCACAATCCTAAGCTTGTAAATAAAATTTGATAGACGTTGGCCCTAGGGACATCCGGACTCACTTAGGAGATTATCCTAAGGGGGAAAAGTGTTGGAAATTGACTTCTGTAAAATCGGTGTCTAGGAAAGGGGTTAAGGGCCGAAAGCCCGAAGGTTGTTGGTTACTTAATTAAGGAACGTCTTCGGACGGAAAACCTCCCAACGACTTTACCCTTCCCTGGCTGATTTGCTTATAGTCAGAGTCCACACCAAACCTCCTGTGGACAGTCTATTTAGGAGTCACCTAGGACCAGAAACCCTAGACAAGCTTGGATTGATTTTTTCTTTTGTTGTTTGTTATTTTTTCTTTTTCGCTGGTGTGATCGGTGTACGTTGTTTGTGATTATATATACGATAGTGGTTTTGTGATCCTAATTCTTTCTACACTTGCACTTACACATCCACTTCACATCATGACCAACAACGTCTCACTTCAGGATCGATTTTATCCGATTCGCACCTCCATTCCTTCATGCATTCTTCTCCCCGAGCCAAATGGAAATCACTTCGAGCTGAAACCACAATTCATTAGTACACTTCCCCATTTCCATGGTCTAGAGTCTGAGGACGCGTACCTCTTTATTCGTGAGTTTGAAGAGGTATGCCAAATGATGAGAATATCCCAACTTTCTGAGGATGCTGTTAGGTTACGGTTCATACCGTTTGCACTTAAAGATTTAGCTAAGAAATGGCTTTATAGTCTTCCTGTTAGTTCCATATCTTCATGGGATGATTTTGTTAAGGTCTTTCTTAGGAAATTCTATTCTATCCACAAAACAGCCCTCATGAGAAAAAACATCATGCAATTCAAGCAAGAACAAAATGAACCTTTCTGGAAATATCTTGAGCGTTTCAAAGACCTCTTAGCCCTATGTCCCCATCACGGCATAGAGAAATGGCGGCTATGCCAGATTATCTATGATGGATTAGATTACCAAACGAAAACACTTTTAGAATCCATGTGCCAAGGGGAATTTCTGAAGAAAGATGAACATCAGGGGTGGGATCTCTTTGAAACCCTAGCTGAGAAAACCATTCAGTGGGAGTCATGCCCTGATAAACCGACTCCCACCACTTCCAGAACTGGTACACATTCCAAAGAATCCTCTATAGCTGCAGAAACCAAGATCACACAATTAATGAAGAGGATAGAGTTGCTTGAGTCAATAGGGAATTCTGTGGTCAACCAGGTCAACCCATTGCCTTTGATTAGACCAGGTTGTACCAAATGTCAAGACCTTAGCCATGTTGTTGAGGAGTGTCCATTGTATCAGCCTCCATTTCAGGAGAACATGAATGCAGCATTTACCAGACCCCCATACTCCAATACTTACATTTCAGGATGGCAGAACTATCCAAATTTTCCATGGAGTCAGTCTGGTACTGAGCATCATATGCCACCACTTCCACATCCATACAATGCTCAGTTTCATCCATCCAGTTTCAATCAGAATTCACTGTATAATCATCCATCTCAAAGTCCACCACAGTCATATCAGGACCCACCACCATATTACCAATCACAGTTCCAATCTCCATATCCTCAACATCCACCCCACAATAATTCTGAAATATCTGAGTTGAAACAAATGATAGAAACCTTAACAAAGAACCAGCAACAGGAATTGAATGAAATGAAGGTCCAGATCAAGCAATTGGCTGAGAATCAAAAAGGACTGTTCTTAAGTCAGCCATTGCTAAATCCCAAAGTTGAAAATTCAGGACCCAGTCACTGTCATGCCATTCATACCCTGAGATCTGGTAAACAAGTTGACAATAAGGTTTCTAGTCCACAATCTCATCCAGTACCAAAGCAAACATCTCATGTCCCAATGTCACCAACTTTTGACAACCCATCCTCTAGTACAGAGCCATCCACTTCCAAAGCCAAGGGGAAAGAAAAGGTAGATGAGCAACCTTATAAGCCTAGAGTACCATATCCAAATAGGCTTCTAAATAACAAGTCAAATGCTCACATGGAGAAAATAAAAGAAACATTCAATAAGGTCCAAATCAATGTCCCTCTTCTTGATGCCATTCAACAAGTGTCTTCATATGCCAAATTTTTGAAGGAAATGTGCACCAAGAAGAGGAAGACCCAAGTCCCTAAAAAAGTCTTCCTAGCATCATCCATCAATGAGCTGCTCACTGGTCCAATTCCTGTTAAATACAAAGACCCAGGGAGCCCCACCATTTCATGCATCATAGGACAGACTACAATAAATAGGGCACTTCTTGATTTGGGGGCCAGTATCAATCTCCTGCCTTTCTCTGTGTACCAACAATTGGGGTTAGGTGATCTCCACCCAACCCAAATGACCATTCAATTGGCTGATCGCTCTGTTACTAAACCCAAGGGGGTAATTCAAGATGTCCTGGTCAAAGTTGGAGAATTCTTTTATCCAGTTGACTTTGTTGTCCTTGAAACAAAACCAGTATCAAATTCAAATCAAAGGACACAAATTCCTGTCATTCTGGGTCGACCATTCCTGGCTACTGCAAATGCAATCATTAATTGCCGGAATGGATCAATGAGGTTGACTTTTGGTAACATGACACATGAACACAATGTCTTCCACACACAGCCTCACAAAACTAAAGATCAAACATTTGAGGTTAATTTCATTAGTAACAATTGTGAGGAGGAAGGTGAAGATCCAAAAGATGAGTCACAATCTTGTGATTCTCTTATCCGAGTACCCTTTCAAACGGGGAAAGTTGATTTGGATACTTTCACTTTTAATGAGCCAACTGAGACTGTATTTGAACCTCCAATTGATATATCATTTGAAGACTTGTTTGCTGATGAGATCATGTGTTTAGATGAGTCAACTCGGGGTAAGTTAGCTAATTGTCCACTGCCGGATGTTGACTTGAGCTTTGAAGAATTATATGGAGAGGAGTTAAAATTTCTAAACACTGGAAGTGATGAGATTCTGAGTGAAAGTGGTGATAAGGACTTTGTGTGTGAACGATGTGGTGGAAAGAGTATGAATGAAAATAACAACAAATTGAAACTGGAATCACCTAGGGTAAGAACAATTCAGACCGTTTCCCAATGGAGTTCAAGAAAGAGAACACATTGGAACGATGGGAAACGGGCCAGAGGGAAGCGACCAAAAACCCAGGTGAGAGTTACATTTGTATATTCCTTGTAAATAATTTTTCCTACCTCTTACCTATTTCATGCATACATTTACCATTATGCATTGAGGACAATGCATGAAATAAGTGTGGGGGAGGGTTTACTAACATAGGATCATAGGATTTTCAATTTTTAGGATTTTCATTTTCTTTTAGGTTTTTATTTTCTTTTAGATTTTACCTTTCTTTATAGATTTTCTATTTTCTTTTAGATTTTTCTTTAATAAAAATAAAAAAAATAAAAATAAAAACTTTTTGAAATAAGAAGACAAAGTTTTGATCTATTTTAAGAAAATTAAGATGTATCTTAGAAATTAAGAAAGCCTTAATTATGACATCTTAAACTTAGTTGAAATAATAGATCTTGTTTGAAAATTATAGGCTAAGTAAGTAAAATTGAGGAGATATTTTTATCTTGCATTTTTTGCCTTAGATAATATGCACTTTACACTTACACATTTCTTGGGATGGAAACAAAGACCAAAAATGCCATATATATATATAATAAAAAAAAAAAAAAGAAAAGAGAAAAAGAAAAAAGAAAAAAATATATATATAAATAAAAGATCACCTATTAAGCTGGGAAATTGTGCCTCAAGAAGCATGATGACTCACGCCTAACAGTGATCTCACTTATTAAGCTGGATAATTGTGCCTCAAGAAGCATGATCATTCACGCCTAACGGTGATAAAAAAATAATCCCCTTTAGTTTTGTGGCCTTTTTCACTCGAGTCCTTAAACCGAGGGATGTTTCCTCATCTGGTGCCCTAAGACCATCTGGTCTGGGAGTCATCGGTTATAGGCTCGCTACATGGGTGAATTAGAAAGCCTAATAAAACTAAGGGAAGAAAAAGAAAAAAAGAATATATATAAATAAATGGCTTGATGGTTGGAGTTGAAATCCCAGAAATCTTCACTTACACGGTGTGCATATTATCTAGGTTTTATGAAAGATAAAATATTCAATCCAATTTTGAATTCTTACCTTAATTAAAAACAAGATCTTGCATAGAGACTAAGTTTAAGGAAGAATGATTATAGGTGGACTTATGACTTAGGATCACTTATATTTTCGCAAAAATAGTTCGTAAACTTGTCTCTTATTCAAAATGCGTTTTCGAAAATACTAACATTTGTCTTCTTTCTTATTGGATTTTGTGGGTGTAATCCGCTGAAAACCCTCAGGAGACAACACTCCTCCTCTAGGGTAACCTAGAGGTTTAAAGGCTTGTTGCACATGCTCAGTGCAATCGCGTCACCTGCGAAAGTGGTGTAATAAACTGGTAGTATAGATTTTCTTTTTCTTTTGTTTTGCTCGGGACGAGCAAAAGAATAAGTGTGGGGGTATGATTAGTACACAATATTGCATATTTTACATCATAATTCCCATGCATATTACAAATAAATATATGAATTTTAATCCTCTTCTCGACATATTTGCAGGTACACATTTAAGAGAGAGATTTTCAAATAATCACTTAATTACCACTAATTAAGTGATTAATCCAAGCTTAAGGATAAAGCCAAATCTAAACCCAGATCCAGAGAGATCCTCGCAACAAACCAAGATTCTAACCATACCACGTGGCCAAACAAACTTGTAACAACCTGTACCAGAAAGATCTGGACCAACGGCCCAGATCTTGCCGCGTGGCGCGACTTGGGCGCGGCAATCTTGTGGCCGTTGAGCCCCGGATTTTGTGGCAACAACCTTGCTTCTGGAAGCTTCCCATTTCTCCTATAAATACCCCATGAAGACCTGCGTACAGAGACTGATCAGAGAAGAGAGGAGATTAGTTTAGGGTTTGTAATTTTTAGTTGTTTTTCTCTAGTTTTCTTTCTTTAGATCTCTCTTCTCCTCCCTAGATTTCATTGCAAGAGAGATTTGTATGAGAGAGAGAGCTTGTATCAACAAGGAGTGACAACTTGGAGCTATACAAGGATTGATCCATTCTCTACATATCTACTTGAGCTTGATTCTAGTTTGTCTTCTTCACTTGCTTTTATTTTGCTTTGTTACTTGCTTTGTTAATTTCTAGCAATTCAATCATGCTTTGCTTTGCTTTTGTAATGTCTAGTAGCTAATTTCTTGTTCCATGTACTAGCTAACCACTACTCTTGCTAACTCCTAACTCATGGGTGATTGCTTTTCTTCATCTTGCAATTTGTATGATCTTCTCTTCTCCGATGGGTTTTGTTTCATTTCTTGGCAAGAATCTTGTTGTAATTCTCCATATGATTCATGTGTGCCTCATGTAGAGCCTAGTCTTTGAACTAGTGCCTTGATGGAACATGGAGATGGAGCACCAATATGCTATTTGATGTATAACTTCACTACTTCCATTAGTGAATGTTGTATGTTCTTCATTTGCATCCCTTGAGTGTAGCTCTTTTGATTCCATTAGTGAAAGTCTATCTTGTAGGCTGATGACCATCTATGGAGGCTACAAGACAAGTCCAAGAATGAATCCCCATCATCTTAGTGGGAAAGTAATTAGATCACAAGTAAGACAAATACATGCCGATGAATCAACATGAGGCACGCATCACTATCACGGAGTTTAGTTAGTTTAGCAAGGTAGTTAAGGTTAGCTAGTCATGGATTTCTTGCATTCAAAGTTTTCTTGATTTTACTTTCTTTTTAGTTGTTAGTTCAAATCCATCTCAATCTTGATTTCTCCCGATTTCCACCATGAACATAGCCACTAATTCTTTTATTTGTTTTTCTTTTGATTCTTTATTCTTGTAAACAAAGAAGAGTTCTCGTTTTATCTTCTCACGTGTATCGTAACGTTTCTACACTAGCTCTCCCTGAGATCCGACTCGGTATAGCCCTAGGCTATAGCGGAGATAAGAAAGGGTACATTGAACATCTTACATACATTTGTGGAGTAAACAAGCACCAAGGTTGATTCTAAACCTTTCTCTTTTACATAATACTCGTGCTATACTTCACACTACTCTTTCAAGTCTATCATTGAACAAAACAAGTTTAATTGGTTTATGTATAGTAGTTTCATTCTATACATGCATGCTTAACTTTTAAACAAACTTATTTTGACTTTCCTATTCATGTATTGAAAAATCCAAGTTTGATAAAATACATGTTTTGGTTTTTGATAAAAATGATAAAACACAAAAATGGTTTCATATGCTTGATATTTGAGTTGAAATCTTTATCACATGTTTATATATCAATGAAAAATGATAAAACTATTTTTTTTTGTATTTTTAGAAGATTTATGAGATTTATTAGAAATATTTTTAACCCCTGTTTCTGACCTAGAACAGTGGCTGACAGGCCAGGTCGGTCGACCGCACGGTCGACCGAACCAAGGGTCGGTCGACCGTGCGGTCGACCGACATACACAGCTCTGTGCACGTCTGGCAGACACATGGGCCGGTCGACCGGACCAGAGAGCAGTGCTCTCTGTTTTTGGGCGGTCGACCGGGCGGTCGACCGGGATGCTCCAACGGTCATATTTATGACTGTTGGCGATCGACCGGGCGGTCGACCGCCAGCCTGTCAGGCTGAAAAATTCAGCCTAACGGCTAGTTTCTTGGGGAGCCTATTTATACCCCATTTCTTGGGGGTTTTGTACAAGATTTTAAGAGCAAAAATTTCTCTCATATACAAGTGTTTTAAACAAGTTTTTAAAAGTGTTTTTGGGCCAAAAAGAATTCATCTTATTTGTTTTAGGTTTTCGGAAAAATCAAAGAAAAGAGTATTTTGGGAGATTTGTGTTTGTTCTTCATTTACATTATCTTCAAGAGTTTTTCCAAGATTATTTCTTTGAGTTTTTGTTTTCCAAACACCTAGTTTTCCACACTTGAGCTATCTTCTATCCTATTCTATTAGGATCATTGTTTTGTGGAAAAAGATATTGTTTGAGGTTGTTAAAGCCTCTAAGTTGTAAACCCTCCTTGTTTTTGTGTATCCCTCTTTGGTAGAGGTTGATTGGAGTGGTGTTTGCTCCCTCTTTGGTAGAGGTTGAGATTGTGGTTTGCTCCCTCTAGTGAGAGGTGGAGTTGTGTTTGTATCCCTCTTCGGTAGAGGTGATTTGTGGTTGTTTGGCTACGGGCCTACCCCTCGGTTGTGAGGCGGTGTTTGAGAGAGGAGTTCGGTATCCCTTGTTGTACAAATCCTCCTCGGTGGAGGTTCCCTCGGTGGGAGTCCTCGGTGGACAAGATAGTGGATTAGAAATCCTTCTCGGTGAAGGCGGGGACGTAGAGCTAGGGGCTCGATCCTCGAAACATATCTTTGTGTTTGCGTTTGATCCATTGTCTCTAAACTCTCTCTCATTTATTTGTGCATAGCATCTTCATCATTCATATCATTCACATTGCTTGTGTTGCCTTGCATTGTTTCATATTGCTTATCATCCTTATATGCTTGGCTTGTTTGTGTGTGCCTCACTTGTACTTAACCACGAGAGCTTCATATAGCACCTCAACCCTTATCTAGGGGAATCAAGAGGAGTTAGTCCAGAGCCCTTCATGGGGAATTCGGCTACACTCGTTGGTTGTATTAAGTGTGTTGCAAATTAGTTTTAGCTTCCGCATTTAGTTTCTAGATTAGCCATATCACCTATTCCCCCTCTAAGTGATTTCAAATTCTAAAAACTCAATTCTTTTTGTGAATTAAAATCATAGAGCCGTTTATCGGTATCGGTCGACAACGACTTCGGAGATTTTCTAAAATAATCAAAAAAATTCAAAAAATTATGAAAAATTAAAATACTAGAAAATAATATCTGAAACTAAAACTGGTTCAATCTGACTATCAAGAAGGTCAAATCTACTTTATATACCATATCGAGTATTGATACTGTAATATGTACATCTCAGGTTAGGGGTTACATATTGTAACTGAAGATAAATCCTTACCATTGAACTTTGATGATGTGCTATTGCAGTTGCAACTTCATTCCATTCATCTTGATCTTGATTATGAGTTTATTCCTACCCATCAAGTGGGTGCATGTAACCCTCGACCCTAAATGTATGTGTTATAGTATCAGTACTCAATATGGTGTACATATTTGATTTGACCTTTCTACTAGTCAGACTGAATCAATTTTAGTTCAAATATTATTTTTTAATATTTTAGATTTTTCAAAATTTTCTAGATTATTTTGAAAATTCTTCGAATTTGGGGTCGACTGATATCGATAATTGGCTCTAAGTTTTTTTATTCATAAATGAAGTTAAATTACAAGGATATACTTTTAGATTGTTCTTCTAAATCTTATTTTCTATTTTATCATACTTTTGAGAATTTTTCTGAATAATCAAAAATCTGGCCAATACGGTGTTGACCGATATCAACAATCGATTCCAGGATTTTTAATTTGCAAAATACACAGAATTTCTTGAATTTAATTTCACATTATTCCTTTGGGTAATATTTGCTATTTTATAGAACATTTGGGAACCGTTCTGAACTAGTCAAAATTTACCCAATTAAGTAATATTACTTAAATAATATTAAATTCATTCTTCTCCTCTAATCTATCTTTTCTTCCCCTTAAGCCACCGACTCCCAACTGCCTTCCTTCACTGACCTCTCTCGCTCTCTCCCCTCCCTCCCTCTATTAATTTCTCTATGTAAACACTCTCTATTTCTCATTCTCTCACTCTCTCTTTTCTCTCTCACTGTTTCTCTCTTACTCTCCCTTTCTCACCCCCTCTCTCTGGACCAAACTGTCGAGGCCTGGCAGCCACTAGCCCCACTTCGCCTGCCGCCGTGCCGCCAACAGCCCCCTTATTGCACGACTCTCCCTCTCTCCTCCCAAGTTCTCTCTCTTCCTCAACTTCCTTTTCTTCTTCTTCTTCTTTCCCTCTACTCCTTCTCCTCAGGGCCATCGCCGGCCAGCAGCCGCGCCGCTGGCTAACCACCACACTGGCTCGCCGTGCAGCCACCCCCCTCCTCCTCTACTTCGTCTTCTTCTCCTCCTCCTTCTTCCCATCACCTCTTCTCTTTTCACTCTTTCTCACCCCCTATGTTTCTTTCTTCCCTGGCGCCGCCGGCCGGCCAGACCCGCCACCGGTCGGCTGGCTGCCGCGTGCGCTAGCAGTCGCCGCTGCTGGCCGCCCCCTGGTCTGCTTCCTCTCCTCTCTATTTCTCTCTCACCATATCTCTTTCTCTCTCGTATTGGGTAAAACCCAATAAGCCAAATCCAAACCCATTAAATCCATTAACCCATCCCTTATATTATTGGCTCTAGATTATTGGATCTAAACCCAACCCATTAGCAACCCAAACCTGCCCCAAACTTAATAAAGGTAAAATTTCATAAAACCCCCATTAAATAAAGTATATTTAATTTTATACCCTATATATTACATATTTAACCCATTTTTAATGATTTTAGTGTTCAGGCGATATCTTGAGCATCTGGAATCCGATTTGGATGATTCTTGAGTCATTACGATCATAGAAAGACGAGCTACATCTCTGTAATAGCTACATGAGTGTTTTATTTTATAAATTATATTTTATCATGTTGAATGAAATTGATTGCTTTATTTAAAATGTGATTATCGATAAATCATTGTAAATATTATTTAATAAATTGTAATTATTGGTAAATCACTGTAATTAGAATACATGTTGCTCATTTAACATATTTGACAAAATAATAATTTATTTTATTTCTTGATTTAATATAAAATATAGAAGATTCTTTAAATCGAGTAGATATTAGACGGTGGATTAAAGATATTCCAGATTAATAAGTTAGTAATTTTAATAAATAAATTAATAAATTAATTGATAATTTTCAAATGGTTGTGAAGAGTTTGAAAATAGATAAATGAAAATAATTACTTTATGATATCGATCATGTTAATAATAATGAAATTGTTATAACAAATATTGATATATTGACACATGATCGGGTTAACGATACCACTCTGATATTGTCACTATTACCTCACTCATGATAATAAACATTGTCATACATGACATTACTATTTCATATTTATGTATCACTATTAAATGCATATTACTATATGTTATGAATGTGCCCACTGTTATTCCATATACTTGCAACACCGTTACTCGAAACTCTATAACACTAAACATTGTTTTTCATGTACATGTATCACCATGACACGAATATACTATTAAACTAGACATTATAATTTCATGTACCCATATCATCATTACACAGATACTCTATTACATTGGACATTGTAGTTTCATGTCCTTGTATCACTGGTACTCAAACACACCTGAGTATATGGCATGTTTGTTTCCTTTATTATAACACCCCGTTCTTGGAATATGTACTTAGATATGTATTCTGATTTTTTTATCATATTTTTTTATTTTCTCCCTGTATTTGATTTTTCTTAGTGTTTATTTATGCTATCGTTTTGTATTGTATCTGGATTCGTGGACTCGGAGTCAGCCCTAGTCTGAACCGGGGTCCGATATCAGCATACTGTCTATTTGACCTTTTTGATAGTCCGATTTGACCGATTTCAGTTTCAAACATCGTTTTTTAATATTTTAGATTTTTCATAATTTTCTAAATTTTCAGAATTATTCTACAAAATCTTTAAAATTGGTGTCGATCTGCATCGCTGACTGATTCCCGAATTTTTAGTTTTTGAATGGAGTTGAGTTTCTAGAAATGATTTTTCATATTACTTCTTAGAATCATATTTTTTATCTAAATGCATTTTTTGAGTTTTTTTTAATTTATCAAAATTGACCGATTTTGGTGTCGCCGGTATCACCGCTGGATTCCAGGATTTTTAATTTAAAAACCAAATTGAATTACTCGAATCTGATTTCACCAGGCATCCTAAAAAATATTTTCTATTTTAAAAATTTTTGAGAGCATTTCTGAAACAATCAATTTTTACCCGATTTATATAATAGTAATATTTTCTCTTCTTGCTTTTTCCTTCTCCACTCATCTACTTAATTTACTTATTTTACTCTACTAAATTTATTATTTAACAATATATTTATTTGTTGTTTTGTCACCATTTTCTTTTCTTTTTCCTTTCTTTCCTTATTTTCCCTTCTTTTAGTTTTCTTCTTTTCTTTCCTTTTTCTTTTCTTTCTCCTCCTACCTACTCCCTGCCTCCCCCATTCCTTGCCAACGATAGCAGCCCCTCCCATCGTATTCCCCCTCTCCCTTCTCTTTCTTTTTTCTTTTCCTCTCTTTCTTTCATTCTTTTCATTCTCTCCATCTCTCCCTATCTCAATCTCCCACTCTCCCACTAACTCTTTTTCTTCCTCCCCTTGACCGTCGCCACCAGCACCACCAGGCACCGTCCCCCTCCCCAAGCCGGCGCCGTCGCTCCCAACCCCCTCTCCTCTTCTCCACCTCCCTTCTCTTCAACCACTATCTCCCCTTCTCCAATTTCCCAAAACCCATCACCACCACCTTCATCTTCTTCAAAATCACCCATCAATTCCACCAATTCCTCCACTTTTATCACCCACCGATCTCCTCCTCCTCCTCCAACTCCCTAATACCACCACTTCTCCATCAGCACCACCACCACCAATATCGACAACATCAACAACAACATCACCAACAACAACCACAATAACCCAAACCCCTTTACCCTCCCTCCTCCCCGTGCTCTGGTCGTGTGGCGCCGCCGGAGTCCCTGGCCGCCGCCGGTGGCCAGCACCCGCTGGCCACCCCATTCCCCCTACTCTCTTTTCTTCTTTCTCTTCTTTTCTTTCTTTCTTTCTTTATTTCTTCTTTTCTCATTTTCTTTCCTATTATACCTTTTTTCCTTTTACAACACACTCTCCCCTCTCCCCCTATTGCCTATCTATCCTGCCTCTCTTTCCTCTCTTTAATTCTCTCTCCTCTCTTTCATTCTTTTCTCTCTCCTCTTTTTCTCTCTCTAATTCTCTCTTAAAAATTATTAATATTTATATATTTAATATCGATAGGTGGCATACACGTGTTCTTGGGATTTTCAGATTTTACGGCATTTTTCAAAGATTTAGGCGAGTATCTTTTTCTGGGATAGGGATTACTCCTTTCAGTATTTAGACCAGTACTATATTTTGTATCGGGCGAGTATTTTCTACTATTATTATATGCTGGGTGAATGCTATTCTTCCTTTTAACATATGATACATTGTTATGCGAGTTGATATATAATATGCAAGTGATTTTCTAATATTAACATGTTATATGAATACCTGTTGGTCATTATTATAACTCATTGAACTGGTATTATACTCCTATTGGGTATGCCTAGATACGCTCCCGCTTCACTCGGCTTCACCCAGCTAATTAATAGATTAAATTATTATTATTATAGATATGGTTGTGAAGGATTTGAAATGTTTAACTATACTGTTCTCTTGTATCATGTTACATGACCGGATGATTACCTAACATATGGTGTTATAACTCTGTATTAGACTAACCTAATGCCGACATATTAATTACCCGATACTGATATATTTATACTTGGCACCTGATACTTGACACCTGACACTTGATACTTGATATCTGACACTGGTACTTGACATGTTATCACTTAACACCTGATACACTTGACCTGATGTTGTAACACCTGACTGGACAGTATTACACCTGATACCTGTATTACATTGTCTATTCATGATTATCACTTTTATAGGGACTTGACATGATTGTTATACTACTACCATCTGGTACTCCTGAACTCTTGTATCTCCTGTACTCATATCCCCAGTACTGTTACTTAATAGCATGGTCATACCGTCATCCGGCGGAGTATGCCACTGGTGTCGGGATGACGAGAATGTATCCTATAATCATACTATCTTCGGCGAATCCAGAATGGAACTAAGTGCCACACGGATTAAAGTGCCACGTCACATACATGATAGGGGCCACCTCTTGAATCTATGGGGGGCACCTCAAGAATCCATTCCCCACACGGACCAAAGTGCCACACAGACCAAAGTGCCATGCTACGTACGTGATGGGGGCACCTCTTGAATATGTGGGGGCCACTTTTTGAATCTGTGGGACTATCTCCTAAATCTATTCTTCAAGAAAAATAATCCTTTCTCCATCTCGTGCTGCCTAGTATTAGCGTGATAAGCATTCTCAATGCACATTAACACACACACACACACACACATACCTGTATAATAATAACGCCAGGAGCATATGTTATTTGGTCTCTTCCCTATTCGAATAATGGTACCTGCATATCGGAGTTCGAATGAGTTCTACGGGAAGTGTGGGCTCCAGCGTGAATTGTCAGTGTTATGGGATGCCAGAAGGAAAGGGACAAGAATAACAAATGATACTAAGGATTATTATTGAATAATTTAAAATGCAATACCTTTATATTCGCCGGTTATAGTGATGAAATCATTTAATCAGGTGTTATGCCCTGAGTTGACACTCTGATTTATGGCATATGATTTCTGTGATACAAAGATTACTCTAGACACACTCTAGTTCTGTTCCTCTGAGGGCAATTCAAGTTGTATAAACTCAGATGATGACGACATGGGGTATATGGTATATAGATGAGGGTTTCCTTGTTGGATTATCCCCTCGATGTATCAATCTCATGAATTCATAATCTGAGCTTGTACAACTAGTTTTTGTCCACATTTACACCTAACACATTATTCGATGTATCATTTACATGATTATGTGTGCCTATGTGATTGAAACTTGAACGAGAGAATAAATATGTACAAAAATAAAAACAAATAATTAAAGAATTAGAATGTTAGATTCTTCTCGTTTTCAATTCTATCTGCTGTAGTAAGGGCCAAAGCGGGTCGTGTTCCACTGGGAAGGAGGCAATGGAAGCGTTGGCAGCACGGTATATCTGTAGTCGAGACTTAAAAGAAAGGTTGGTTGTAATTTGAAATAAGAAAGTAAATCTAATCAAGAGGGAGAGTCTAATTCGCTAATCTACCTTCATGACTAGTCTCGATCTAGGGGTTGTATTCTTTTAAACTAATGAAACATTTATCTAAGTTGTTAACCCTAAGTAAGAAGAGTAAGATGTCCAACTTAACTTGTCTATGCTACCCTAAGTCAAAGCCAATCCCTAATTATTAAACTATGTCAAACCATACCCCTAAACTTAATCTAAAGTCAAACCCTACTCTAATCCAAAGCCAAGCCCTAATTATCTAAATCATTAAGTTGGACTATCATCACTAAACTTCAAAGGATTAATCTAACCCTAGATTGTAAATCTATTAGACTAATCAACTAACCCTTGATCTAACCCTAGTCGATCTAGTGATTAGCTACCTTAGAATTATTCTAGCCTAGCATCCTTTTTGTTATATCCATCTTTTTATTTTTAAGATCTTTAAAGAAAAGAAAAAGAAGGAAGAAAGAGTAAAGACAACACCAAAAACCAAACCAAGAACAAAGAAATAAAAAGGTAGACTTGAAATTAAAAGAATAAGAATAAGAACATAAAAAAAAAGATAACCTTTATTGATGCAATCCTTGGGTACAAGCTCCTTCTCCTTCCTCCTTACAATAGCCAAGCCAAAGACAATAGCAATTACAAAGAAAAGAACTCAAAAGAGGCTAAACTAATCTTACAAAAAACCCTAAATCCTTAACCCTAACCTTATTCTTCTTCTCTCTGGATGAGGTACTCTATACGTACTGCAGGGGGGTCCTTTTTATAGAAGATTTGTACCGAAGTCTTCAAATAAAGCAGACCTCCTTCACGCTCCCTCTATCTCTATCAATAAGCCGTGGAAACGCGGCTTTTGTCGCATTTTCGCGGCTTCCTGTAACCAATTGCCACACGCTTGAGCGCGTAACCTCCTCTTGTCCATCCATCTGGGCGCCTCCTCTTGGATTCTGCATCCTGATCCTCAATCTTGAGAATTCGGGATAACTTGGGAAGCAAGTTATCCCGAATCAATTTGAAAAAGATTTAGTCTCTATATCTTCATCTTCAAGCCTTTCTCCCCTTAGATTTGAATAGCAATTAGGAGTCCTACTTTATCCTTCCTCCTCCTCCCTAGATTTGAATAACAATTAGGAGTCCTACTTTATCCTTCCTCTTCCTCCCTTAGATTTTAAATTAATAAGTTAAAGTCCAAGTTTAGATTAGGTTAGATAAGATAGAAGCTTCTAAATTACTAAAATAAATCATGCATGTAGGCTTGTGGGCTTTTTGGGCTTTTGGGTTTCAATTAGACTTCATTTATTTATTATTTAATTACTCAAGGCCTGCACAACACTAAACAATAAAACGTTACGTAGCAGCGCTTTATAAAAGAATAAGTGTTTTCCATTGATTTGCAAAGGGGAAAACTTACAAAAAAGGGTCGAGGAGCTAAATTACAAGTATTCTAAAAAGATTACAAGTAGATCTCCTCTGAGATTCTGGAGAAGTGTGCCGATAGGAGTCTGGTCAGCGCGCGACCACTTTGTCTCTTTGACGATGCGATCGATGAGATTCCCTTCTCGCCTGGTTCGGGGAATCGGAGAACAGAAGGTTGGTAGAACCCTCTTGTTACTCCTCAAAACCGCCTTCACTTAGGAATTCCTTCTCGCCTGGTTCCAGAGATTCCTTGAGAAGAAGGTATTAGGGCATCAGCACCCTGATTAGAGAAGCAATTCTCTAAAAGGTCTCTGAATTCAAGAGAATATATCTCTGTTTGTGCACGGTGCGTCCTCTCGAGAAGTATGCGTCTCTTTGGAGCCTGTGCGTGGTCCGTCCTCCTTGTGCCCCTGGTGGGCTATTTATAAGGAGAGCAAGGGTATAATTGTCCCTTGAAAGTATAGAAATAGATTGAATCAAATCTGTTTAAATCTGGAAAGTAGCCTTGCTGCGAGGCTAGGATCAGCTTCTGCGAAGCTAGAAATGGCAGGTCGGTTGATCCCCCTGATCCGTTTTGATTCTTTCCATATAATTGAAAGATCTCTCCTGATCCTCTTACTCGTTTTAGAAGAGTCAAGAGATTGTGGCGATCAACTGCCAAATTTGATCTCAGATTTGATATTGATTAGATTTGATCTTGATCCCGATTAGATCTGATCTCATCTGGAGATTTGATTGGTCAAAGGTTGACCATAGCAGACCAGCAGCGGCGCTGCCCGCTTTGAACTCACAACAGAGCTGGAGACAGTATCTGGCGAAGTCAGAAGAAAGCTCTTCGGCGGAGCTAGATGTCGTCTGTGGCGAAGCTACCGCATACCCTTTCTGCGCGGTTGCGTGTGGCTTTAGGTGGAGCTAACTCTCTCTGCGGAGCAGTTCAGGCGAAGCTATAAGTTAGCTTCCTGGCGGAGCTTTGAATGGTTTCAAGGCGAAGTTGGATGATCTTAGCCTCTCAGGCGAGGCTATCCCTTTGGGCTCATGTGATGCTAAGTGCTAGCATTTTAGACCTACTGAGATCTGTTCAGAGACAATCCGGGCTCACTGTCTGCTTGACTGGATCAGTGGAGTCCAAGTTGCTTCCTTGTCCCTCGGAGATGGGTGAAAACGGGTCGTCAGCTTGTCTGTCACTCGTCTTTTGTAAATGTCAACAAGTTTAGACATTGTTCAGGCCAGTAAGAATCTTGTCTTTTTAAGTGTCAACAAGACCCCCTTCAAAGTTTTCGAAAGTCTGCAATAGCTCAGACTTTGAAATACTTTGAATTGCTTTGATCGGTGGTATGTGAAGTACGAACGTCGCCATGGTGGTTAAGTTCAGCTTCGCTTTCAATCCTGCTTTGGGATAAGTTCGCCGAAGAATCATATAGATTCGCGTCTGGGTAGCTTCGCGTCTGGGCTTCTCGGAATAAGTTCGCTCTGGAACATCTATTTCTTTCCCGAGGCCAACTGCTGTGGGCCGGTTACGAGAAAGATTACTCCTTCTCTCGCATTGATCGAGGGAGATATTCTCCCCTTGTGCATTTTCGAGGGAGGATATTCTCTTTTACAAGGCGCCATAAATGCCTTTATGAGGGAGACGCTTCTTCCTTTGCACGGTTCCAAGGGAAACCGTCTCTTTTCTCAAGGCACAATAAATGCCTTAAATGCACTCGTGCTTTCACGCTTGAGGCGGCAATGCTCAGGCCATGAGGCCTATAAATAGGACACCTGAGATCCTCTGAAGAGAAGTGATCTGCTCTTCTTCTCTTCCCTTGGTTGAGAGAGATACTCAGATCTCTGAGCTAGTGGGGATGCCCACTCTGGTTATTACCCGGCCAAGGACCGGTAAGTCTCGGTTATCCAGAGACTTCACCAATAGACTGATCACCTTTAGGGAGTTTAACTCCCCTAATTTAGCTTTAACAGCTGCCTCAAGGATTGATTTCCCTTACGTCTGATTGATTTGCAGAGAAGGGCTTCAGCCCAGCTTCCCAGCGAAGCTATCATTGCATGTTTGTTAAGTTCGCCACACAGGCAAAACTTGGGACTTAGTCTCTTCAAGGTTGAGCCAGCCTTGCCATATAGGTGGGGTCAAGACTGCGTCCCTCTGGAGCAGTCTGGCTTAGCCATGTTGGCGAGACTAGGACTTGGCTTATGCTGATCTAGCCCATCATCTCTGTGCAAGCGAGGCTATCCTCTGCTTAACTGAATCTGAAATCCATTTTGCATCTGAATCGGATATAAATTGCTTCGCCCCAAATAATTTGACTTAGCATTTCCTTTGACTTACTGCTAACTTGTTTCAATTTACATTGCAGTGAGCTATGTTCGCCAATCTTTTGACTTGATGAAAGAGATCAAAAAGTTGCCTCTTGCTTTTCCAGTTGAAACTTCAATCTTAAGCAGGAGGAACAAACTGGGGCAGCCGATGTGCGTTCCAGAAGAGGTTGGCAGTCGCTTATCCGAGATGATCCACTTCGAGGCGAGGCTGGTAGTCGCTTATCCGAGATGATCCACTTCAGGAAAGCAGACGTCACCTGTAAGATCGCGGATCCTCCCATTGCCAATTTTCATCAAAGAAGATCCAACCTGCTGGTGGCGATCAGTCCTTTGCCAATTTTGATTACGAAAGATTCAACTTCCTGGTGGCACAATCTGTCCTAGTGACACCATCTGTTCTTGTGCGAAAGATTACGGCCTTGTGCAGGAGGAAGGCCTTTCGTGTCCAGTTGGTTTCTCTTGAAAGTAGATAAGACTACTTGTATGCCTTTTGAGCAAATGATTCTATTGTATGGAACACAACTTTGATGTAGTATCAATGTACCTTTCCTTTTAAATCAATGAAAGTTCATTTTCTGCTCATTTGATTTTTGCTTTGCCTTCTTCTTGAATTCGGCTAGCAGAGTTAAACTTCATGTGAGGTTAAAGATAAGATTCCATCTGAAACAGGAACGAGCTTCCAGCGAGACTAACATTTTCGCAAAGTTCGGACTGTGTTTTTGGCGGAGCTATGGCAAGCTTTTCGGCGAAGTTAACGATACGTCGCGCGAAGTCAACACTTGACTTGTGGCGAAGTTAGCCCATAGTGGGGCTGAATCAGCGCTTCTCGGGAAGGCGCTTTAGGCGCCATTTCAAATTAATTTGAAACGACAGCCTGTGCTCTTATCGAGGCGTCGTTTCAGGCGATCATCAGCCTATAAAAGCCCCATCGGGCTGAGAGAGAAGACATTACTTCTCTTTGAATTTTCCAGAGTACTTGACTCTTCTCTTCTTCTTCTTCTTCTTTGTTCAAGAATTCAAGAACTTTCACTGTTCTTCAATGGCTCCCAAGAAACGAGCGGGAAAAGAAGCGGCAACTTCTACAGCAGAGGGTCCTTCTCCTCCTCCGGTCATCGAATAACCTATCGCCAGTAGGGAACTTTCCCTTTCGATTAGAGACTTCCATCTCTCTCTTAAAGTCGATGTCTGGCTGTTTTTGGATGAACCCAAGAAATGATCAATTACAATCTGTTATTCTTAGGGAATTCAGTTCCCTGAATTTCCCTTGCTTTCTTGAACGGGAACCCAAGGACTGAAGAGTTCTTCTTTAAGCTTCCAGGCGAAGCTATCCCTTAGGCTGTTTTCATCCTGTTGAATAACAGGATGCGAAGCTGTCCTTTCAAACGTGACTGAAAAGGACCTTAATGCCCTTAAAACGAAGTTAGTCCTCAGGGCTGTATCGCATTCTGTTTAAGCTTCTAAAGCGAAGCTAACACTTGGATATTTCCTTGTATCCGGCTTTTGTTGCGAAGTGCGAAATTAACTGCAACTGCGAGGCTAAACTTCGGGGCGAAGCTATCGTCATGCTAGCTTCGCTCGGAGAGCGAGGCTATGCCTTAGACGAAAATTGTGTTTTTGTTTAGGCCTCTGCTTGGCTGATGAACTAATCATAGTTTCTCTTTGTTCCTGCAGTGCACTACACTCCTGGTCCTTTGAACAGTCTATTTGGGATGACCAGGGGATTGGACGGCAATGTCAGCCTGCAATTCCAAGGTCATGCTTCTCTGTTTAGTGAGCGGAGCTCTCTCGTTCGAGACACGCTTATTTATGGTGGGGATCAACGCACCACGAGGAGCATTCTGACTACGGCTCCCCTTGAAGATTTTGACCGTCGAACCTATAGGAAGCCCGACTTCATGTTCGGGGACGCCGCGCCAGACCCTGATCACCAGCTGCTGGCCGGGGAGGGGCAATGGATTTTCTAGTTGGATGGCGAGAAGTTCCATCTTCCGTCTAACAAGCGGTATTTTTCTTTGTCTTTCTTTGAATGCGTGACGCAGGCTCGGAAGATGTCATGGGAAGTGAGCCAGAATACCGACTCCGTCCATGTAGGGAAATTGATGCTTCAGTCTCCTGGTTACGCAAGAGCAGGGCCTCCTCGTTGCATTATAGGTCTACATCCTGGGAACGTATCGCGAGAGATCCCAGTGGGAGAAAATCCTGCGGTGGTACTGACCTTTGGCAATCAATTCTTCAAAGTTAATAGGAACTATCCGGCCACTGATTTCAGGACTCCCGGCTGGATTCACCCTCCAAAGGAATGGTGGAGGGATTTCAATGTATACGTCCTTGCTCATTTCGAGGAGGATCTGGAGAGGCTGAACCTTCATGAGGCCGTCAGGGCAACCTGCTACGGCATTCAGATGAGCGTAGCGTGCTTCTACGCCATCTTTGAGTTGTACTGCCCGACTAGAGGGACTTTCTTCACCCCTGTTGGTGAACTGGGTATGGCTCTGCATGAGATGTGGGAAGTTTATGCTCTACCCTTGGGATCTTTCCCATATGAAGAATACTTCCCGTGTGAGGCGGAATTGGCACTTCCGGAGAAGCAAGAGCCCGCCTTGTTTGAGACCTACCGGGAGTTAATGTGCCATTTATACATTTGCTTCAGAATGCATGGAGGCAGTAAGGAAACTTCATGCAGCTTGAAGAGCTGGGGAGATTATTTGTTCCCAGATATGGGGAACACTCCTGAAGCGGCTCACCGTGGAGTTGCTAACGAAGACATCTTTAGCCGGATGCAAAAGCATTCCAAAGGGATCTAGTGTTGGAAGAAGATGACGGTCCCTATGAAAAAGGAGATGTTCTTCGGAGTTTCCATCACCAGGCTCGTCGGCCGATGTCCCGGAAGGCACTGCTGGCTGGCTTTTTGACAGTCTGGCTGAAGAGGTGCGTGGTGCCGTCTTCTTCAGGCGACGTCATTCATCCGAATGTCCTGCTACCTGCTGTTCGTCTAGTCCATGGTCGTTCTCGGGGACTTCTTCCGGCCATGGTGTGCTGTATCTAGAGAGGCCTTCGTGCCTTAACGGAGGCTTTTTGCAGGCCGCCAACGACGAAGCATTGAAAGGGGACCATTTCGCCCCGCGACGGACCCAATCCCAGGATAGGTCTGCCGTACACTTATTTAATGGCATGGTTTGCCCTGCACTGTCCCTCCTTGATTGAAGCTGGAGAGGACCCCTCGAAGGTATTCGAATGGCGCTTCTCCGCCGATTCGAAGGATGTTCCTGGCAAAAGACTTACGTGGCTGAGGCCCGCAAATTGGTGCGTCGCTATGACATCTATAGTCTTTTCCGCTGCTTCCCCCATATTCGGGATGCAGGCTATGATGAGGAGTTCAAAGACGCGGGGGAAGGGCAGTCATCGCTGAGCCGGGGTTTTGAGTGGCTGGTCAGCATTCGGCCCTCACATTTATTATACCGAAGGGGGGATACCTGCTACTTGGAGCCTTATGTTCCAAGTCGGTTTGCTCGACAGTTTGGATATGACCAACTATACGTGGGCAACCCAAATCTCAATCTGGCTTTCATGGGGAGCCTCATTGATGGAGCCCGTGCCTGGCGATTCTTCATTGCACGTTGTACCGAGGCACGGCTGCGTATGCCGTTGAGGGCTCCTAACCTTCTAATGACCCTGAGCTTCTGCCAGTGGTATGCAACTTTCAACTCCACACCCCTCGGATTCACTGTTAACAATTCTGGTGTGAAGTTAATTTCTCAGCGGCTAAAGCGGAAGGTCTCTGAGAAAAGGGAAGGTAAGAGGGTTCGCGTCCCTGGCATAGAAGAATTCGTTGCTGTCGATGACAGCGAAGCCTCGGATGCGGAAAGTCCTCGCTTTGAAGCTGAGTCAGGTGCCGAGACTGCTGCAGCTGGTTCTGGTGTGATGGGGATAGCTCCCTCAAGACATGTAGAAGAGGCGGAGGAGGAGGATCCTGACGTTCCTTTCAAGCGCAAACGGACAGGTGGGTCTCGTAGGAAGCAGTTGGTGAAGAAGCCCCGTCGTCAAGCTCCTACGGTTGTTGTAGAGGGCGAACCATCTGTGGCGGTTCCTCCTCTTGCCCCATTAGTAGTTGAACCGTCAGTTGCTGAACCGGCGACTGGCGAAGTTGCTCCGGACCTGGGTAAAATCAGCTTCGCCCCTGTAATACACCTTTTATGTGTTCTAGACAGCTCATTATTTGTTTTGCGATGCAGGAACTGGGGCGGTGACAAGCCCGAGAGGTGAGGCCGTCGAAGAACATGGGGAACATTATGATCCCTATTCACCTATAAAGAGGGTGATGAGGCTGGCTATTTTGCCATCTCAGATGAATCCGGAGGCAATGCAGCTGACGTTGGTCCTTCGGGTGCCGGGACTTCGAAGGGAAGTTTCGAGACTTCTAGCTCCCTTGGGTGGACCACGGAGGGTTCGGCGAGCGAGGGTGAGCCGGCTGTCCGTGTTGACTACGCCAAAGATTTTCCAATGGAGCCCGTAGAGACTGATGTGGCCGCCAGAACGATTGAGGCGACATCATCTTTTGGTATTATTTCGACCTTTTGACTTTTACTATTTGTTGTGTCCTGCCTAAACACAGTCTTGTTGTAGGTGTTCTGCCTCTGGGTGCGTCAACTTCAAGGGAGTCAACCGATCTTCCCGAGGGGTCCAGGGGTGACATGAGCACTTCGACCGCGGTGGATGCTGCTGTATTGGATGCTTTGTATGGTGACCTTCCCCCTTATCAGCCTGAGCCAGCCAGAGGAACAGAGATTGAAGGGACGGTAGTCATGGAGGCAACTTCACTCCCAATTATATCAACGAGTGAGGTGCCATCAGTTTTGCCAGGTGCGGAGCTGAGGATGATTACAAGTCCTACTTCCCAACGCTGGTGGTTGAGCCTGCTGTCCAGGAAATGGTCACTAGTCCTACCTCGGTTGTGGCTAGTGTACTGGTTTCAATGAGGACCCCGCCAAGATCACTGACGACCTCTCATGTTGCTGCAGCCAGTGCTTCTACCGTTCCTTCCACGGTGGTGTCGATAAAGCCGGTGGAATCTTCAGAGGCTGCCCGTCTGCCAGGAGTGATTGAGGCCGAGAATGAATTTGTAACTGAGCTAGTCGATAGCTTTTATAAGAGCTTGAAGCGATCCATCCTTTAATTTTGAAAGGCTCGACTACCTCATTCTCTGCTTTAAAGGTGGTCCTCTCCTGAAGTATTGAGAATATCCGTGACTTTGGAGGGGATAACCAGGCTGCTGCATTAGAACTTCTAGTAGACCAATTGAGAGGGACGTAGAAGAATGGCGCCGTCTCAGCCGTTCGGACCTGGAGTCTTCGGTTGATGAGCATCTTGCGCACCTTATCGCTCAAATGCATGAAGCCCATCTTGCCGCTCAGGAAGCCGCTAAGGCCATTTCTTCGGACTTGAAATCCTTGGAGACAAGGCAAGTAGAGCTTGAGGACGCCATAGATGCTTCTAACAGTGCTCTTCTTGAAGCTGAAGATAAAATTGAAAAGGCCAAGGAGATGATCAGGAAGGCAAATCTTCTTTTATCCAAGGCTGAACCAGTGCGTCTTGAAGAGACTGCCCGGCTTGAGCAGTTCAGGGCTCAGAATGACGAACTCTCGCGGCAGAAGTTAGCTCAGAGGGCAACCTTGGCCAAGGTCGAGGCTCGCTTGGCCCAGACGACGAGTTTTAATGAGGCTGAGCTAAGGTCGCAGGCTCTTGTCAGGGCTGCCGATGATAGGGAGGCAAGGCTGGCCTTCCTTGAAGAACGGATCAGATCTTATGACGTACGCTCATAGCTTGTAATATATGTGCCTCCATGTATCCCTTCCTTTTTGGAATCAATAAAAGTAATTTTGTTTTGACTCCCTGTCGAATCTCTAACTTGTTCTACTTTCTGAATTGTCGTTTCCAAGTTGTATTGCAGCCACTTGAGAACATAGTCCTTGCTGGATTGAATAATGAGACTTGGCTATCTGCTGGTTCAGAGGTCGCACTGACGTAACCGGTTAAGTAGCCACCAAGCTCAAGATTAGCCTTTATGGGACTAAAAGGGAAATACTTGTCTTTTGTAAATGTCAACAAGTATGGGTGAAACCTATCTTTTGTAAATGTCAACAAGTATCGAGACCTGTCTTTTGTAAATGTCAACAAGTATCGAGACCTGTCTTTTGTAAATGTCAACAGGCTCAAGGTTAGACTTGGCTATCTGCAAATTCAGAGGTCGCAATGACATAACCAGTTGAGAAGCCACCAAGCTCAAGGTAGTCCTTGTCGGACTGAAAGGGTGATACTTATCTTTTGTAAATGTCAACAAGTATCGAGACCTGTCTTTTGTAAATGTCAACAGGCTCAAGGTTGAGACTTGTCTTTTGTAAATGTCAACAAGCTCGAAATTGAGACTTGACTATCTGCCAGTTCAGAGGTCGCAATAACATAACTGGTTGAGAAGCCACCAAGCTCAAGGTTGTAATGGAATTTGGGAAAAGGTCTCATTTTTACGGGGAGAAACGAGGAAATTACTGTCATAGGTTTAATGTTAACGTAACAGCGAAATATATATGTAATCTTACCATTCTATGGATGAGAATTGGTAAGTGATTTTAGAGAGGGAATCAAATGGGAACAGGTCCCTTAGGATTTTTAGTAAATCCTCAGCTGTCAACGGGTTTGATATGCCTTTACCAACTACCGTTTGAGTCGGGCTAGCCATGCTATTCCCCTCAGCATGATGAGTTGTCGAGGACTTATGTTGGGCTTAAAGGCCAACATTTTCCTCTATCCTTAATCGTTAAGGATATTGGATCATTTGGTTAGCGTATGCGTAAGCTTGATTTTCCTTTTGGAGAACCAGTGTATGACCAGGTTCCCACTGGTTTATGGTTGTATGATCTCGCTTGGAGGAAGAGAAAGGCTCTCTTTGCATGTACCTTGGATATGAAGGTCTTGATCAGAGGTAAGGTGTTAACTTGATCATAAGAAGGGTCCTTAATCAAGGATAGTACTTCTTTAAGAACTTGTCATTGATCGGCATCATGAGTAAGTCACCGTCTGAAGTCATAAGACGGTATGCTCCGTTTGAATAGACTGTTTCTATTACAAACGGTCCTTCCCATTTAGGCTGAAATTTGCCTTTGGTCTTGTGCGTCATAATCATCGGTCGTCTGACGGCTAAAACCAAATCTCCTTTCTGGAAGACTCTTTGCTTGACCTTCTTATTGAAGGCTTTTGAGATTCGAGCTTGATACAACTCGATGTGTTGCTGAGCTTGTAGTCGCTTCTCATCTAGGGCTTCGAGCTCTTAGAGACGCAACCGATCATTGTCCTCTGATGTGATCGTAGTCATTAAAGCGACTCGCAACGACGGCATCTGAATTTCCAACGGGATGACTGCCTCACACCCGTACACCAGGGAAAAAGGCGTATTGCCTGTCGGTGTCCGAACCGTGGTTCGGTAGGCCCAAAGACATTCACCAAGCTTTTCGTCCCAATCTCGCTTATTTGAGGAGACGAACTTCTTGAGTAGCTTGATGATCGTTTTGTTGAATGCTTCCGCCAAGCCATTAGCGGCGGGATTATAGGCAGTCGAAGCTATATTCTGAATTCGGTATTTATTGCAGAACTGATAGAATGCCTGGCTTATGAATTGGGGACCATTGTCATGGATGATCCGCCTAGGGACACCAAATCGATGGATGACATGGTGTTTGATGAAATTAACCACGTTAAAGGTTTTGACTTCAACCAGTGGTATAGCTTCTGCCCACTTAGAAAAGTAATCGGTTATTGCCAAGATAAACCGGTGACCTCTTGTCGAAGAGGGGCTAATTGGTCCTACGACATCGATTCCCCATGCTTCAAATGGCCATGAAGCGATAGTCGGGTGGAGCAACTTCGAAGGCTGGTGTATGAAGTCTGCATGAATCTGGCATGCTTTACACCTTCATGTGTATTGGATAGCATCGGCTATCATGGTTGGCCAATAGTATCCAAGCCTATGCAATCTGTCTTTAAGTTTTAGACCTGGCTGATGAGCTCCACATATGCCGTCGTGTACTTCTTTAAGCACTTCCTGTGCCTCTGAATTAGAAAGGCAATGGAGGAGGACACCGTCATATGAACGACGATAAAGTGTCTTCAAAGTTAGATCGTAGTACAAACGGAGAGACCTTCGTCTGATGGATGCCGCTTCTTTAGGATCGTCTGGCAGCAGACCATGTAAGGCATAATCGATGAGAGGAAATCGCCAATATCTCGGCTCAAGATCCGTCGAGACATTATTGGCTTCTCGGGTTCTTAACATATGCTTAGAGCATACAAGGTGTCGAGTTGCCACTGTGAGATGATACTCGGTGTCGACTGGCAAGGCTAGAGTTGTTGCTAATGCAGCAAGAGCATCCCCCTTAGTATTCTGAGATCGAGACACGTGCCAGATGTAGAAGCCATCAAACAGATTAGCCATTTCGATGGCTATATGGTAATAAGGCACCAAGTCTTCGTGGCGGACCTCATATTCGTCTTTAACCTGATTGATAATCAGTTTTGAATCGCTGTAGGCTTCGAGGTAGCGTACCCCTATTCCGTGGGCGAGCTGAAGGCCAATGAGCAGAGCATTATATTCCACTACATTGTTGGAGCATGATTCCGTCAGAGAGAATGCTCTAGGAAGGACGTGATTTTGTGGAGAGATAAACACAACCCCCACACCGGCGATGATCCCGCCCTTAGGACCTATTCGTGATGCTCCATCGAAGAACATCTACCAACATATCCTTCGCTGTGAAGGTAATAGCAGGTACCTTTGATTGTACATGATGGCATTCAGGGCAAGAAGACTGAGCATCATCCTTAGGGATTTCTGGCATATATGTCAGGGATGATTCTGAATTAGCCAGCGCATCCCTGAGTGCTTCTCTTGTCTCTTTTGAGAGACGAAGGATCTCGTGTATTGTAATACGAGCTGGAATATTGGCCAAATAGGCCAATATGTCAAAACGAAAGGGCGTGTCAAGCCCTGGGCCTGAAGGCTTCTTTAACACATGGTCGAACCGGACTTCCTTAGGCTTCTCCTTTCCCTTGGTTAGAACTGGAGCGGATGCTGGTATTTGTACTGACGTTGTTTGATGTTGTATCTTGTCAGTAGCTTTCTCATACTGTTTTAAGTATGATTTTTCGGATCGAGTACCCATCGGCTGAGGTACATCGGCCTACGTTGTGCAAGCATGCTTTTCTCCTTCAGAATCACTGAGGGAAGCTGACGTAAGATTGTCATCATCCGGCAGGAGAGAGATGACATTGCAAGATTTACCCTTTGACTTGGACTTCTTTGAATCCCACTATACGTCTTGGACGAGGTCTGGGTGTATCCACATGACTTCCCCTGTTCCAATGTTAAGGGAACAAGACCCTTATTATCTTGAGTTTTAGCTGGAGGATGCTTGATTTCCAACCGTGATGCAGGGACTGGATAAGCCCCATCAGGAACTGTGACCTTTGGGGTTTTGCCGAAATCGAGGGTCACCATATTGGCAGTGACTTTCTTCTGCTCTGACTTTAGTGTCAGGACTCCAGCGTCGATCAAGGCTTGGATTCTGTCCTTGAGGACATAGCACTTGTCGGTAGGATGATGAATCATCCTGTGGTAGAGACAGTATTTGGGATCGTTCGTGCGTCCTATCTCATTGGGACGTCGAGCCTCTGGTAGCTTCATTTTATTCCCTTTGTGGAGTAAATGGAATATTGTGACCACCTGATCATCTCTGAAGGAATACTATTTTGGAGGGAACTTAGACTCCTGATTATTGAAGCCGCTCTTCTTGGCTTTCGACTGTACGTCCCCAGACAATTCAACAGACATAGTCTCTTTTCCTTTGGCTTGAGAAGACTGCGCCATGTCGCTACGTCCTTTATTGTTCATACCCCATTTGCCTTTAGGGGTAGATGGTTCGAACTTTTTAGCCGACTTTTCGGCTATCTCAGCTTGTTCGACCAATTCTTTCCAGGTGTGGTCTTTGACAGCCCCATGCGAACTTCTACCTGGTCCAAGAAGTTGTGCCTGCATGTCTGTAAGAGCATGGGTAATGGCATCCCTGCTGGGCACATCAAAGACAAGTTTCTGAATCGCTCAATATAGTCACGAACAGATTCGCCCTTCTTCTGCACGGTGGAGAGGAGCTTGTCCATGGTTACCTCGGTATCGTCCTTATAGAAACGAGAGAGGAATCGGGTTTCTAGGTCGATCCAGGAATTGACGGAGCCCAGAGGGAGACCTCGGAACCAATCAAATGCTACCCCCTTTAAGGTGCCAATGAACAGCCTAGCCATGATAGCGTCATTGTCTATAACATTACCGGTTTGAGACCGGAAATAGTAGATATGCTGGTTTGGCGAGCTCTTTCCATCATAGGTATGCAATGTTGGTGGTTTGAACTACGGTGGGTATGGCACTGAATCCCACTCCAACGGTTAAGGACGGACTGTCCCCACTTTCTTTAACTCATCCCTCTGAGTTAGGGATGCGATTTGAGCTTGAAGGCCCTTAAGGACTTCAGCGTCTAAAGAAGAACCCTCCTTGGACTTTTCCGTCTTCGGCTGGTCATTGCTAAGATGTTCTTCCTCGTCATGGTTACTCCCGGTATCATTGTTATTCCGGTTATTAAGGAGATGAGCGAGCATCTGTTGAATGTTGTCCAGAGCTTCTTGCTGAGTTTTGAAAGTTTGCTCCTGAGCTTCCAAACGTCGACGAAGGTCGTCATTACTATTATCAGCCATGTTTACTGATGCTTTGTTTGTTCGCACCGAGCTGACTGTCGCCGAAGAAGCATACCCGCTATCTTCATCTTCTTCATCAGACCACTGGACTGATCTTCTCTTTGGTTGCGGCGAGGCCACTGCCACTGAGGAGGACGGCTGTTCTTAAGTGTAGGGTATCACAACCCTAGATCTGGTGTTTCAGAAGAACCCTCTTCATGCACCAAGACTTCGCCTAAGCCTGGGCTGTAATCTGGATCTGGGGAGCTGTAGGGAGTATCGTCGGATGCTTGTCTGCCCCTGCGCAGCTCTTGTCCTCTCCCGGTCATGTTGACGAATGCGGAGGGTAGGTCTCGCGAGACGCTTCTTTTATGATGTTTCACCGGGGCTTATACCGACAGCCGATCAAAAACTGATCATCGGCCTGGAGAAGTGGCGGGGATTAGTCCCAGCTAGCAATGGACTGAGTGGACTGTCACCAACTGGCATCCCACTTGTTGACAACAGGGGGAAGTAGTTCGAAAATATTCCGACTTCCGTTTGTTCGTCAGGAACTCCCGCAAGTCAGACCCAGTTGGGCCTAAACGATCCAGCACAGAGGCTCTTTTGGATTGCGCATAGGACGATGTCCTGCTTCTTTTATCACCACAGAGGGGATTAGCACAAAATAGTGCTTCAGTTCTACCTTCGCGGCTAAGAACCTTGGAAACGCCCTTGGGCGCTGAAGCTGCATAAGCAACGCTATCAGCATTTAGGGATAATCCCTTAACTCCGCTGCGAAGAGAGAACGAAGCAAACTGTTGTGCTTTGACTTGGGCTTCGAGGCTATGGACGCCGCGCGTACGTCGTGGTACAGTAGCTTCGCTCGTGAGAACGAGGCTGGCGCGAGGCGCTACTGATCTTGAATTGGGCGAAGGTATCGTTGCCCTTGCGGCTTCGTGGCTAGCAGCATTGTTGGAGCAGGCAGGCATCTTGCCTTTTTCTTCACGCGAGAGACGCACTTCTGGCATAGCTACGCCTGAGGCTTTGCCCAGAGCCTTCTGTTTTGGCCTCCACATCTGCTTTGGCAGAGGATACTTAGGTTCGCAAGGAACCTGACTAGCCACACGCGAGGCTGAGGGGTGTTGGCAGAATTCTGCTCCTGGTTTCTGTTCTGAAACCTTGATCATGGAGACCTTTCTATGCTTCTGTGCATGAAGCATTAGACCACCCCCAGAGAGGACTTCTTCAAATTTTCCCTGGTCGAAGTGGACAACCAGGTTCTCTAAAGTGTTGGACTTGGACTGCGGGCGTGCTTTCTTGTTGCGCCAGAGAACCGCAGTAGACTCGCAGAGAGCCTTATCTGTCTCCATAGAGACTTGTCTTGAAGATTTAGCCAGAGAAGCTCTGGTTGCACCGGCTTTTCCGAATTCAGAGATAGACCCGAAGGTCTGTTCGTCGCATTGCGACACTTGACTCTCAGCAGCGGAGAAATCAGTCCCCAGCGGAGTCGCCATCTTGTTTTCCATTGATTTGCAAAGGGGAAAACTTACAAAAAAGGGTCGAGGAGCTAAATTACAAGTATTCTAAAAAGATTACAAGTAGATCTCCTCTGAGATTCTGGAGAAGTGTGCCGATAGGAGTCTGGTCAGCGCGTGACCACTTTGTCCCTTTGATGATGCGATCGATGAGATTCCCTTCTCGCCTGGTTCGGGGAATCGGAGAACAGAAGGTTGGTAGAACCCTCTCGTTACTCCTCAAAACCGCCTTCACTTAGGAATTCCTTCTCGCCTGGTTCTAAAGATTCCTTGAGAAGAAGGTATTAGGGCATCAACACCCTGATTAGAGAAGCAATTCTCTAAAAGGTCTCTGAATTTAAGAGAATATATCTCTGTTTGTGCACGGTGCGTCCTCTCGAGAAGTATGTCGTCTCTCTGGAGTCAGTGCGTGGTCCGTCCTCCTTGTGCCCCTGGTGGGCTATTTATAAGGAGAGCAAGGGTATAATTGTCCCTTGAAAGTATAGAAACAGATTGAATCAAATCTGTTTAAATCTGAAAAGTAGCCTTGCTGCGAGGCTAGGATCAGCTTCTGCGAAGCTAGAAATGGCAGGTCGGTTGATCCTCCTGATCCGTTTTGATTCTTTCTATATAATTAAAAGATCTCTCCTGATCCTCTTACTCGTTTTAGAAGAGTCAAGAGATTGTGATAATCAACTGCCAAATTTGATCTCAGATTTGATCTTGATTAGATTTGATCTTGATCTCGATTAGATCTGATCTCATCTGGAGATTTGATTGGTCAAAGGTTGACCATACAGACCAGCAGCGGCGCTGCCCGCTTTGAACTCACAGCGGAGCTGGAGACAGTATCTGGCGAAGTCAGAAGAAAACTTTTCGGCGGAGCTAGATGTCGTCTGTGGCAAAGCTACCGCATACCCTTTCTGCGCAGTTGCGTGTGGCTTCAGGCGGAGCTAACTCTCTCTGCGGAGCAGTTCAGGCAAAGCTATAAGTTAGCTTCCTGGCGGAGCTTTGAATGGCTTCAAGGCAAAGTTAGATGATCTTAGCCTCTCAGGCGAGGCTATCCCTTTGGACTCATGTGATGCTAAGTGCTAACATCTTAGACCTGCTGAGGTCTGTTCAGAGACAATCCGGGCTCACTGTCTGCTTGACTGGATCAGTGGAGTCCAAGTTGCTTCCTTGTCCCTCGGAGATGGGTGAAAACTGGTCGTCAGCTTGTCTGTCACTCGTCTTTTGTAAATGTAAACAAGTTTAGACATTGTTCAGACCAGTAAGAATCTTGTCTTTTTTAAGTGTCAACAATAAGTAGAGAAATATGTTGATAAATATGATGATAAATATGCACTTTTGACTACCTATCACACCCCCCACACTTATCTTTTTGCTCGTCCTCGAGTAAAAATAAAAAAAAGGAAATTAAAATAAAAACTATCCTTTCCTAACTCACTTTCGTAGGAATAATGGTTGAACTTAGCACGTGCAACAAGCCGTTAAACCTCTAGGTTACCCCTAGAGGACGAGTGTTGTTTTCAGTAGATTATACCCATAAAATCCATAAAAGAAAAAGAAAATGTTAGTGATTAATTTTTTTATTTTGAAAAAGGAGAGAAATATTTGAAATATGTTTGAAGAAACTATGCAATCTATAAGTTTTAGGATCATCATTTTTATTCATTCTTGAACTTAATCTCTATACAATAATTCGTTATCAATTTTAGGTAAGGATTAAAATTGAATTTTTATATAGTCTCTTTTGTTACCCTAAGTCATTTGCATCCTTCTGAACGTGAATCTTTACTAGAGATTCTTTAACTTAGACTCACATGCCTCTTTATTATTATTATTATTTTATATATATATATATATATATATATATATATATATATATATATATATTAATATATATAACTCATCTAATTTTCTTTTGTGTAAGTATCTAGGCTTCTTGAGGCCCTCATACCTAACTAATTGACTATTAGATGTGTTAGTACATATATAGATATTATTTCTTTTTTTTAGGCTTTCTAATTCACCCATGTAGCGAGCCTAAGGTCGGTGGCTCCCAAACCGGTCAGTTTTAGGGCACCGGGTAAGAAAACACCCCACGAACTTAAGGACTCGAGTGAACTAGGCCATAAAACTAAGGACTTTTTTTAATAAAATCACATTTAGGCATGAATACTTATGTTTCTTGAGGCACATGTATCCAGCTTAATTAGTGAATTTTTTTATTTATATTATTATATATTTTTTTTATAAGGCACAAGAGTCTTTGTCTTAGAATCCTAAATGTGTAAGTGTATTAGGTATGCACATTTCATTAAGATAAAAATCAAGACTAATTATTATTCAATTTTTCCTCCTATACCTAAAAATCCAACAATTTATTTTATTTTGACCAAGTTTTTAGAAATCCTAATCATGATTTTCCTAATTCTTAAGATTAACTTGGATTTCTTTCAAAAGATAAGAAAATATTGTTCCTTTTCATATATATATATATATATATATATATATATATATATATATATTATATATATATATATATATATATATATATATATATATATGGGGTTACTGTACCTCAGCCTGCAGGCTGAGATAGTTTCTCAGCCGGCGGGACGTGGCTGAATATATGCCACACATCGGCCGCAGTGTGTTGGCGCCAAAAAAATCAAAAAAATCCCGCCTAAACAATCGTGAAACAAATTAACCAAAATACCCTTTTTTAATTCTAAACTGGAATAAAGTCATGAACAAACAAAATTTCAGTTGAATATATCTACAGTTATAAAATTCGTAATTTTAATACATCCAAAAATATAATTAAAAAATTGGATCAATATAACAACTGCCATGGTCGCAGACTTAATACAATATAACAACTGCGACACAGTCACAGTCACTAGTCGCACTCAAAGTATAACAAAACTTCTTTATATAACGTCTGCGACCCTAGTCGCATTCTATCGTACAACAATGCGACCTCCTTCAGTACTGCGACCAAAGTTGCAATCTTCTTTCCCATGCCTTATGTAAAAGATTTTTAATATGCGACTAGGGTGGATTAGGCATGCGACCCTGAGATCAATTCGCGTATATCAAATCTTATAAAAATTATTATATTAATTACACTGAATTAAATGAAGTAATTAATATTCTTTCTACCGTGATAAAACAAAAGTCTAGGAAAAAAGAGATGCACTAATATTAATCTCGAGAAAGGAAAGATGTGCACCATACGTAATCTAAAGGTATAGGCAAACGATTCTATAAAAAGTTAATTTGTACTTCATGTATTAAACCTCTGGAGAAAAAAAGAACTCTTCGAATTCTCCCGCAATAAATCTTCAATTAAATATTTTTTTTTACCACTTCTTACCATACTCAACCTTCACCTGTAACAATTATTATTACTATTCATGTTCTTCCACAAATATTCACCTTTATATAATGCTTGTTACTAATATATTATCTCATACCTAAAAACTATATTTTTGCTCTTCCTTTTCAATTTGATTTCAAAAACTTCCAAAAAAAAATTCATTCTTGAATCATGTCTTCCCCATCTTCTTCCTCTGAACACTTAGATTTCAACTTCAATCGTTCCCCCACCGGTCCTTTGTCTTCAGGATATTCTAGTGAATCTGATACCAGTCTGGACTTCACTCCTTTTGACTATCTCACTACATCAAATAATGTATTAACTGATCCTCCTATTCATGATGATAATGAAGTTTTCATGTGGGTTAGTGAAGAAGACATTATTCCTCTGCCACTTGACGGAGACATGCTTGATGAAAGCATGTCCTCTGATGCTGTAGGCTCGCTTCCTAGCAACGGGTCAGACGAAGAGCTTGATAGAGACGATCCATTCTGGGAATTCATCGGTGAAACAAAAAAACCTCAAAAACAGCAAGATGATGAGGAAATAAGTGATGAAGAGGAAGAGCAAAAGAATGAAGACGATGAATCTGCTTATGATGGGGATAATGACAAGGATTAGGATTTCCTGATCTTCTGATATTCAATTATATTTTGTCTTCTTTTAAAAGCTTTTAATTCTATTTTTTTGTAAGGTCTCTTTCTCACTATATTAACTTATAAGCTCTTTTAATTACATATCCAAACTGCGATTGCTGCTCTTAAACACTGCGACCATAGTCGCAATCCTACTACTGATGCAATTTATGGTCGCAGTTAATCATTTATCAGTTCCCAATGCGACTATGGTCGCAATAATGTACTGTTTTGGAGTTCAAAGTAATTTAAACTTATAGTGTATTAACTTTTAAATTGTTTTGGATAACTGAACAGTCACCTAGGAAATATACACAATTTTTGAGAAAAAGGTAGAAAATAAGTTTGGGAGATATTCACGTGGTTTGAGAGCTTAAACCCTTTGGAATTCCGGGATTAAAAATATATAAAGGGTCATCAGCAAAAGGATTACAAACATACTAAATTATTTTTGCTCAAACACGTTACTCTCACTGTTCGGTCAATAGACTCAAAAAAATGTCTTCTCCACCGTCTTCACCGGAAAGAAGCCAATCATCTAATGATGATTGGATGTATAGTTCTGAACCGATGCCTCGCTACGGGTCAGAATCTGCGCTTGATACGGACGACCCGTTCTGGGACTTCATTGGTGAACCAAAACACAAACATGAAGAGGAAGAAAGCGAAGATGAGACTGTCGCTGAAGAGGAGGAAGAGACGGAAAGCGATACAGAAGACGAAAGCATGACTCTTGACGACGAATCTGATTACGATGGTGATGACGAGGATTAGAAGTTTAAAAAATTGTATTTTGTTTTTTTAAATATATATAAATCAGTTTTCTAAGGTTAATTGTGTGAATTACATTTTTTTACTACTATGTCTTGGTTGAAATGTTGTACAATTGTTACAAACCTTCATTTTAAATATTTTACGCTAAACGAATATACTGCGACCATGGACGCAGTTAATAATTATATTACTTCACCCGTATAAATTTTTAAAATGATAGGTTGCGACTTTGGTCGCAGTTGCAGGACGCAGATTTAATAAATAAACTGCAACCTTGGTCGCATTTGCTGGTCTTTAGTCTTAATAAACAACAACACTGCTACCTTGGTCGCAGTTGCTAACCGTAGTCTTAATAAAATACAAAGCGACCTTGGTCGCAGTTGCTGGTTTTTGGACTTAATAAAATACACTGCGACCTTGGTCGCAATCGCTGGTCTTTATTTTTAATCAATAACAACACTGCGACCTTGGTCGCAGTTGCTAGCCGCAGTCTTAAAAAAATAATCTGCGACCTTGGTCGCAGCTGCTGGTCTTTAGTCTTAATCAACAACAACACTGCGACGAGGTGACACGTCACCGCAGAAGTTGCTTAGTCGCAGTCTTTAGTCGAAGTGTCGACCCTGGTCGCAGTTGTTTCTGTTTGCAATGTAGTCTTATGCGACCTTGGTCCCAGTGTCGTCTCTGGTCCAAGTTGTTTTGTTTGCAATGCATGACTGCGACCAACGTCGTAGTTTATTAAAAAACAAATATGATTTTTATTTATGTCCAGGCATTTATCTCCAGGCATGTGAAAATGATACAAAACGCTCTCTTATACAATAAGATTGAGTGTTACAATACAGCAGTACAAAGAAGACTAAACATCAAAAGACGCTCTCTTATACAATAAGATTGAGTGTTACAATACAGCAGTACAAATAAGACTAAACATTAAAATATCTTATACAATAAGATTGAGTGTTACAATACAGCAGTACAAAGAAGACTAAACATCAAAAGGAGCCCTTGTTGACTAAGAGCAGTGGTGTTATTGAGGTCTGGTGGCAGCAGAATCTCCGATTCCACCTGACCCTCCAAAGTGACGGGATACGATCCTTCGTTTATGAACATCTCTTCCACCAGAAGGTTATCCAGTGAGCATGGAATTTCCTCGATGTCACTTCTGGGGTAAGAGAGGAGGTTTTTAGACCTCACAGGGTATGCTACCCACCACTATATCCACCACATCCCCCGCCGCCATACCCACTCTGACCATCCCTTTGCCAGCAAGCTTGACTGGTGCATTAAGTCCCAGGAGATCTTGGTGAGGGTTAAGTCCTCTCCAGGGATCATGACTTCTTCCCTTGTGAACGACGAGGACCATGACTTCTTCCCTTGTGGACGATGAGGTCTATGACTTCTTCCCTTGTGGACGAACATCGATCAAGTTCGTCCATAGGGTCATCTTCATCCATGGAGGCAGGCCCCTGTTAGAGACTCTGAAGAAGGCGGAAATTCTCAGAGCAATTGCTCTCGAAAATAAAACAATCTAATTATGGGCTGTTAAAGGGAGAGGGTGAGCCCTATTTATAGGCAGCCCATAATAACCATAATTAATGGTTCATTAATCAGAACCGTCGGCTTTAATGGTCTCCAACCGCCAGCGCCGGTTTGGCATTAAAAGACATTAACGCCTAAACCCAATGAAGAGCCGACGCGTAGATAACGTAGACTTGACGTTTAAAGATCTCATAAAATCTTTATGACAGGCCGCGTCTCTCGGAGTGACTCCAAGTCGCGTCCCCTCAGCAAACTTTTCATTTTTCATTTAGATTCAAAAAATGACTTAATCCAAAACAACACTTAATAAAACAACACTGCGACGTTGGTTGCTATGCATGTTAATATAAAGGAAACACTTACTTAACGTACTGCGACCTAAGTCGCAGTCCATGTAATGCAACCCTAGATTGCAGTTGCTGGCCATCTTTATCAATAACAAAACTGCGACCTTGGTCGCAATTAACCATGTACACTGCGACCAAAGTCTCTGACTAAGGTCGCAGTTTAAATGTACACAGCGACCAAAGTCTCTGACTAAGGTCGCAGTTTAAATTAAACTATAAAGTAGAATTTTATCGCAGGCTGAAAAAATTGATCTGAAAAGATTTTATATTTGAGAAAAAATTTTATCGCAGGCTGAAAAGTAGAAACTAGATCTTTCATAAAAGAGGTAAGGAAATAGGGCGAAAAGTAATTTATATACAATAACCTAAATCCTATAAAGAGCGGCAAAAAAAGGGGGAAAAATAATAATAAACAATAAGGAAAGTTATCGAAAAGGGGGTATTTGGTAATTTAACTTCTTCCTAAAAGCGGGCCGCAAGTTAGTGGGGTGACAAAATTGAGCCACGTCACCGCAGGCTGAGAGAGTTCTCTCAGCCGCAGGCTGATATACATTTCTCTCTCTCTCTCTCTCTCTCTCTCTCTATATATATATATATATATATATATATATATATATATATATATATATATATATATATATATATATATATATTTGTTAAGTTAATATTAACCTAAAGTTAGTAAGTTAATCATTATATTAGTCTAGTTAGTAAAGTTTTTTTATTTTATTTTATTTTTTAGAAGTTAAGCGTTAGCACCCTCCCACACACTTATCTCATGCATTGTCCCTAATGTATGAATGAAATACATGTATGAAATAAAGTGTAAATAGAAATAAATAATAATAATATACAAATATATGTACAACACATGTTTCTCCCATACCTATATCTTTTTAGGTTTCATTCCTCTAGTTCGCTTTCCATCATTCCAATGGGTTCTCTTTATAGGGCACAATGGGGAAATCAATCTTTTTATCATTTTTATGTTCATCCTCTCCAATTTGTTCCTCAATTTCCTCCTACTCTCCATCTCTATAGAATTTGGTCTTGCTGCCCACTCAATCTCATCAAGATTGAGATCACTAGATTCTAACTCTTTATTACCTTTTAATTATAGTGTGATCTCCTCTTTGTGCTCACTAGTCATATCCTCAATGACGTTGACCTCAAAAGGTTCGTCAATGATGTCATAGGGTTGTCTACCTAGGTTGAAGACATTGACTTCCTTGGTCAAGTCTTCAAATATCAATCTCATGGATCCGTTCCTGCAATTGATAATTGCATTTGCGATCGCAAGGAATGGTCGACCTAAGATGACTGAAGTTTGAGACCTAGGATTTGACACGGGTTGTGTCTCTAGCACAATGAAATCTACTGGGTAGATAAACTCTCCAACCCTAATTAGGACATCGTTGATTTCTCCTTTTGGAACCGTAATTGATCTATCGGTTAGCTGAATCGTAACTTGAATCGGGCTTAGTTTGCGTAGCCCAAGTTGTTGATAAATGGAGAAAGGGAGCAAATTAATGCTCGTACCTAAATCAAGAAGTGCTTGACCTATTTTGGCTTGACCTATTGTGCATGCTAGGGTAGGGCAACCAGGATCCTTGTACTTGACTGGGATTTGATTGGACAATAGCTTACTAATGCTAGTGGCTAAAAAAACCTTTTTAGGCATGCTAGTCTTCCTCTTCTTGGTGCACATGTCTTTTATAAACTTTGTGTAATTAGAGACTTGTTGTATTGCCTCAAGAAGTGGGATGTTTAGCTTTAGTTCGTTGAACATTTCTAAGATTTTCTTCATTTGTGCACTATTGTTACACTTAAGCCTATTTGGGTATGCGGCTTTGGGGTGTGTGGCTGATCTTTTTCGGGTTCATTCGAGCTAGGAGGAGTGAAACTAGAAGGGGTCGATGGTTGAGTTGAGTCTTGTGGCATCATCACTTGGTTATCAACTACTTTTCCCGACCTTAATGTGTGGACCAAGTTACATTGATTCGTGTCTTAAGCTTCATTAGCCTGCCTAGTGTTTCTAGGGTTTGGCAATGGTTGACTTGGTAGGGTTCCTTATTATCTTTCACTAACGGGGTTAGCTAGTTGACTCATTTGGTCCCCTAACCTACTCAAAGTTTGCATCACTATTTCTTGGGATTTCAAAAAGGAGTCCATCTTTCTTTACATAAATGCAAGTCTTGATTCCATTTGTTGGTTTTGAAAAGTAGTGGACTTTATTTTGAGAGTTGTTGATGATATTGAGGTTATGGGGCTTGGTTGGAGAATTTGGGCCTAAATTGATCATTTTGTGGGCCCCAAGCAAAATTAGGATGGTTTCTCCAACCAGGATTGTAAGTGGGTGAATATGGATTATTGGCTGGCCTATCAAAGACTGCATTCGAGTGTTCGGGGACTCCTTGTTGAGTTAGAAATATTGGACGCTCCTCCATTACATGAGACATGGACTGACAGTAAGTATAGCCTGCAGGGAATGCTGGGCTGACTTGGTTCACGACTTGCTCTCTAGTTCCTAGAGACTCAAACTTGGTCTCTAAAGACTCTATTTTTCACATCATACTTGTCAATTTAGCTTCATGAGCTATATGATCCTCTATAGAATAGGCACCTCCTTTGGAAGCGATCGAGTCGTTCGACTTAACCTTTTTCAGATTTGGTTGCCATTGGATGGTCTTATCGGCCAAGTCCTCATATAAGGCCCATCCCTCCATTTCATTTTTACCCAAAAATCCCCCTTAGCACATGGATTCTAGAAGGGTCTTAGTAGAATAATCTGGACCATCATAGAGAGATTGGCAAAGTCGCCATTTCTCTATCCCATGATGAGGACATTGAGCAAGTAGGTCCTTGAACCATTCAAAGAGTTTCCAAAAGGTCCATTTGGCAATTGTCTAAACTGTAAGATGCTATTCCTAATTTGAGCAGTCTTATGAACAAGATAGAATTTCTTCAAGAATGCCTTGACGAAATTATCCCATGATGATATGGAGCTGGCTTCTAGACTATAGAGCCATTTCTTTGCTAAGTCTTTCAATGCGAATGGGACAAAGCGAAGTTTAATAGCATCTACTCCTAAGTTGGCTATTTTCATCATGAGGCATACTTCCTCGAACTCTCGAACGAAAAAGTATGCATCCTCAGATTCAAATCTATGAAACTTTGGAAGAGTGTTTATGTATTGGGGTTTTAACTTAAATTGGTTGTCCCCAACATCAGGAAGGCTAATACATGAAGGTAGAGAGGTCATAATAGGATAGAACCTATCTTGCAATGTTAGTTGTTGAGCCATATCTTCGGTTTTGGGTAGTGAACTGTTTCTAGTTAGTCTAGATGTAGCCAGGTCTCTTGACCAAGCTGACATGCAAAGTTAAGTTATTAAAATTAACAAACAAGTTCACCCAACTCAAACAAGTCAATCAAGTCCTAGGCTAAGCAATCAATCCTAGTCTAAGTTAGCCTAGACGTAGACGACTCCTAACTTTAGGTTATCCTTGGGAGGTCTATTGCCGATTCTAACCACAAGTTAATCAGCCAGGTAGGTGGTAAGGTTGGTGAGAGGTTATCCGTAAAAGACGTTTCTTAATTAAGTAACCATTAACCTTCGGGCTTTCGGCCCTTAATCCTCTTCCTAGACACCGATTTAGTAAGAGTTAGTTTCGAACAACCTCCACTTTCGGTCAACCTCCTAAATGAGTCTGAAGTCAACCTAGGGCCAACGTCTAGTCAAATTTTAGTTAAGGTTAGGATGGTGCGTGCACGAAATGTGTTTTGTGGGCCAAGGAAGGGTGATGAAATCTCTACCTTTATGTTATTTATGGGTTATACCCTTAAGATGGTTTAAATGTGTACGTGTCAAACAAAAGAATCAAAACACACTATATTAAACTAAGTCAAACAAGGGTGTTTCCTATTCTATATGCAATGTGTTACATACCTTTGGTCTCCAGCACTCACCAACAATAAAATAAAAGAAGAGAAAAATAGACAATGCCCCTAGATGTAACGTCTAAATTTTTTTAGGTTTCAATCACGTCAGCATGTAGTGTCAATAATTTTTTTTTTGTTTTAATTAGAATTAGGGTTAACCTATCTCCGTTAGGACCTAAAACTAGGTTAAATTAAAAACTTAGGTGTGCAGTAAACTAACCTTAGAAACTCCCTTTTGATGCCCCTGCAGAGCAGAAACAATAAATTAGGGTTAGATATTACTGTGTCGTTACCTCCCCAGCAACGATGCCACACTTGAATGAGAGAATCGATATGTACAAAAATAAAAACAAATAATCAAATAATTAGAAGGTTAGATTCTTCTCGTTGTTCAATTCTATCCGCTGCAGTAAGGGCCAAAGCAGGTCGTGTTCCACTGGAAGGGAGGCGATGGAAGCGTTGGCAGTACGGTATATCTGTAGTCAAGACTTAGAAGAAAGACTGGTTGTAGTTTGAAAAAGAAAGTAGATCTAATCAAGAGGGAGAGTCTAGGTCGCTAATCTACCTTCACAACTAGTCTCGATCTAGGGGTTGTATCCTTTTAAACTAATGAAACATTCATATAAGTTATTAACCCTAAGTAAGAAGAGTAAGATGTCCAACTTAACTTGTCTACACTACTCCAAGCCAAACCCTAATTTTACCCTAAGCCAAAGCCAATCCCTAATTATTAAACTATGCCAAACCATACCTCTAAACTTAATACAAAGCCAAACCCTACTCTAATCCAAAGCCAAGCCTTAATTATCTAAATCATAAAGTTGGACTATCATCACTAAACTTTAAAGGTTTAATCTAATCCTAGATTGCAAATCCATTAGACTAATCAACTAACCCTAGATCTAACCCTAGTCGATCTAGTGATTAGCTACCCTAGAGTTATTCTAGCCTAGCATCCTTTTTGTTTTATCCATCTTTTTACTTTTAAGATCCTTAAAGAAAAGAAAAAGAAGGAAGAAAGATTAAAAATAACACCAAAAATCAAAACCAAGAATAAAGAAATAAAAAGATAGACTTGAAATTAAAAGAACAAGAATAAGAACATAAAAAAGATAACCTTTATTGATGCAATCTTTGGGTATAAGCTCCTTCTCCTTACAATAGCCAAGCCAAAGCCAACAGCAATTACAAAGAAGAGAACTCAAAAGAGGCTAAACTAATCTAACAAAAAACCCTAAATACTTAACCCTAACCTTATTCTTCTTCTCTTTGGATGAGGTGCTCTGTACGTACTATAGGGGTCCTTTTTATAGAAGATTTGAGCTAAAGTCTTCAAAATAAAGCAGATCTCCTTCACGCTCCCTCTATCTCTGTCAATAAGCCACGGAAACATGGCTTTTGCTGCATTTTTGCGGCTTTCCTGTGGCCAATTGCCACGCGCTTGAGCGTGTGGCCTCCTCTCGTCTGTCCATCTGGGCGCCTCCTCTTGGATTCTGCATCCTGACCCTCAATCTTGAGAATTCGGGATAGCTTGAGAAGCAAGTTATCAAAAATCTGAATTTGAAAAAGATTTGGTTCCTTTATCTTTATCTTCAAGCCTTTCTCCCCTTAGATTTGAATAACAATTAGGAGTCCTACTTTATCCTTCCTCCTCCCCTAGATTTGAATAGCAATTAGGAGTCCTGCTTTATCCTTCCTCCTCCTCCCCTAAATTTTAAATTAATAATTTAAAATCTAAGTTTAGATTAGGTTAGATAAGATAGAAGCTTCTAAATTACTAAAATAAGTCATGCATGTGGGCTTGTGGGCTTTTTGGGCTTTTGGGCTTCAATTGGGCTTTTTGGGCTTTTGGGCTTTAATTACTCAAGGCCTACACAACACTAAACAATAAAACGTTACGTAGCAATGTGTTTGGTGGGGAAAAATTGAAGATCGAGGTGTAAATTCTTTATCTGATTGTAAAGAAAATTACAACGAATCAATAATCCTTTTACAAGAGAGGGAAGATATTCAAGTTCAAATCTTTCCTTTATTTAATGTCGGGTTCTTTATATGGCGATGGAAAGTGAATCTTGTTTTTCGTTGATCGGGTGAACGTCAGGACCTCTTGAGAATACTCTCTTTGAATGGTGGACGTAGTAACACAGCTTCTGTCCAACTAGAATCTCAAAGAGACTGTAGGCAAAAATAAACTTGTACGCAGCAAGTTGTTAGAAGAGTTAAACTCTCTCTTTCTTTTAGCTAGAGATCTTGGTCCTTCTAGGGCTTACAACCGAAGTTCTTCTGACTAAAGATTTTTCCGACCCCTCTTCTATAGCAAACTGGGCTATTTATAGAGGTTTCAGGGGGTAAAAGTGTCCCCTAAAAAGGCTCCATAATGGGGGTTAACTCTCTCATTACATGGGCAGTAATTGACGCAGTAATGAGGGCAGTTATAACCAAGATGTGGGCTTTGGGCCTCGCATTTTGCCATTAGGTGATGCTTTAGAAACACGAGCTTCAAATTCTGCGTCAAGTTTCACGTGAGACGCGGGCTTTAGACTCTGTGTCTTGGTACTGCAGTAATGCTGAGATGCGGCTTTCATGCTCTGCGTCTTGATCATTGCAGTGATGTTGAGACGCGGGTTTCAACCCTCGCGTCTTGGTGCTGCGCTGGTGGCAATGATTAGCCTTGCATTTGGAGTTTGAATTCTGCTTTTTGATGACTTATCTTCAGTGATTTTTAGACAAGTTACAGAACCCCCTCCAAAGTTTTCGATATTCCACAGTTGACTGGGACGAATTTTGAAATACTTTGGACTCTGGTTGAATTCATACTTCTCATGATTGGACTGACAATCATTTGAGATACTGTGAGCTTGATCTTGTCTGGAGTATGGTCTTCATGAGTGTACTGTAAAACACTTTGAAGTCACCAGAGATGATCGTGGTGAGTATCTAGATACGCAGTCCAGACCTCCTCGGTGCTCTGAGCTGGTTGTTGGTGTACTATTGAATCAGGGGTAAACAGTCATCTGCTTATGCTAGTGTACTGTTGAACTGATTTACAGAAGCAAAAACTGAATGCAAGTCTTGTAGACGCAGGAGTCATGTTGCTTTAGAGACGCAGTCCTCACTCAGAGTAGGGACGCATCTATTAATTTGCTAAAGAAACGCGGCCTCTGGAGGGACGCGATCTTTGAAGTGAAGACGCAGCTCTCACTCTATTGACTAGGCGCGACTTTGGCCTTGCTAAAGAGGCGCGACCTTTGGAGGGACGCAGTTTTTGTTAAACGCGAGTCCCGCGTTCTGGGCGCGTTGCCACATGTCCGGCCGAGTTGAGGGGACATCCTTCCTTTGACGCGCGAAATTCGCGTCGCATTTAAGACGCATGCCACGTGTTGGGAGGGGATTAGTCCTCAAGACCTGCGCCGCGTATCTCTGCGGATCACTATGCCTATAAAAGACAATAATCTTTCAAGAGTCATCATTAGACTCTTCTTCTTCTTCGCTGAGCTTTTTATCGAGGGTTAAGAAAAGCTTAAAACTTTTTCTATTTTCATCGTCTTCAACACCGATTTCACGATTGCGATGGCACCAAAAGCTAAGCATGTTGCTTCATCCTCGAGTGCTGCTGCTCCTAAGACTCAAATGGGTGGTTCATCCACGCAAGAGGCCCCCATTTCAGGTAGTTAAGCCATCTAATTTGGTTTCTGCCATTGAAGGGGCTTAGAGAGTTCTCTTAACTCTTAGGTCTCTTTTGAATGTGAACTGTTACCGCGAGGCTCATGCCCGTGTTTGATTTTTAGACGCAGCTCTTGAATTGGTAGGCAAGACGCGGGTTTGACGACCTCCTCGTCTTTGCTTCATCAACTTGAGTCCGTATCTGTTTGTTGACTGCGGGCCTCGTTGATCCCTGCGTTTTGAGCTCAATACTAAGAATTTTTCTAAGTATGGGAGGTTTAGACCCAGACTACATGTGATCCTTGCGTCTTTAAAGCCAGGCACATGTTTTACTGAGTCTCGCGTCTGAGTCCGATACTTAGAATTTTTTCTAAGTTATAGATTTTTAAATACGGGCTTCATGCAAGCCTCGCATTTTTGAGTCTAGACACGAATTTTGCTGATTTTCGCGTATGGATTCATTCCTACGTTTGAATTTCAAACATCTAGCCATTTTCTTTCAGATTCCTGACTAAGTGTTGTCTTCTTTGCAGTGCGATACTCTTCCAACCCCTTGTCCAAAAATGCCACTTTGGGTACATAGGTGGAGCTGATCGTAATCTAGCCTTCGTGCTTCAGAAGACTGCTCATGTGCTACTAGTAAGTCAAAGGAGCGAGAGGAGAGGATCTCTAAGGCCAGTATGGTGACCCTTCAGGGGATTATCTCTGATGGGCTATTCGAGATGGATTCCCGCACTCCGTTAAGGAAGCCTATTTTCCTCTTTGGTGACACCATTGACGAGGATGATAGGATTCCGTATGACGGAGATTATAAGTGGCTCCGTCAGATAGGGGACAGGAGGTTTTTTCTTCCCAATATGGAGAGGATGTATTCCTTGTCCTATCTTCAACATATGTCCGTTCATCATACGATGGATTGGGATCTTTTTCGGTTTGTCTCCGGCGTCTCTGTCGGCATATTAAGTGCCAAAGAAGTATACTCTGCTGGTCATGAAAAAGATGTCTTTGGTTTATTTTTCGGGTTAGTCAGGCCTGAGTATCTGAAAGGAGAAACCCCTCAGCTTGGCGCCACCTTCATCAATCAGTTTTTGAAAGCTAGGGCGATTTTCCCGTTGACTTTCGTCCGCTAGGGTGGATCCATTCTACTGACAAATCATGGTAGGGGAGAATGGTTGGATTTGTTCTTGTCAAGCTCGGGGCTCTGCTGCAACAGGTGGGGTTATATCATTTAGTGAGGGCTGTACAGTATGATTTCCCGCAGAGTTCTCACAATTTTTATGGCGTCCTGGAGCATTATAATCCTCTGACGGGCATATTTTTTACCCCGGTCAGAGAGATGGAGCTCGTTCTTCATGAGCTATATGAAGTCTCAGAGTTAATTATGGGAGATGTCCCTTATGAAGAATACATCCCGACTTTTGAGGAGCTTCACCTCTTGAGGAAAGAGGATCACCCTCAGGTGTATGAGACATACTGGAAAGTGTTGTGTCACTTTCACATATGCAGGCAGATATCCTCCTGGAGGAACAGGGGTGTCAAGCAGATGTCCTGAGCAAGCTATCTGTTTAAGGCATAAATGAGAAAGATAGCCCAGTGACTAGTCTAGCCTCCTGCACTGACGAGGAAATTACTGAGAGGATCAATGCCTCTACAAGCTCCTACACCACTGAGTCGAACGAGGACACTTTAAGACCTGATACGACTTTTGAAAGTTTTCATCATCAGGTCGAGTTCCCATTCTGACCGGGCTCTATTGGCGGGCTTCCTTATGCTGTGGCTGAAGCGTTGTGTGGTACCAACGCTGTCGCATGAAGTAATCGTTGCTGATGTGGTGTACCCGGTGGTCTTGCTTGCCTACAGGAAATTTATCGCTCTCCTTCCAGCGATGGTGGCCGGAATTCAGAGTGGATTACGAGCTCTGGTTAAAAGCCTGTGCCAAGTGAAGGCCATTGTAGATTCCAAGGGTAGGCCAGTGGTTAATTCGGAGGGAAAGCCGAGAGTGAAGACCCCTAACCCTAGGATCGAGCTTCTATATACATATCTGATGGTCTGGTATGTTATGCATTATCCTTCACTGATGACGGTGGTGCCTCTTTCCGAAGGTTTTGTTCCCTTCGTGCAGAAGCTGGAGAATTCGAGCTGGACTCACTACTATATTTTTTTTGCTCGGAAATCTATTCTGAACATTTCAAACTATCAGCTCGACCGTTGCTTCCCTGAGATTGCTGGTGCGTCCTACGGGGATAAGTTTACCGATCTTGCAGGACCAGATGATTTCACAAGGCTGCCATCGGGAGTCTTCTGGTGGCTGATCAATATTCGGCCTAGTATCTGTTCTGGCAAGGAAATTCATGTACGATCGAGCCTTACATGCCCAGTCGTTTTGCTTGACAGTTCGATTATGATCAGTTATATGTCGGCAACCCCAATGCTGGCCTCTGCTTCAGCGAAAATTTATTTGAAGGTGCCTGGGCGTGGTACTACAGTGTAGCTGGAGGGACAAAAGCTGCTTTCAGCCTGCTTCACAAGACGCTCAATTGTCATACCAGCCTCAGTTTCTGCACATGGTACTTCCTGGCTAGTAGGATGCCTGATTTTAGAATAAATACCTCTAGTATTAAGTGCATCAAGGCGTCTTATAAAGACAAGCTGGAGTCCAACAAACGTATGCGAGATATGGACGAGTATCAGGCAGTCGAGAGGGAAACAGGAGGGGAAATGGGTATGGAGCCAAGGAAGTAGCACCTAAGAGGCAACCTGCTAAAAAGAGTCGACAGGCTGTGGCCAAACATTTCCGTGGCTCTACTTCTAAGGGTGAGCCTATCCCGAAGAAGGCTAGGAGGGAATCGGAGACTGAAGTTTTGACGCCCAAGGTAGTTCCTCCTGGTGTTGAGGAGCGGGGGGAGGAAGAAGAAGAGGGGGAAGAAGTCCCCGTCCTTCGCTCCCGCGGTCTGCGCAGCAGGGGTCCTGTGATCCTGGAGGAGGGAGAGCTTGCGGATGAACCCATCATGGCTGAGGAGGTCGAGCGACCTGAATTTGACTTTTGAGATTCCGGGAATCTCAACTCAGCCTGGACCTTCTTTAGTTCATAAGAGAAGGGTGGAGGTGCAACAACCTGGGTCTTCCAGTGTATTGATGCCTACCTCGCGGGTTATCGATCTTAGCCCTACTACTGGGGTGTTCAATGGTAAGGTCTCGATCGCTGAGACCTCTTGTGTTGAACTGTAGTCTTCATCGTCCAAAGAAGATGGATATTATTCTGGCGAAGAAGTCAATTTTGGCGACGAACCCGCTCTTCTTGATACGAGCAAATTCTCGCATATCTCGGAGGAAGAGATACAGGGATACGACCCTGTGATGGTTTCGCCGATAGCAAGGATCACCGCTACTGAAGGTATTTTCTTTGTCCTCCTGAGTTGATACCCCATCAAGTTAGGAATGAGTTTTAACATTTCCTTTTGACTTTCTTCTACAGGGCGGCTACTGGTAGTGAAGCCATAACAACTTCTTCTCATATTGAGGAGATGATTCAGGAGTTAGCCCAGCAGGAGGGCCTTGAAGCTCCCGATACCAGGAAGCTTCATGATGGTTCAACCGCTGAGGTCGGGGAGCCCTCACCCCCAAGTGGCTTATCCAGGGATTTGTCATCTTCAGATCCTCAACTTGGTAAGAGAATACTGACATATTGGATACTCTCCTTTTATCATTACTATCGATATTTAATGTTGTGATTTGTAGAGAGCACTGGGGTAGCTCAAGTAGAGGATCCTGCAGCTAGCAGTGGCACAGAAGATATCACAGTTTAAACTTCGGCCGGGGAACCCAGTGCCATGGAGTTTGCTGTTGCTTCTGTTGCTGTGGAAGCTGCTACAACAATAACTGTCCCGGAGGTATTGGCGACGACCACAATGTCTGACGAGATTGTTGTCGGCCTCACCCCTACATAAGTTGAACCAGTTACCGTCTCTTATCTTGTCATGGAAAGGGAGTTCGGGAGTACATCAGCAGGGTTATTTCCAGCTAATGACATCATAGAAGAGCTAGCATGTCAAATGGTGCGACAATTGTTTGCTTCCATGAGGTCCTGTATTGACTTGGTCCTTTCTGGGACAGTTCCTTTGAGTTTCCTCGGATGCTTCTCGAGAATCAGATCGAGAACATCAGTCACACTGGGAGTCCTTCGCAGGTTAGGACGTGACTGATGCTGGTTGAATAGCTGAGGAGCCACCTGAAGGAGCTAAAGACCCTAGAGAATGTTGGCTCAATGGATGAGGCTCGGTCAACGCTGAGTAAGCTCCTCACCGCTCATGAACACGAGCGAAAAGAGATAGAGGAGAAAATGGCTGAAGAAGCCCGCCATCTCTAGCGCTTCCAAGCTAATTACCAAAGACTGATTGGCGATTCAAAGGAATCTGAAATCGTCATCCAGAGTGCAAAGCAAGTTATTACCACTGCTCGGATTACTACTGCCAGGGCGAAAAAGGCTGGAAGAGCTGGAGGCTGCGAAGACGCAGATTCAAGAAAACCTTACTGCTCATTCCTCCAAGTTGAAGTCTCTTCAGGAGTAATTGGCTATGAAGAGATTTTTGTCCGAGGAAGAGATGCGGGCCCAAGCTTTGGTCGAAGCCGAAAGGGCACGTCGATGCATCACCTCTGGGAACATATCCGTTCTTTGGCGAAGCAGGATTATTAGCGTTCTTCTTCTTTTTGTATTGTCTCATTTTTTGTAACACTCCATTTGTCAAATAAGAGTGTTTGTGTCACTTTTATCAGTTTTGAGTCAAATAATAAAAGTTCTCAAATTTTGTCTAGTCTTTATCCTTTCAGACTCTTTTGCTACTTGGATGAACTCAGTTTTCATAGTCGTACTCCTTGACTGTTTGTGGAAACACAGTTCTTAGTCGTTTTGATAGGGTACAGCCGTGAATAATAAACTCAAACTGCACTGAGTTCTTGAGCGAGACGCGGCTCTCTTTTATAGTGGAGACGCGATTTTGGGCCCATCAAGAATGACGCGCGGGTCTCAGCCGGTTGGTGAGGATGCGACTCTGATTCATTAATGAAGATGCAGTCTAGGCTCATCAAGAACGACGCGCAAACCTTGGCTGTTTGGCAAAGACGCGGCTTTGGCTTAAGAGAGACGTAATTCCGAGACGCGGACTTGCGTTTTTTTAATAAATAGGGCGCGGCCTCCAGGTTCATGAAAGGATGAGGGTCCATGGACGCGGCCTTTATCTGCGATAGAAACGCAATTTTGGGGTCCTAACTGCAACCACATCAAGAATGATGCGCGTTTCTCAGCTGGTTGGTGAGGACGCAGCTCTGACTAAATAGAGACGCGATTCTGGTCCCTTGAGAGGGCGCAAACTCCGACTGTACTGAGTTCATGATTGAGACGCAGCTTTAAGACGCAGCCTTCAAGTCTTATGAATGGGTGTGAACTCATGACACAACCCTGAATAGTCGTGGAGAATGGTCCCAACTTGCTGAGGAGACGCGGCTCTGAACCACTTCAGGAGACATGGTTGTGGCCTCTTCAGTAGGAATGAAAGGAACGCAGCCCTCGGGTTTATGAAAGGTCACGAACTTGTGAACACGACCTTTGAGTCTGCGCCAGACGCCGCTTCCTAAGCGTTACATGCAGCCCATCTTAAAGATCTTGTTGGATCTTTTAATGCCAAGTCGGCATTGACGATTGGAGACTTGTGTCCTTCAATGTTTCCTGAAGTGGCAATCCACACGTCAGCTCCTTATTGGACTTGTGTTCATGCGGGAATTAAGGCTGAAGGTTTTGATTTTTATGCCATTAATTGTAAGCTTATGGCTTACCTATAAATAGGTCTCACCCCCTTAACAGTCCATTATTTAGACTGTTTTTCTTTGAGAGCATGCGCTCTGAGGGTCTTCGTCTTGATTTGTCTATCTTCCTTCAAGGGGATGTGTTCCAATGAATAGCAAGAACTCAAAGCTTCCATGCTTTCCTTTAATCTTCTCCAAAGATTACCGCTATCAAGTGATTTCAAGATGAAAAAGCATCGCTTTAAGTGCTCTTTGCGGCTGTGCCTTGATGCATATGGTTCAACTTCTAGAGAATTCTTCTCCAGGTAGGAACTAGTTGTCACCATGAAATACTCAGTCCTGAGTTTCTGTCTTTCGGTCCATTGAAGAAACTCGATCTCTTGATCTCTTCTTGAAGTCTGATTGATGCGCCCGTGTTCGGAAGTCGCGTCTTTCAGGCTTCTTGATGAAGAGATCTGGCTGACTTTTAATTCTAAGTCACAAGTCTTTTGATGCGAGTGTGACAAACTCTGTACTTAGATCTTGAAACGCGAGTTTTGTACATAAAGTCCGCGTTTGAGGTTCTTAACTTAAGAGAATTTTAACTCTTTTGAGACCTCTGGACATAGATGTGACAACCCCTGTTTCTCTCAAACGCGGGTGTTGCAAACTCTGCGTCTGGGTTACCTCGTGTCTTTTATCTTGGACGCAGGTCTGACACTAAACTGCGTTCAAATCTGTACTGGCTAACTCCGTGTCTGAAGTTCACAACTTCAATCGCGTCTGCTCTTCAGCTTTTCTATTTCTGCCTTAACAGAATTTTAACTTTTTAGTTTTTTTTTGCTTCTTGCAGGTTCTGGGAGGCTCAGTCAGTCTTCCGCATTTTCGCTAGGCTCATAGGAGAATATTTTGACCCGCCAGCTTGTTCGAGCTCTTGAGATATTCGTCAAGGCCTTATTGGACATGACGCACCAACAATGCTCCGGGTTTGTCATGGTCACAGCAGGTATGGTGGTGGGTATGGTCCTCTTGCAGGTCACGGAAAAGAGGACGTCACCTATAAGGTCTCAGATCCTCCCTTCACTAATCTTATCCCCAGAAGTGACATCGACGAAAAATCCATGCTCGTTAGATGACTTTCTGGTGGTGGAGATGTTCATCAACGAAGGATTATGGCCCACACCAGTTGGTCTGGTGGAATCAGAATGTTATTCTATATTTCGACCTCAAGAAACACCATTGTTCTCGGTTAGCGATGAGCTTCTTCAATGTTTATAACATGCATCATGATGTAGTTAGCACTCGGTCATCTCAACATTGGTCAACTGCGACATGATTTAGTGGGAGAAGAGAAGAACCTTTCTTCGGTTCTTCTCAACATCTTGTATTTTGAGCAGTGTAGATGTCTTGAGGAGTGAGTGCAACCTTTCGCTGAGAGAGAGGGACTTCTTTGTACTCCTTTATTGTAACACTCAATCTTATTGTAGGAGAGAGCGTCTTGTATCACTTTCATATGTTTAAATATTAATAAAAGTGACATTTTTTCTTGTCTTCTTTTATGTCTTGAATTTCTTTTTCTTTTTTTGCATTGAAAATCAGACACATAGAAGTAGGGACTCTTAACTTGTTAAAAATGCGATAATTAATTTAACAAGTCAAAGTTGGGGAAAATTCTATTTAAGAAATTTAAGATTACTGTCAGAGTTGTGATATTAACTTGACAGAAATGTGGGTCAGAGGTGTGATATTAACTTGACCTCGACGGGAATTTCAGCTTCATTTGGGAAGACTGAAAACATCACTATCATAGGTGTAATGTTAAACTTGACAGTGAAGGTAATGCTAGAGGTATAATATTGAACTTGGCATTAGTCATCTCGACTTCGATATGGAAGTTCGAGAGAAAGTCATTGTCATAGGTGTATTATTGAACTTAGCATCGCTCATCTCAGCTTCGATATGGAAACCTGAGAGAAAGTGCCTGTTAGAGGTTTATTATTGAACTTGACAGCAATTTAATCACTATTAGAGGTGTGGTGTTAAACCTAACAGTAATTTTGTCTGACGTGTAATTTTAAACTTGACAAGAATTGTTTTGCGATCGGAGCAATTTTGAGGACTTGTCATTCAATGTAGAGGAGAGACAAGTGAAGTATGTACTCGTTGGGGAGTATTAAAATTTTTCATTGTCAGAGGTGTAGTGTTAACATAGCAATGATTGTATTTATAGACTTACCACTCTATGGAAGAAAATTGGAAGGGAATTTTGGGTGAAAAGTAAAATGAACTGTCATAGGTTTAATATTAACGTGACAATCGTTGATTTCCTGAGACATGAGAAATTTGCCATTAGAGGTGTAGTATTAACATAACAGTGAGGATTTCTAATGAGTTTTGTTGTCAGAGGTTTAATATTAACTTGACTGAATCCACTGGGGATTGAAAATTTTAGTTTGCCAGAGGTTTAATATTAACTTGACAAGTTCGGTTTGCGATAGGAGCAATTTTGAGGACTTATCATTCTATTGATGAGAATTGAAAAGTGAAATCTGGAATGTCAGAGGTATAATTTTAACTTGACAAGTTTATTTTATGATAGGAGCAATTTTGAGGACTTGTCATTCTATTGATGAGAATTGACAAGTGAAATTTAGAATGTCAGAGGTATAATTTTAACTTGACTGAATCCATTGGGGACTAGAAAATCTGATTTGTCAGACGTTTAATATTAACTTGACAAATCTCAGTTCATTTCATTAGGGAGATGAACACATGTATTTTTGTGGCCCTACCATTCTGTGGGTGAGAATTGGTAGGAGATTTTGGAGGAGAGGATGGGACCAAGTCCCTTAAGATTTTTGGCAAACCCTCAGCTATCAATGGATTTGGTGTGCCTTTACCGACTACCGTTTGAGTTGGGCAAGCCATGCTATTCCCTTCAGCATGATGAATTGTCGAAAACTTATGTTGGACTTAAAACCCAACATTTGCCTCTATCTTTAGACATCAGAGGCATCAGCCAAGTTAAAACCGAAGTCTTGCATTTTGTTTCTTCTTCAAAATTTACATCATGCATCATGATGTGACCATCGCTTGATCGTCTTAACACTGATTGCCTGTAATATGATCCAATGAGGGGCAGAAGCTTCTCTTGGATCTGAAGTTTTGATCAGATGTGTAGTATTAACCTAATTAGGAGAAGAATGCTACAAAGGATAGTATTTCTTCAAGAAGTTACCGTTGATTGGCATCATGAGTGTATCACCGTCTGAGGTTATGAGGCGATATGATCCATTTGAGTAGACTTACTCTACTACAAATGGTCCTTCCCATTTAGGCTAGAATTTTCCTTTGTTCTTATGCGTCATCATCATAGGTCTTCTGACAGCAAAGACAAGGTCGCCTTTCTTGAAAGTTTGCTCTTTGACTTTCTTGATGAAGGCTCTGGTAATTCGAGCTTGATAGAGTTCGATTTGCATTTGAGCTTGCAGGTGTTTATCATCCAAAGCCTCCAGCTCTTGGAGTCGCAGTCGATACTTCTTCTCATTCGTCATCTCTGCCTTCAAGGTGACACGTAGAGATGGGATTTGGATTTCTAGTGGGAGTACGGCTTTACACCCATATACAAAAGAGAATGGTGTAGCTTTCGTTGGGGTTCGACTCGTTGTGCGGTAAGCCCATAAGCATTCACCTAATTTGTCGTCCCAGTCACGTTGGCTTTTCGAAACGAATTTCTTGAGAAGCTTTCCAATAGTCTTATTGAAAGCTTCTGCGAGGCCATTAGCGACTGGGTAGTATACAGTTGAGGACACACTCTGCATTCTGAACTTGTTGCAAATATTTTGAAAAGCTTGGCTGATGAACTGGGACCCATTGTTATGAATGATCCGTCGTGGCACACCAAAGCGGTAAATGACAAGATGTTTAACAAATTTGATCACGTCAAATGCCTTTACCTCCCTCAAGGGAATAGCTTCATCCCATTTAGAGAAGTAATCAGTTATAGCGAAGATGAACCGATGTCCAAAGGATGAAGGTGGGCTGATAGGGCCGACCACGTCCATTCCCCACATCTCAAACAGGTTGAGGTTGTAGAGGGAAGATATCCTGGTGTTTGATGGATGAAATCATCATGGACTTGACAGGCGCGGCATCATTTGGCGTAAGTGATGGCGTCTGGGATCATCGTAAGCCAATAATATCTCAGTCTTCGGAGTCGATCTCTGAGTTTCGAACCGGGCTGATAAGCTCCACGCATGCAATCATGCACTTCTTTGAGTACTTCCTGTGACTCCTTTTGTGACAGGCAGAGGAGGAGGATCCTTTCATGCGATCAGCAATACAGTGTTCGCGTGATCGCATTATAGTAGAATTTGGGGGCTTTCTTTCTAATGGCAGCCGCCTCTTTGGGATCATTAGGCAGAATGTCATACAAGGCATAGTCAATGTACGGGAATCGCCAATCCTTAGGCTCTGGACTGGCTGACATCTCAAGAGCTTTTTTGGCTTGAAGTCTCCTGTCAGTTTTTGACGATCTTCAAAAGTGACCCTTAGGCAATACAAGTCGTGGCTATAGACCAATATTTTCTCTACTACTCCAGGTGGAAGGGCTAAGGAGGCAGCGAGAGATGCCAGTGCATCTGCATGCGCATATTGCTGGCGTAGTACATGGTCGATGTAAAAGTTTCCAAACTTTTCGGCCATAGAGATAGTTGCATTGAAATAGGATACTAAGTCTTCATGTCTGACTTCATACTCTCCCCGAACTTGGTTAACGATGAGTTTAGAGTCACCGTATGCTTCGAGATTTTAACGCCAATCTCATCGGCGATTTGCATTCCAATTAAGAGGGCACCGTATTCCGCTACATTGTTGGAACATGACTCGGTTAATGAGAATGCATGAGAGATTACGTAGTTCTATGGGGAGACCAGTGCTACCCCCAGTCCTGCTACGACATGCCCTTGCGAACCTATTCTCGATGCACCGTCGAAGAAAAGTTACCACACCTGTCTTTCAAAAGATGTCTGGGTCAAATAAACTTCAGCGACTTCGTCTGGGAGATCCTCGTAAAGTTCGGTCGCTCTCGGATCTGGATGTTCAGCCAGGAAATCTGCCACCGCTTGTCCCTTCACGGCTTTTTACGGTAGAAAGCGCATCTCATATTGGGAGAGCAGCATGGTCCATTTTGCCAGTCAACCATTTAGCGACGATGGCTTCGTCATGAGCAACTTCAAAAAGTTGACTTTTGATATAATATTTATAGTTTGGCCCACCAAGTAGTGTCGCATTTTCTGGACGGCGAACACCAACGCCAAACATTCCTTTTCGATCGGGTTATACCGATGTTCAGCTCCGATCATGGTTCTGCTCAGATAGTAGATTGCCTGCTCATGTCCCTGATCATCATTCTGGGCTAGCAAAGCTCCGAAAGAATGACCCATCGCTCGAACATATATCAGGAAAGGTTTTCCTGATACCGGAGCTGTAAGGACAGGTGGTTGCGTGAGGTACTGCTTGATTTCCTCAAACGCTTGTTGGCAAGCATCATCCCAGATGAATGAGACACCCTTTTTCATTAATTTGGTGAAGGGTTGGCATCTTCTGGATAGATTTAAGATAAACCTCCAGATGTATGCTAGTCGCCCTTGCAATTCTCTAAGCTTCCTGAGATTCCTTGGAGGTTGCATCTCTCGGACGACACGGACTTTTTCTGGGTCTAGGTGAATTCCTTTGGATGTCACCACAAACCCTAGGAACTTACCGCTGGCTACCCCCAGGAAAGATTTGGTGGGGCTCATCTTCAACTGATGTGTCCACATGATTTCAAAAATTGTCTTCAGATCGGCTATGTGGTCGCCCTTGGTGCGGCTTTTCACTGCAATGTCGTCAATGTAGCATTCCACTGTTTTACGCATGTGTTCGTGAAAATTTGCATTCACATCTCTCTGATATGGTGCCCCCGCGTTCTTCAGTTCGAAGGGCATGATAGTATAGCTATATACCCCCAGTGGTGTCCTGAAAGAAGTATGCTTTTCATCATCAGGGTACATTTTGATTTGATTGTACTCTGAGAGTCCATCCATGAAGGACATTCGTTCAAACCAGCACGTATTATCAATCATGATATCTGTGATTGGGAGAGGGAATTCGTCTTTGGGACAGTCTTCATTTAGATCGCGAAAATCAATGCAAATCTAGATTTTCTCGTTTTTCTTGGTAACGGGGACGATATTGGCTACCCAATCAGGGTGTTGCTCCTCCCTAATGAAGCCAGAGTTTATAAGCTTTTTGACTTCCGACTAGATTGCTTCCATTATTTCTGGACGGAATCGTCACTGCTGCTGTTTGACTGGCTTCACGTCTAAATTAATGTTAAGGCGATGCATAGCCACTCGAGGATCAAGCCCAGGCATGTCCTCGTAATTTCAAGCGAAAACATCTATATACTCTCGCCTGGACATATAAATTGATAGTAATGATATAAAATTAAATACTATTGTGGTAATTGTTGCCCCAGCGGCCTTTCACCTTAGTTTTGATGATGACTAACTTATGAAGGTTAGTTTACTAATGATCTTGTATTTTAATAAGTTTCAGATATTGATAAAGATCTTAGTAGAGATTTGACTTCAATAAGAGATTCACAGTCAAAGTGTTGAAGTAAACAAGTGTTGATTTAAGAGCTCACATCGTAATGATCGCATCAAGCTTACTTGGATCGAGTCGTCTTGATGATGAAGATCGACAAGAAAACTTCAGTTTGTTCAGTTTAGTTTTATTTTTAGATCTTGTGTAAAGATAGACTAGTGTTGATATGCTCAAGTATACACACACAAAAGATAAATAGTTTTTTTGTTTCGGTTTAACCATTTTGGAATTTCAAAAACATATCTTTGATTTCATGAATAGATAGAATCAAAAGAAGTTTACATGATTTTATATATGTTAGATTTCATCCATAAACATCTATGATTCATATTGTCTAAAAACATATTTTGATGATTCTACTTCATGTGTTTTAAGTTTTGTCTTTTAAAAAAAACTTAATTTTAGATTTATTGTTAAAAATATAAATTTATCATTTACTATGTGTATTGGACTATATCCATACGCACTATACTTCAAAAGTGTTTCTATATCATGTTTTTTGTATTTATACAAGTTTTTGAGAAATAGTTTTTTATTTTAAAGTCTTCTCAAAAAGCTCTTGAAGACAAAAATAAAACGAGTTTTGAAAATAAAGTTTTTACTTTCAAGCTTAATTTCTAATGCCTCAAAAATAGTTCAAATTGTTTGTAATATTAGTTGATCTTTGATTAAACATATTTGTATTTCAAGTGCTTACATGAACTTATTTTTGTGAATTTTATGGGATTTTATAGTTATTTAAAAGACTAAGTTTTCAAACCCTAAAACCCAACTTGAGACCACTGGCGGTCGACCGATGTGCACAAATACGTGCACACTACCTTGGCCTATGGGCCAGTCGACCGACCAAAGAGTTCACTCTTTAGCTCTGGCCCCGGTCGACCGGGCGGTCGACCGGTAGGCAAGTTTGCCTTGGATGGTCGACCGAGCGATCGACTGACAGTGCCCAAAAGTTAAAAATTTGACCATTGGTCTGTCGATCAGGGGTCAACCGACAGGCCATTCTGGGCCTGTTCTGGACCCCAACGGCTAGCTTTTCAAGACCATATAAATAGGTCCTTGAGGGCTGTTTTCACCAAGATTTTCAAGAGCAATTTTCTTTCTTCTTAAGTGTTTTCAGTAAGTTTTAAAAGAGGTTTTTGTGCCAAAAATTCTCTTATCTTTATTTGTTTTCAAAGTTTTAAAAAATCAAAGAAAATCAACTCTTTGTGAATTCTATTTTGTTCTTCATTTTATATATCCATCAAGAAGTTTTTCCTAAGTATTTTCTTTATTGTTTCTTTTCCAAAATACTTTATTTCTCACACTTGAGCTATCAATTCTATACCTATCTATAGTATCTTTTTTTTGTGAGAAAAATTGTTTGTGATCCTTTGAGATCATTGGAGAGAGTTTGTGATCATTGGATCACCAAGTTTTATTTCTTCTTTGCTTTGTGCTAGGCTTTATGCCTTCCCTCTTGTGTAGAGGTGTTTGTATTGAGAGAGGAGTTGTGTGCTCCTAATGTTGAGTTGTAATTCCTCGGTGGAGGTCTCTTTGTAGAAGGTCCTGTGTGGACACAGTGGAAATCCTTCTGTGTGAAGGCGGGGACGTAGAGCAGTGACTCAAATCTCGAAACATATCCTTCTGTTTGCGTTTGATCCACTATCTCTCAACTTTATCTCTATTATATTTTGCATTACTTTACATTTTTCATACTCATATGCTAGATATGGTTTGTGTGTGCCCACACTTGAGTTGAACCAAGAGAGCTTCTAATAGAACCTCAACTCTTAGTTTAGAGGAATCTCGACGAGTAGCTCCAGAGCCCTTCACGAGGAATTCAAACTCACTCCTGATTATACATAGTGTGTTTGCAATAAGTTTTTAATTTCACATCATTTGCCCAAAATTAGCTAGTACACATATTCACTCCCTCTTGGTGCACTTTCAATTGTTATAAGAGCCTCCGCTTATGATATTCGTTTAACCACCTAGGAGTGAGATCCTTGGATAGGTAATCTAGATTTGCATTTGCATACATATAGTTTATAAAAACTTATGAATTTTCTTACCCCTCCCATGTATGATGTTTCCAACATCGATATGTGAAAGTTTAAGATGAGTGCATATTTAAAAGCTCTAGGTTTGCATGTTTATCTTACCACTACCAAAAAATCTTATCTTGATAATGACAAGTACCTTGAGGCTATTGCACAAGATTTAGAGACACTTAGGTATACACTTAGCAAACAACATCTTCTATTGTTTCTCATTGTGATTCCGCTTTTGCAGTGTAGAATACATTGACCTCTCCCGAGCTATAAGCGACAAACTATGCGGAGAAGTAATCTAGTGGATATGAGTCCGACCAAGCTTGCTTCATGGTACAAGGGATTGACTCCTTGAGGTAATTTCAGATACTCAACTAGATGATGCTACTTCTTCATGTGATGATAATACCATGAATGCACATGCTTTAAATGAAGAACTTTCATTATTTTATAAAAACTTGCTAGAAAAATACAAATTTTTGAAAAAGAAAAGTTTTAAATTAAATAAAAAAATAAAAATTTGTTTTCAAAACTAGATATGATTTTGCAAGAAAAGGTTGAGATTTCAAATGAAAGGGACTCATTGAAATCTCAACTAGATCTTGTTTTAAAAGAAAATAAATTTTTAAAGAATAAAAATGATTTTAATCATGTTTTGAGAAAAAATACGGCTTTATCTTCAAAATTAGATTTTGTTTTAAAAGAGAACAATTTTTTGAAAAATAAAATTGCTTTAATTTCAAAAGAATTAGATTTGGTTTCAAAAGAAAAGTTTTTAAAAGAAAAATGATTTTGCTTCCCATTCTTGTCATGATTCTATAGTTATATCTCTTATTGATAAGAATGCATTCTCTACTTCTTCTTCTAAAATTGAAAATGATTTATGTATGATGAAGAAGTGTGTAGATTGTTTGGGCTCCACTTTGAGTCAATGTGTCATGAACCACATACGATTGGAATTCATATTTCATAAGAAACATACTTCACATATTCATGCACACAAGTCACGGCGTGCGCATGCTTCTTATGTTCACACACATGACACCATGTATGCTCATGTGTACACTTTGTACACATTGTGACACATTGTGAACGTACGGGTCACCTTATAAAGTTTTGTTATGATAGAATACATAATTTAAATTTTGCAAATAAATTTGTTTGAGTTAGGAAGGTGCTAACCCCCATGGACCCAAAAAGGTATGGGTACCAAATTCACCCTATTGTATTTGATGTAGGTGTGGGCTCTCACTCGACGTGAGAGTGTTGGTGCCTTGATGGTGGATGCGTTTCGAACTCAAAGATCATATCTATGAATGCATCACTTTTAAGGGATATTTAGGTGGGAGAACCACCATGGTTTAGAAACCTAAAGACAAGTTCTATCAGTTCTGGTAACTATTTCTATCTCCTTATTTTGTTTATGCATTAATATTGATATTTCAGCATTATTAATTTTCATGCTCATTATGTTTAAATGCAATACCTATCAAACTTATGATATACATAGATAGTCTTTAAGATACACCAATGTTTATATGAATTAATATTTTTGTGTTCTCACTAGAGTCTAGCTATTGTGTATATCATAGTTCTAATAGCACGTGCATTTACCCTAATGATCATGTTTATTTATGTTTTAGCACTTCATGTTTTGATTACTTGTTTAAATGTAATTTTCATTAAATCTTATGTTTATACTTGTATAATTAGTGAGCTACACTTGATTATCATGTGTTTGTACTTCATTGTTCATTTGTACTCATTACATGTACTTGTATAACCTTGTTTTGATGATTCTTACATCTTTACTTGTTTTTCCTATTTTGTACATATTTTTGTGTCTTGCTGCATGTATATATTAATTTTGTTCAAAACTATAGATATACATGTCTATCCAAGAGCCACTTGCCTTCTACAATATACTTTTGTGGACTCAATTTATATTTGGGATATGTATGTATACTTTTAGTTTCAACAAAACATACATATATCTTGAAGCTTGTTTAGTTTTTGATAAAAATAGATTTTTTTTTTTTAAGTTTTGATGATTTCATTTCAATTGATCTTCAATGCCTTATCTCCATGAATTTGTTCATTACATGATTCTTACACTCGATACATCTTGTTTACTCATGATTTTTATCTCATATAATATATATGTTTTATTGCTTTTTGAGTGTCATTTCTCGTGTAATTTTCATATTTCATTAATACATTTGTGTTTTATTCTTTACTTGAAGGATTTAATACTAGTTTTCAAAATTATCATAAAACTAGCTTCGTGATTCTTCAATTGGTAGAGTTTTCAAACATATTAAATTATTTTCAAACTCTTATTTTTGAAAACCCTACCAACCAAAGGGTGGTTGAATGGGAGACCATGCCTTGTATACCCTTAATTGAACATCTTTCAAACATGTGCATGATAGAGTGATAGGTATGAGTTATACATAATTTTCAATGAAAATTTATTTTGTATACTCATGCTTTGTATATATGTATGTATCATTTCTAAATTGATATTATATTGCTCTCATACATATGCATGATTTTGATTGTACTTATTTTACATGTTCACACATTTTAAGCACAAATTATTTTCTTACTAAGCTTGATTTAGTCCTCAATGTCAACTGTTTTTCAATTGGTATTATATACAAGTTTATACATTATTTTTATTGGTATTTCATAAAGGAGGAGAAAAATTCTTGTTTTATCCTTTAATTGGTTTTTTCTTCAATTGGTATCTTACTCCCACTCTTTATGATGAAAAATATTTATTTTTGGTATATGTTAACATTTTAATATCGGTATCAATAATCTTAATTTAGTATTATTCTCAATTTTGTATCTTTATTGCAAAATTGTTTTAGTGTTTACCTAAAAAAATTTGTTTTGTTTTCTTTCAATTGATATCATGTCCTTCTATTTGTATCAATTCATAAAAAAATTGTTTCATTTTAATTAATAAAAAGATAGTTTCATTTTCAATTGGTTTCTTTCAATTGATTTTTTTTATTGGTACCAAATTTTGATTAAAATATGTTATGTTTATTGGTATTGTTTGTTTGTTTCACCCATTTGTTGATGAATGACAAAAAGAGGGAGAAGAATTTGCGTTTATATATGCATGGTTGATTCATTATTTATTCATGTGTGTGTGGGGGGGGGGTGTTCCCAGTAGGTCTCCTTAGATTGTAACCTATGGAGACGGCTTAAAATTCTAACATATAGATTTTTTCACGATTTGACCACACATTATCATATTCATGTTATAAGATGTACGCATATAAAAAATCACATGATTTGAAGTTTGTTTACTCTATTTTCTTTGGGTTCAAACATTAACGGTTTTTAAACAGTAGAACAAAATGGAACGATTAGATCAATGAGTAAATGAATTTCAAATCACGTGATTTTTTATATGCATATATCTTATAACATGAATATGATAATTTGCGGTCAGATCGTGAAAAAAAATCGGGATGTTGGAGTTTTAAGCCGTCTCCTTAGATTACAATCTAAGGAGACCTACTAGGAGCACTTGACCCTGTGTTTGTGTGTGTGTGTGTGTGTGTGTGTGTGTGTGTGTGTTTTGTTATCTTGAGCTTACATTACATATCTTTATCTTTTTATTCGTATGCATAAGTTAAGGGGAGCTTCTATGAAGCCTATCCTTAATGAATGCATATATAATTTTATAAGTTTTGTCAACATCAAAAAGGGGAGATTGTTGGCCCAGAGACCCTTCACCTTAGTTTTGATGATGATTAACTTATGAAAGTTAGTTTACTAATAATCTTGTGTTTAATAAATTTCAGATATTGATCAAGATCTTAGTAGAGATTTGACTTCAACAAGAGATTCACAGTCAAAGTGTTGAAGCAAACAAGTGTTGATTCAAGAGCTCAGATCATAACGATCGCATCAAGCTCACTTGGATCGAGTCGTCTTGAAGATGAAGATCAACAAGAAGACTTCAGTTTGTTTTGTTTTGTTTTATTTTTAGATCTTGTGTAAAGATAGACTAGTGTTGATATGCTCAAGTATACACACACGCACACACACAAGATAAATAGTTTTTGGTTTCGGTTTAACCGTTTTGAAATTTCAAGAACATATTTTTGTTTTCATGAATAGATGGAATCAAAAGAAGTTTACATGGTTTTATGTATGTTGGATTTTATCCATATACATCTATGATTCATATTGTCTAAAAACTTATTTTGATGATTCTACCTCATGTGTTTTAAGTTTTGCCTTTTAACAAAACTTAATTTTGGATTTATTGTCAAAAACATAGATATATTATTTACCATGTGTATTAGACTCTATCCATATACACTATGCTTAAAAAGTGTTTCTATATCATGTTTTGTATTTATACAAGTTTTGAGAAATAGTTTTTCATTTTGAAGTCTTCTCAAAAACTCTTGAAGACAAAAATAAAATGAGTTTTGAAAATACAGTTTTGGTTTCAAGCTTAATTTCTAATGCCTCAATTGTTTGAATATTGGTTGATCTTTGATCAAACATGTTTTATTTCAAGTGCTTACATGAACTTATTTTTTGTGGATTTTATGTGATTTTATGAGATTTTATGGGTATTTAAAAGACCAAGTTTTCAAACCCTAAAACCCAGCCTGAGACCACCGGCGGTCGACCGGCCGGTCGACAGGACCAGATCTCAGTCAACCTGACCAGATCTCAGTCGACCGGGCGGTTGACCGATGTGCACAAATACGTGCGCACTGCCTTGGCCTATGGGCCGGTCGACCGATCCAGAGAGCTTGCTCCCCGGTCGACCGACCAGAGAGTTCACTCTCTGGTTCTAGCCTCGGTCGACCTGGCGGTCCACCATTAGGCAAGTTTGCCAGGGCGGTCGACCGGACGGTCGACCGGCAGGCCATTCTGGGCCAGTTCTGGACCCCAACAATTAGTTTTTCAAGACCCTATAAATATGAGTCATTGAGGGTTGTTTTCACCAAGATTTTCAAGAGCAATTTTTCTTATCTTCTTAAGTGTTTTCAGCAAGTTTTAAAAAGAAGTTTTTGTGCCAAAATTTCTCTTATCTTTATTTGTTTTCAAAGTTTTGAAAAATTAAATAAAATCTAGTCTTTGAGAATTCTATTTTATTCTTCATTTTATATATCCATCAAAAAGTTTTTCCCAAGTATTTTCTTTATTATTGCTTTTCCAAAATACTTTGTTTCTCACACTTAAGCTATCAATTTTATATCTATCTATAGGATCTTGTTTTTGTGAGAAAAATTATTTTTGATCCTTTGAGATCGTCAATAGAGAGTTTGTGATCATTGTATCACCAAGTTTTATTTCTTCTTTGTTTTGTGCTAGGCTTTGTGCCTTCCCTCTTGTGTAGAGTTGTTTGTATTGAGAGGGGAGTTGTGTGCTCTCGGTGTTGAGTTGTAATTCCTTGGTGGAGGTCCTGTGTGGACATAGTGGAAATCCATCTATGTGAAGTCGGGGACGTAGAGCAGTGGTTCGAACCTCAAAACATATCCTTGTGTTTGCATTTGATCCACTATCTATCAACTCTATCTCTCTTATATCTTGCATTGCTTTACATTGTTCATATATAGTTTGTGTGTGTCCACACTTGTATTGAACCAAGAGAGTTTCTAATAGCACCTCTACTTTTAGTTTAGAGGAATCTCGAGGAGTAGCTCCAGAGCCCTTCACGGGGAATTCAGACGCACTCTTAGTTACACATAGTGTGTTTGCAATAAGTTTTTAATTCTGCATCATTTGCCCTAGATTAGCTAGTACACCTATTCACCCCCCTCTAGGTGCACTTTCAGTAATGACACTGTTATAACATGCTAGGTATTGATGATGTTAAAATATGACACTTGTATATTTCTCCTGATTGTTATTGTCATTATATTGTATCACCGGTATTTAAGCATGTATTATCTATTATTATAGTGATTACATTACTATAGTATATATTACTGCTTCTTTCATTTTATTACTCACTAGGTCGCTTTCTGACGACCCTGGGTTGCGTGTCTAGGTTAGAGATCCGAGATATCTTAGTACCAGATATTTCACCGGATACACATAGGAGACTCATCACCTTCTTTTCTCTATTTTTCTTTTTCTCCTTCTTTTCTTTCCTTTTTTCTTTTTTCCTTTCCAGTAAACTCTCTCTCTTCTCTTCCCCTCTCACGGTCTCTCTTTTTCCCTCTCCCATTCCTCTCTCCAACTCCCTCTCTTTTCTCTCTCCTTTGTTTTCCCTTTCTCTCTCCTAAAACTCTCTCTAGGTTCTCTCTCTAGTTTCTCTCTAGATCCTCTCTCTCCTCTCTATTATTATATATATATATATTAATATATATTGGCAGCATGCACATGTTCTTGGGATTTTCGGATTTTATGACGTTTTTTCAAAGATTTAGGCAAGTACTTTTTCTGGGATTACGAATACTACTTCTCTATAAGCGAGTACTCTTTTTTAGTATTCGGGCGAGTAATTTTTCGGTATTCGGGAGAGTATTCTTTTTCGGTATTTAGGCCAGTACTCCTTTTTGATATTTGGACGAGTATTATATTTTACGTTGGGCGAGTGATTTTCTAATATTTTATTCATGATACATGTTATATTGTTTGATACATGCTTGATGAATGTTATTCTGACTTTTAATACATGACACATCGTTATGCGACTTGATATATGATATGCAAGTGATTTTTCTAATGTTATATATGCTTTGCAAATGCTTGTTGGTTGTTATTACGAGTACCGTTATTTCATATTTGGCATGTACTATTATTTATATGCATGTGTTGTACTAATATTTGTGCAGATACTCATTTAATCTCCGAATTACTTATAGCTCCGCCGGGAGGCGAGTTAAGTGCTCAGCGCTTTACAGCTAGACCTGTTCGGTTGTAGCTTCGCCGAGTGTGATGGTTGGACGTTCATAAGTCCGCTCCGCGGCGAGTGTAGCCTCATTGAATGCGTTAGCGTCTAGAGCTGTACGCTAGCTCCGCCGTGTACCAAGCATTATGCTAACATGACCTAACTTGCTCCAGCTTAACTAACCCCGTCTGGATAATTAATAGTATAATTAATAATTCTTATTAATATGGTTGTGAAGAGTTTAAAATATTTGGTTATATTATTTTTTATATCATGTCACATGACTTGCTGATTACCTGACACCGAAATGGTAATACTTGATATCTGACACTGATACTTGACATGTTATCACTTGACACCTGATATCTGACACCTGACAATTGACATGCTATCACTTGATATTTGACATATGCTATCACTTGGTACTGAAACACTTGACCTGATGTTGTGACACTTGACTGGATATCATTACACCTAACACCTGTATTACATCATATATTCATGATTATCGCTTTTACGGGGACTTGACATGATTATTATACTACCACCAGATATCTGGTACTCCTGAACTCCTGTATTCTTGAATCCCTGAAATGGGGAGACTCCTGATACTATACTCCTGTTGATCCCCGCAAGTGGTTAATTATGAATATTGGATTATGATATCACCTAGAGGGGGGTGAATAGGTGAAAAGGCTAATCTAAGAACTAAATGCGGAATTACAAAACTAATTTGCAACAACACCTAGTGCAACCAACGAGTGTAGCCAAATTTCCCGTGAAGGGCTCTGGACTAACTTCTCTTGATTCCTCTGAATAAGAGTTGAGGCGCTATATGAAGCTCTCGTGGTTAAGCACAAGTGAGGCACACAAGCAAACACAACTAAGCATATAGGTATAAATAATATGAATCAATGCAAGGCACAACACAAGCATATAAGATATGACAATATGAATAATGCAATGCACAAGTAAAGAGAGAGAGAGAGTTGAGAGTCAATGGATCAAACGCAAACAACAAGATGTGTTTCGAGGTTCGAGCACTGAGCTCTACGTCCCCGCCTTCACCGAGAAGGATTTCTAATCCACTAACTTGTCCACCTAGGACTCCCACCGAGGGAACCTCCACCGAGAATTTTGGGCAATACAACCGGGAGTACCGAACTCCTCTCTCAACCAATACAACCTCCACCGAGGCAATACAAATGGTCTACCAAAGATCGGAGTACCGAACTCTACCAATACAACCAAATCCACCTCACCGAGAGGGATACAAGCACAATCTACCTCTACCGAAGAGGGATACAAATCCAACACCAACTCCACCTCACCAAGAGGGAGTAAACCACAACCTCAACCTCTACCAAAGAGGGAGTCAACCACAACCCAAATCAACCTCTACCAAAGAGGGATAGCCACAAAGAAAGGGGTTTACAACAAAGTGATCACAAAAGACCACAAACTCAATTTTCTCATAAATAAATGATCCTATAGAATAGGATAGGAGATATAGCTCAAGTATGGAAAACAATGTGTTTTGGAAATCAAATAACAAAGAAAAATCCTTGGGAAAACACTTGCAATATGATAGAAATGAAGATCTAAAGCAATATCCCAAAATCCTATTTTTCTTTGATTTTTCCAAAACCCTTGAAAACAAATAAGATGGATCTTTTAGGCTCTTAAACACTTTTGAAAACTTGTTTTGAAAACCAGAGAATAGGGAAATTTTTCTTCTCAAAAACCTTAACCAAAATCCCAAAGAAATGGGGCTTAAATAGCCTCCAACAAAAAACTAGCCGTTGGCTGAAAAAGTCAGCCAGCGCGGCTGGCGGTCGACCGCCGGTTGACCGCCAACGGTAAAAAAAAATGACCGTTAGAAGTCAGCGGTCGACCGTAAAAATCCAGAGAGCAAAGCTCTCTGGCCGGTCGACCGCACGGTCGACCGCCCAAGTGCCTGGCCAACGTGCACAGGTGTGTGCACGTCGGTCGACCGGACCCCGGTCGACCGACTCTGGGTCCGGTCGACCGGCCCGGTCGACCGCCAGAGCCTGGCAGAAGGCAATCTGGGTCAGAAAATTGGGTTTTAAATAATTCTAATAAATCCCATAAAACTTCTAAAAATTCACAAAAATAGTTTCTAACATAATATATGATATACAAACATGTGATAAAAATTTCAACACAATTATCAAACATTTTGAACCATTTTTGCGTTATGGAAAAAATTACCGAAAACTAAAAACTGTATTTTTCCAAACTATGATTTTTCAAATAAACTTTATCCAAAACATATCCAAATACAAAAACATGATACTTAATAATTTTAAAGCATGTTGCATATGGACATAGGTCCAATATATATGAAACATATACATATCATTGTTTTTGTCTTTAAATACCAAAATATGTTTTGTTAAAATACCAAAACACTAAAAACTCATGAATAGGCATATCAAAATAAGTTTGTCTAATTAGTTGAAGCATGCATGTATATAGAACATATCTAATATACATTTAAACAATGTAAACTTGTTTTGATATACTATCTATTCATGAAAACCAATATCGGTTAAACCAAAAACCGAAAACCAATATCCAAAACATAAAACGTGTGTGTGTTGTGAACTTGAGCATATCACACTATTCTAATCTTTACAAATGGATCTAAAATACAAATCTAAACTAGGTACCGAGGTCTTCTTGACGAACTCCGTCTTCAAGTCGACTCGATCCAAACCGTGATCCACCGAGCTTGACTCCAACGAGTGCTATATATGATCTTGATGCTGGGGCTCTGGAATCACTATGTGAAAGGCTTCAAAACTCCTTTGTTGAAGCTAATCACCAACTAATAACTTGATTAAAGATCTGAAACTAAACATCACAAGATTATTAGTAAACATAACTACATGAGTTAATCATCATCAAAACTAGAGCGGAAGGCCTCTGGGCCAACAGATTACTGTGAACACACCGTGGACATTATTACTGGACAATTTATAATAAAGTACTCAACTTACACCGGGACGAGGGAAACTGATGGGTACCAATATAGCTCCCGTGTTTATGGTGGTCATACAAATATTTTACAACTAATACTTGGGATTCTACCTGGAGGCCACCAGGTGTTTCCGTGGGGTATTCTAGCATCCATACTCCCCTGACCTCCTGCCGGGTATGCCATAAGCCTCTGAACCTATTCCTTTGGGAGTAGTGACACCCTATTCCTGTTCGGGTGTATAATAAGTCCTATTCGGGCATACAATAAGTCCCAGTACCTAGCGGTACGTTCCGGCTCAGTTCGAAAACTCCTGGACTGTTGTCTCAGGCATGTACGGTACCCATTCTATACATGGTTCGTCAGCACCATCAGTTTCAAATAACTTACTTTCCAGTCTGTATGCGGAGGTATGTGAAATGGGACGAATATCAATATATACAAATAAGGCAAGTCTTAATAACATAATAATAACATGCTACTGACATTTGACTAGTGATATACCTGATCTATACTTGTGAGACCTGTGACACAATACATTATCCTGCTCGCCACTTACATATGATATCTGTGCTACCGTGTTGAATCACTTGACTTGCCTGTTTTCGAGTTTTCATACCGTTTCCTTATTCTGTTATTGTGAAGGCAGCTCGGATTATATAAACTCAGCCTATGGTGACTTGAGGTATATGGTATATATATGAGGGTTTTCTTGTTTGGATTATTCACTCGATGTATCAATCTCCTGAATCCAAAGTCTAGGCTTATATAACGGGTGTGGACAATGTATTTAACACATTACTTGGTGTTCTATTTCATATTTGTATTTATCGCATGCTTGATGTCTCTTCGCATGTTTATATGTGCATCGTTTTCTATGCATGTTTATATGTGCCTGTGCTCATAACATCATTTTCTATGCATGTTTTCTAATTCATATTTATCGATACATATGTACTTACTTGATTTCAGATTTGCTACCAGTACTCTGATTTTCATTTATGTTATTGGTCATTGCCTGTACCTATATGCGTAAACCACATCACTTGTATGTCTAAACCACATCACTTGATCATGTACACGTGTGACTGCCTGAGCACGCCAATTGGCTTCATCTTACGTACTCGCTGAGTTATTTTCTGACAACCCTCGACCTTCATGTCCAGATCCAGGAGCCTGAATCGTAGTGACCTTCATAGTTGATCAGAGTGCGCGGTGGAAGCGCAGATTAGCGGTTGTCTGTGCATAGCCCCTTTTCTTCCAGCCCCCCTGATCAGCTCACGAGATGCTCATCTTACTACTCGTGAGTATTTTTCAGTCTTTTTATATTGCATATCATGTTTTTGCGCTTCTTGGTGATCTAATATTCTTGGAATATTGTATCATGCTCTGTGATAACTGTGTACTTGTGCTATTATTGTTGGAATGTATATTATCACTGGGCTTCCGTACTCTAATTCTTATCTGTATTGATGCTTAGCGTATATATGTGAGGGTATTTCCGCCTGCGTATATACATCACAGTAACGTCTCCTTACCCGTGAGATTAGGGCGTTACAAAGGCCCACATGGATTAGGACACCCCCAAATTTGATTAAAACCCCCACCCAAAAAAAATAAAAATAAAAAATGCCCACCCCCCAAAAAAAAATAAAAAATGACCAAAAAGCCCTCTTCTTCTTCTCCTCCTCTTCTTCTGCCTCCCTCGCCGGTGACCCCTTGGCTTCCCCTGACCTACCGACGAACCCCCTCTGGCCTCCCTACCGCCTGCGAACTCCGCCGCCCCTCCCCCCGATCTCCCCCTCCCCCACCCGCCACTCTCATTCCCTCTCCTCGTCTGCCCCACCCTCCCTCCTCTCCCTCCCTCCCCTCAGCTCTCCCTTCTCCCCACCCCCACTCCCCTGGTCTCTCCCCCCGCCTTCTCCCTCTTCCTCACCTGCCCAACTCCCCTCCCGACCAAACTGATGGAATTCTGTTCGGTCTGCCAAATAGAAGTCGAATAGAGCTCCATCTGTTCGGCCGGAATTCGACCGAACAGAGAGGGCAGGGGTGAGTTGGGCTGGCAGGGAGGAGAGGAAGGACGGTTGGAGACACCGGGGGAGTGAGGGTGGGGAGGAGTGATAGCGAGGGAGGGGAGGGAGGAGGGGGAGAGGAGGAAGGGCGGGCAGGGGAGCGTCGGAGAGGCGGGAAAGGGGGAGGGGGAGCGGGAGGGGGAGGCCGGGGAGGCGGAGAGGGGAGGAGAGCAATGGGTCGTTGGAGGAGGAGGAGGAGGAGGAGGAGGAGGGAGATGGAGGAAAGAGGAAGGAGGGAGAAAAAAGGGGCAATTTGGAATTTTCATTAAGTGTGAAATGATAAAAAAATAATAATTTTGAGAGGCCTTTCTCATTTTTTGGGTGGCAATATCCGTGCCCTACACATCCATCAATTTAATTTAATTTAATTTAATTAATTAAAGAGGAGGAGCAGCAGACGGCCTAGAAGTACATGCAGTATAATAGAAGAGAATACTAAGTGCGGCGCAGGCGCAGCCCCTCCTCTCCAACCCCAATCTCAGATCTATTATTTCTAACCAACACTCGGAGAAAAAGGAAGCAGCAGCAGAGGACAAGAGACACAGTAATACTATGCTCTCTCTCCAATTCCCATATCCTACTCTTACTCCCCCGCTTCATGATCCCATCAAAATCCCTTACCCTTGCTCGCCTTGTGTGACGATGGTGAGCATGAGCCATCCCTCACCACATCATTATCGTCATGTAGTCTTCAACCGCTCCACTCCCCCGCCACTTGGCCGATTTCCTTGTAATACAGAAGCAGCAGCATATCCTTCTCCGCTCCTCTCAAAGCCCAAGAAGACTAGTAAACAGCAGCAGCAGCAACAGAACTCCCACTTCTTCTGCGGTGCTTGCACTAATGCTCAGTCCGCGGAAGCCGAAAGCGAAGAAGAAAGAAGCGAAAGATATAGAGATAAAAACAGAGATGAGCAGCAGCAGCACCAGCAGCTGCTGCCCTCCGGGCTGCGGCGGGAATTCCTGCCCCAACATGTGGCGGTGATAATGGATGGAAATTCTCGGTGGGCCAGAGGCAAGGGTTTGCCCGCTTCCGCTGGTCACGAGGCCGGATACAGGACTCTCAAGGAGATTGTTGCATTCTCCTGCAAATGGGGGATCAAAGCTCTCACTGTCTTCGCTTTCTCCTCCGAGAACTGGCTCCGTCCCAGGGTCATTCCACTCGTTTCTTCTTCTTCTTCTTCTTCTTTAATTATTTGGGGATACAACTATCTAAATCTATCTATCTATCCATCTACTTGCTTACATAACTGCAATTGATTTATATCATTATTAATTATCACCTTCATTTGCATCTGCAGAAGGAAATTGACTTCCTAATGGTGCTCTTTGAAAATGTCCTCCACGACAACCTAAGGGACTTCTTAAGGTATATTATTATGATGCTCTGTGTGTCTAGGGCTTAGCCCAAGATCGAGTAGCTAGCTAGCTTCTTTTTTGTACAAATATGTGACTTACTCATTATGCACTTCAAGTGTTTGTCATAATGGGACACAGAATCATGTCTGATGCTATTCCATCTGCTTATATATTAACTTTCTGTTTAACATAAACTTAAAATACTGAGCACCCTCTCCACTACCCATCAACAATATTAGTGTCTGAAAGCGCCTTATGCAATTACAAGGTGATAACACATCTGCCATACAATTTCTATGTCAATCAATAACTACTCAGTTAAGATAAACGGTTAATGCTTAACGGAAGATTACTGTTGTGTTTAGTGACAAATATTTTGGCTCACTTGTACAACTGACACCAAAGTTTGCAGGAAGGCTTTGATCTTGTTGTTTGGTTACTAACTATGAAACGTTAACGTGGCAGAACTTTTCTGACATACGCTGACACCTAGTTTGTTCACCTGTCATTTAGTTGCAGTTTTTGCAAAATAAACTTTGTCTTGTTCACTTCCGATTATGCTTTCATAAAATTAGATACACAGTCCTCTATGTCTGTGTGTGCTTGAGCACGGGCACGTGCATGTCTGTGTGTTTATGACCAATTACACCATTTTCTGCTCAAAGTCTATTAGCTAAGATCAATCCAAACTGATGCCATTTCAGCATCCTATCACGTATGCATATAATATGCGAGCATCCATTCAACTTGGAAAAACAAACAAATAATAGTCCTCTTACCTTGTGATTGTATTTAATAGAGATTATTTTCTCATGGAAGTTTGACTTACATATGTATATAGAGTTTTTCCAAATTCATAGGCAAGTTAAATACCTTGATGAGATGAATCCAGTATAACATTTATATATGGCCTTTAGGTGCCTTGACATACCTTACAATCTTAATCTCTATATTATAGAATGTTAATAGTATCAATCTGCTATTAATTTTTGTTGTTATTCTTGGTTGCAAATAACATGTAGGTTCAATACCTAATAGCTTAAGGTTTTGGGCAAAGTAGTTACCAATGGTTCTAAAGTTTTATACTTTATCAAAGAAACTTTCTTCGTTATTTATAATCAGTTAATCGGGATAACTAGTTGTATTGATTGTGAGAAGGAATAAGCATATAGTACCTGTGAGAATATAAATATATTATCCTCAACCTGCATCATAATTTCAGGGTTTGGATGTGTTAGGATTTTATCTTGTTTTTCAAGAGTAGATGATGGTCCAAAAAAATCCAATTGAGTTGGAGAAGACGATAGCTCGAAGCAGAAGAAGCAAATCAAGGTGAAGCAGTTTTCTTTTCAGGTGATTGTAAGTTTCCTTTTCAGGAGGAGTATGAATAGAATTCAATTCCTATTCAATGAAGATTTGTTTCTAAAGATTAAAGGGTTTAGAATCCTTCTAGATCAAGGAGATCAACTCCTAATAGGATTGATCTAGATTCTTCAAGCATCTAATGACCAAGATCATCTCATAGTCTGAATATGAGTTGTATTGTAAAATCCTATAAACAAAGGGTTGTAACCTAGGATTTATGGAGCAAAGGAGTAGAAGAGCAGAAAAAAGTTGTGGTGAACAATAATGTAAGGTTCTAAAAAGCCAGAAGGCCCTAAAAAGTCAAGAAAGAGAGGAGCAAGGTGAAGGTGCATAGAGAGAATGTATACTCTTGTAATTTAGGCGTAGATTCAAGGGAAAGGTGAATACTCTTGTGTTATCAAGAGGAAAGTTAGTTCTCTTTGTATCAAGTTTATTAATAAAGCTCTCTCAAGTTTCTCCCCGTGGACGCAGGCCAAGTTTGGGCCGAATCGCATTAAATTGTGTGTTCTTCTTATATCTTTTAATATTCATATTGTGTGCTCGAGGTAATCGATCTCATGACATGCTTGAGATCATCAGGGGGGATCTTCGTATCTCCCAATTATTGATATCATAGTAAGTATGGTATCCCGGGTTATGCACGCAACAGTTGGTATCGAGCATATCAATTTTCGTTACAACAAATGGTATCATAGCTGATGGTGTCAGTTTAAGACTCAAGTGCTCTAGATGAAAAAGAAGATGTCAAGTTGATGGAGTTCGCGGAGGCGTCAAGATGAAGAAGACAACAAGAAAGTTTAAATTTGTTCTAAGGTAAAGATCGATTACTTTTGGAGTATATTGATCAAGGTGGAGTCGTCAAAGCTCAATGATGCTCAAATTTGAACACGGTAGATGTGAAGGTGATGATCGAATCATCGCCAATGGCAGACGACAAAACGGGCTCGATGAGCTCACAGAGGCATCGCACAAGACATCCCATAGAGGCTTGCTGCGGTAACAAGTCAAAGAAAAAACAGCGGAGGGTGATGAAGACGATCAATGAACGAGAATGATTGGAAGTTAGATCGTGCAATCATAGTTGGATTCATACGATCAATGTATCGAACCCTATATTTTTCAATGTTCTGGATACAATGGTGGGTGCAGATGGAGGAGATTTCAATATCTGATGCAGGTTCTGTACAGATTGATTAAAGAATTGACGGAAATCACGGTCAAAGTTACGATGGACTAGTCGTGGCACAGTGAGATTATTGCAGGCATTAGTAGATCTATCAGGTTTGAAGATCATTAATAACAGGACAATAGATCTGACAAATATCAATGCAGTGGTTGATGGTAGCCCTGATTGATGAAAAAAAGACCATGACAGTGTGTGACGGGAAGGCCCGGTATGACCATGACGGTTATGCGAAGACGGTAAGTCTCAAGGCTAAAACATCGATGGAAGGTGAACCATCACCAAGTGATCGGTGGAAGACCATGGCATGACAAGCCCTGATAATATTCATGTAAAGTTGGTAAGATCATGGCAGAATTAGAGGCGGATTGTCTTAAAATCGGCGGGGGCCCCATGGCCGGGAAGGCACCATAAAGCGAAATTTGCTGGTGGCGGCGGTGATGCAATGCAAGTTAAGATAAAAAACTAGGTCAATGAGTTTCAATGAAAAACTTGAAGGGAGCTCACTTCGAGGTGGAGCTTCAAAGAAAATTGCAATGAGTCTAAGTGTTGCAGGACGACTAAGGGGCTATTTGGATTTAAGGAATTGGGTGGAAGTGAGGAAGTGTGAAGTGTCTTTTCCCATTTTCGCTGTTCATCCAAACACCAGAAAAGGATAATGGAAAAAGTTCTTTTCCTTTTCTCTTTTCTCTTTTACACAACCATTTTCTCACTTCCAGAGTGTTACAGTTAATTTTGTAGTCATGTAAATCTCATTTGTAATAAGTTGTAGCATAAAACACTTAATTTTTTGCTCATGTAAATCTCACTTGCAATCTAATTACAGTCCAATTTTTATTTTTCTTAATTAATTTTTATTTTAATATTATTTTGCGATCAACTTTGTGGTTAATTTTTTCACTTCCACTTCTACATTACCGTCCAAACACCAAAAAAGACATAACATTTTTCAAACCACACTTCCCAACAACATCCAAACGCCGAAAAATTTACTAACCAATTCTCAAGTTCCAAAGGGAACTATTATCACTTTCTCACTTCTTCACTTCCACCCTTAACCAAACAGGCCCTAAAGAAAGAGTGTATGGCCCGAGGCATGGCGGTGAATCCACCAAAGGCCCCGGGGAGAGGGGGCAAAGTTAAAGGCTTCACGACATAGTTACAATTAAGGAAAGAATTAAGGTAGTAACTCAAAATCTCAAGTTGTTTTTCTGAAGGCTTGAATAGTAAGTTAAGGTGGAGATTGTTAGGATTTTGTCTTGTTTTTCAAGATGAGATGATGGTGCAAGAAAATCCAATTGAGTTGGAGAAGACGATTTGAAGCAGAAGAAGCAAATCAAGGTGAAGCAGTTTCTTTTCAGGCGGTTGCGAGTTTCCTTTTCAGGAGAAGTATGAATAGGATTCAATTCCTATTCAATGAAGATTTGTTTGTAAAGATTAAAGGGTCTATAATCTTTCTAGATCAAGGAGATCAACTCCTAATAAGATTAATTAAGATTCTTCAAGTATTCAATGGCCAAGATCATCTTATAGTCCAAATAGGAGTTGTATTGTAAAATCTTATAAATAAATGTTGTAACCTAAGATTTAGGTGGAGCAGAGGAGTAGAAGAGCAGAAGAAAGTTATGGTGAACAACAATATAAGGCCCTAAAAAGTCAAGAAGGCCTTAAAAAGTCAAGAAAAAGAGAAGCAATGCGAATGTGCATAGAGAGAATGTATACTCTTGTAATATAGGCGTAGATTCAAGGGGAAGGCGAATACTCTTATGTCATCAAGATGAAGGTTAGATCTCTTTGTATCAAGCTTATTAATAAAACTCTTCAAGTTCTCTTTCCGTGGATATAGGCCAAGTTCGGGCTGAACTACGTTAAATTATTGTTCTTCTTATATCTTTTAGTATTCATCCTGTGTGCTCGAGGTAATTGATCTCATGACGTGCTTGCGGTCGTCAGTGGCGATCTCTGTATCTCCCAACTATTGGTATATAGTAAGTATGATATTCCGGGTTATGCACGCAATAATTAATATCGAGAGTAGCAATTTCCGTCACAACATGTGTCATGGAAGAGACTTTAATATGGTGTCAAAGCAATTTAGGTTCAATTCCTACCAAGTGCGCTTTAAAAAAATGGATTTAAAAACAAGAACACCTCTGAGCAAAAAAGTCCAGTTTTCAGGCCCACAAAAAGAGTGCTTGACCTGGCAGGGTGTATTATAATATAAATATATTATTCTCAACTCTTATCATAACTTTAGAGTTTTGGTGTAGCGGAAGGGACTTTAACAGTATTGATGGTTAAGAAATACTTTAGTGTGTTTATATTCTATTCAAGATCAGTCATTCATCAAGATGGTCACCTTGAGAAAGAAGTGGCTCATAGAACCAATGTTGGATGGATAAGTGGAAAAGTGCTTCTAGCTCTATGTGATTGTAGAATACTTACGAAATTTATGGAAAAAAATCTATAGAATGGCTATGAATGTTAGACGAGTAAGAAAGAAAAATGAATGTAACAAAAATAAGAATCTTAAGATGAATGAATGACAATTCAGTGAGAAAATATGCATCTGTAAGAAGTAAGGGGTTACTCAACAAAAATGATAAGAATCAATCGAGATGGTTTGGCCATGTGCTTGCATGATTAGGAAATTTAATATGATTATAGTTAATGAGCAACGACGAAAAGATGTGGGCTTAAAAGGACTTGGAGAGAGATTGTCAAGCCCTGCTTCCAAAATACGTGGAAACGGAGTCGCGACGAGAGTCGGCGACGTATATACGTGAGGAGAATACCCCACGTATACACGCTAAGCCTAAAGTAATTCGAATAAGCTATAAAAATCTACTAAAATGAATCATGATCACTGTAATATCACATATAAGCATCCACACATGATAACATATGAATAAGGAATGGAATAATAACTGATAGCAAAGTATAGAGGATCAGGGAAACTACAGAATCAATAGGAATGAAAAGAAAATAATAATACCAGAGTGGGTAACTCCAGCTCCTCGCAACATGTCCGGTCTCAATCGAACACCTGATCAATAACATGAAACATCCAGTCCCTGAGCGTGCATGAGTGTGTAAGAAAAAGAAAGGTGTTCGTGCATATAAACAGTGTACATAATGATAAATAGTACTAGAATATGACAGATATAATATATGAAATATGAACAAAGAGCAATAAAGTCAGTTAATACAGAAATCAAATATCAAATCAAGTCAGGTGTCTATCACAATCTATATATATCATGTGAGAAGAATAAGTCATGCTAGGGTCCTATATACAATCAGGTGTCTATTATAGCATGCATATATCTACATTCAGCCTGTAATATCAATATAATATTTCAGTGTTGTTATCAATTATGTCAGCGAACACCAATTGCCACCTGTAATAGACGCATCCCATACTACGCCTACTACACGTTTCAATCAGGGTACTAAGTTATTGAAATCAATAGAAGAGACATTGTCCATGCTTTATGTGGGTTCCGTACATACCTGGAACCACGATCCAATCACTTGGTGCTGAACCAGGTCCTACAACTAAGTAATCAATAATAATAATAATATGAACAATACGGGATGTCAGTCATCCTCCGAAACCCTACAGTGGAACAGTATCTTGGCTGTGCAACCTGTATCTTAGGTCCACCCAAAATACAGATGCTGTCTCCTCCATCAATTTTCCAATCCTGGTGTAAGTTGTCTATTATATTATTATCTATAATAATCAATATCCATATTATTTCGATTACTGGGATGATACAGTAATAGTGACAATATCAATGATGTAATAATAACAATGTAGACAATATTACCGTATAAACGGTAGAACAATGGAACAATGCATGTGTTACGGTCCGATAATATTTTCTTAGTAACTTTTAGTAACATGAATACAATAACAAGCCCGGATATTACTCAATAGATAGTCTCATATAGAACTGATCAATATCTCATCTATCTGCACTAAGATACAATAGTAATTGATCTATAAGCCAATAGTCCCAATACAATCATCATGAACATTAAGTATCAATTTATGTGAAAGTATCTGATATGGTAAAATATCACCTCAATAAATCAATAATCATCTATCTCATTCCTGTCGGTTTACTCTAATTCTTTATATTATCAGTGTATCAGAGTCTCACATAAACAGTCAGTTATGTCTAGTCATATCCTCACCATCGAATAATAGTAAGATCATCGATCAAGATCATCACACGTTCTCACTTTTATTCAAGATCAATCACAATATCCAACATAAAGAATATACATCTCAGGCCAACTCCAAATCCAACTAAGTCCATACATAGTTTCAAGCAGTGTTTTAAAAAATCCGTTATATAACCCGTTATAACTCTTTGTATAACATAACGCCAACTAATCATTGTGTAATAGGTCTAAAAAACACAATGTTTGATAACTATAGTTATTTTGCCCATAACTTGCGTTACGTTACGTTATTAACGTAACACACCGTAACCTACGTTATGACACAAGTCGACTTTTTATAAACCCCCCCCTATTAAAAATTTCCTCCAAATTCGCTCGCTCTCGTCCTCTCTGCAACTTCAACGTCATCTCCTCATTTGGCGCTGAGAAGAAAGAAGAAGACATACATCTTTCTGATCGGCAGCTAAAGAAGAACTACCTCTGGTGGTTCTCCGTCGTGGTGGTTCTCGCCGATGTCGTCTCCAAGCGGCAGTTCTCTGACTCCAAGCACATGTAAGCTCTCTCTCTCCCCTGAGCTCTCTCTCTCTTTTTCTTCTGTTTCCCCCGGTTCTCTCTCCCCCTACCGATCTCTATCTGCTCTCTCCCGAGGGGAAAGAGCAGAGAGATCGTGAGGGAAAGCCGAGGGAGAGATCGGGAGAGTGAGAGATAGATTGAAGGGAAAGAGTGCAGAGATAGTAAAAGAGGGAGAGAGCATAAAGAGATCGGGGGTAAAATATCAGAGAAAGTGAAGGACATGGGGGTATAATTGTGTAGTATATTGTAGATTGAATTATGAATTATAATGAATAGCATGACTAAAAATTATGAATTATGAGAATTATGAATTATTGTAAATTGAATTATGAATCTTTGTGTAGATTGAATAACATGGCTAAACAATATGAATTATAATGAAATATGCGGATCATATTGTTGTTTGGCAGATGAAATTATGAATTATAACTTGTGAATGTAAAAATTTATTGTGATACTTGCTAAAAATTATTGTGATATTTGCTAAATGTGTTATATATTGTTTTGATATTTTTGAGATTTTTTAAAATTATTTTTCTATTTATAAATTTTTTAAATATAGTATATATATTTATTTTTATTAAATAAATATTAAATCGTGTAACCTACATTATGCGTTACGTTATAACCTATGCTAACATAACAGAAGAAAAACGTTATCATTATGTTATCGTTGTTTTAAGCATTGGTTTCAAACATCAAGGCAAATTCAGTTTTCTAGTAAAATAGCATCATATTCTATCAGTTCTCAATATTTAAAAAGATTCCTATATAAATAATCACCAAACAATTGCCTCATAATACTTTACATGAAATGTACCACTCATCCACAAACATGAACTAGGCTAATCACTAGGTCCAGTTAAGTCACAGTCAAAGATATACCACAAATAATTCTGAATCCGAAATGGTAAACAATCTATAATGAAATAATAAGACAAGAATATCTTAGTAACAGGTTATTGAATCCACTATATATCCATGTGCTCTATTAATTTATATTAATCCAGTCTACACTCCTTCTTAACTCTAAGTCAATCTCCACTCTAATAAGAGTCCAATAATAAATCTAAGCATCAACAAATCTAATAAATCAAATAATGTTACCTATCGATAAAGTGAGTCACCATATCTCAGTGCTGAAATACTAACTCTGCATATATATATAGTCCACCCTAATATAGTCCACTGATCCAATCTATCAATGAAGCAATCTCATTAATTATTTCTTAACTTTACAATTAAATTCTCATCTGGTTATTACTAATAAGGAGGATCAAGACTAATACTCATCTGCTTAGAATAATAGAACGAATCGACAATACTGTTGGTAACAGAGTAACGATATATCAATAAAATAATATCAGAGCATCACAATGTAATAGTAGTTACCGGCATGAACAGAATAATGTAGAATAATATATACATGCGCATGAAATATTAAGATAAAACACTGAAATTGAAATAGACCAATAAACAAATACTCACATGAAATGACACGGTTTTGGAGCCGAATCACCGTCTGGTCTCCACTGCACGAACCGGTACGAATCTTCGGATCATCCCATGGGTCAGTTTTCGAATCGCCAGCGTATCAGTCCATACAACAACAACTAAGCCACTTGTCCCAAGTATTTGGGGTAGGCTACATGAACCAAAAGAGAATTACGCCGGATCGGGCACATGGATCAGCTTTCTCCACTCATTCCTATCGAGTAATATGCCTTCACTAAGACCTTTAGCCTCTATATCTTGTCTTATTACCTTCATCCATGTTTTTTTTCGGTCTCCCCTGCGCTCTTTTAACTTGCCCTAAATTGAGCCAGCGTATCAGTCCATAACGAACATAAATCCAGATCGGGTCTGGGTCTTCTGTTATCGGGTTCGGAGCGCACGAATAGGTCTGCATCGCTGTAACATATAACCAAACACATATGCCACACGTACACATAAATGCACATGTACACACCCCTATACATATATCTACGAGTATATACATACATACACATAATCATGCATACACCCAGGCATACACAATACTCACACACTTATAATCATGCATATTATACATACATACACACTCATATATAAACATATACAACAAACATGCACACATCCATACACACGTAACACATATCCACAAATATACCATCACATAATAATTTATGCACACCCAATCACAAATGGTACATACATAAATACATACATAATAACATAGAAATAGAGAGGAAGAGAGGGCACACTCACAGTGCAGGAGGAGACATGGCTGGGAGAAGGCCGCGGCGGAGCTCGCTAGAGTAGGCGGACGCCGCGGAGGGGGAGAAACTCATGACCGACCATGGAGAGTTTGACGACAGAGGAGGCGGAGGTCGCGAGGATGTCGGGGTGTCGCGAGCTGTCGTCGAGGTCTCGCTAGAGAGGAAAGAGGAGGCTGTATGGTGGGTTGGGGCTGCCAGCAAAGGAAGGAGGAGAAGATTAGGTTAGGGTTTTATTTAGGATTAGATGTTTATATAGGAGATGTTAATTGGTTATGATTATAAGTTAGGATTAGGATAATTTAAGATTAGATGGTTAGGATTAGGAGATAATGAGAGATTAGATTAGTTAGAATTTTTATTTAATTAAGCTAACTATAAAATTTAGTAGTTAGGATATATGAGAATTAGGTTGGTTAAGATTTAGATTTGATGGATATGGTTAGATAGGATTAAATATAGGGAGAGATATATAGGGTTAGTGATTAGGTAATTAAGATATAGAATTACATAGTTAAGATTTAGGATTTAGTTGATAGGATAAAGATTAAAATAGTTTAAAGATTAGTTAGGATTTTATTTTGAAATAGAATTAGTTGAGATTGTGATTTTCAAAATAGGATGTAGATTTGGGTAAGTTAGAATTAGATATGATTTTTGGTAGGATTTAAATTTGAGATAAGATTAAAATTAGTATTGGGTAATAGGTTTTGATTTGATTTTGGTTCAAATATAAGAAAAATAGAAGGTATGAAAATGGGTTCATGACTTGGGTCAAGGAAAAATAAAAGAAAGATATGAAACAGATATGAGCTAATGGTAAAAGGTAAAGCATATGGATATGGAAATGGGTACTTGTGTTTGAATTAGACTTAGGATAAAGAATAAGAAAATGAAAGAAAAAGGAAGAGAAAAATAGGGGGTAAGAAGTGAGCTTGTCTGAGAATAATACACAAAATAAATATCAATAATATTAATAATAATAATAATAACAATAATACACAAAGATATTTAACAATAACAATAATAATTACTAATAGTAATAACCATAATAATAATACATAATAACAATAATAATTAACACAAAATACATGTAATAAAAAAATATTATTATTCATTATTAAATCTTGTATTTCAAAAATAGAGGTATTACAGAGATGATTAAGAAAGACATGATAGTGCCTGATTTAACGGAGAAGATGACCCTTAACAAAGCTGAATAGAAGAAAAAGGGTTCAAATAGCTCCAAAATTTTGGATAATTGCTTTGTTATCGTTGCTGCTAGTGTTGGTTGATTGCGCTAACCAAGTGGACTATGGCATCAATTAGTTCTTTGATGCTTAAGGATTTACCTCTATTTTTGGCAAGATGTGGGTTCTGTTATGATCTTAACTACTTTTAATAACCTTCCCTTTGTGAATTAAAAATATTTTTTAACTGATACCTAAAATATGTCAATTATTAAGCATAAGAAAATTCTATATATATAATATATAAATTGTAGAATCATGGGGATTGAAATTTCTTCACGCAACAAGTTGGAATTATGTGTACTGACTTGCACTTCAGAAGATTCATTCTCAGCACCAGAATCATCACAATCCCTCAAATTTAAACTAAATTTCTTAATTACAACTCATAATTTTCATGTATACACAAATGACATTTGTCATTTTTGGTGTTTCCTGATGGGAAGATATAGATAACAGTTATATGTATCGAGTGTAATATCTTTAAACACATTATCATTTTGACATCTCACCACACGATTTTCTTGATGTGAGGAAGACATGATTATTTTATTGTGTAGCAGTTTGCTTATTATTTCAACAAGTAAAGACAGGTACTTTTAGGACCTTGTACAGTTCAGTTGAGACTCTTTTGTTCTGTCCATTGGGATTTGGGAACATTATGGACAATGGCAAGATGATTCCAGATCTTTCATGTCATATCTAGAAATTAGAAAACACTTCCAGTCGATGTTAATCCCCCCCTTTCCCGGGGCCAATGCATGCACAAAATTGCATTCCCCAGTACATATACACGCTCCTGCACACTTGTAGATGGTTGCAAACCCACCCATTATCCTCCACACCCACCCCACCCCCACCCCACCCCTCAAAAGTAAATAAATAAATAAAAGGAGAGAGAGAGAGAGAGAGAGAGAGAGAGAGAGAGAGAGAGAGAGAGAGAGCGCACCCGCCCATGCATCCACACTGTGTACATGCCACACACACAGAGATGATTGCAAAGTCAGCATCATGCTTTGTTTTCGATCACTGACTAAACATGCATATTACTGTTGGACAGTGACTAAAAGCTGTTGTCTCATATGAGTTAAAATTTCCATTGGTTCATCTTTGAGACAAATTTTTTAAAAACATATAAAGTAATTCGGGTTACATAAATATGCGTGGCACGATGTTATGCAGACAGTTCTCAATCTAAGTAATTTATCATTATCTGAAATGGCATTTAATCTTATAAATAATATTCTATTTGTGTTACATAGAATGCATAGAATGTTAAAATGAAATCGAGTTGCTGGTTTCTATAGGGAAGGCATTCGAGTATCCATAATTGGTGATTTGTCAAAGCTCCCGAAATCTTTACAAAAGCTGGCAAAGGATGTGGAACTGAGAACCAGAGACAATTCCCGACTTGATTTGATTGTGGCAATTAGCTATAGTGGGCGAGGCGACATAGTGCAAGCTTGTCAAAGGATTGCACAGAAGGTAAAGGAAGGGCTGCTTGAACCAGCAGAGGTCACCGAGTCTCTGATTGCACAAGAACTGGAGACAAGCTGTGTTACCAAGTTTAATTATCCCGACCTACTTATTCGAACTAGCGGGGAGCTGAGGTTGAGCAACTTCTTACTTTGGCAGTCAGCTTACACAGAGCTTTACTTTGCAAAAGTGCTCTGGCCTGATTTCAGAGAAGCTGATTATATTGAGGCGTTAAGTTCATTTCAAAGACGGCAGAGGCGCTTTGGTCAACGAACTGTCTAAAAATGGTACAATTTCAGGACTTAATAGTTGATATAAATTATTTCATTGTTTCTTTCAAAAAGGTTGATCTTTTACCAAGCTTTTTACAGTATGGATGAATCCTAATTCCCAAGTGATAATTTTTACCACTCCTGACTATTTTGATGCTTCTGCTGCAGGGGCTCTTCCCCGAGTTTTGTATAGCAAGCTGTTCCAGCTTCACATACAGTTATTATGGATTTCTACTTGGCTACTTGACTACAGCAATTGTTGGGTCAGTAAGGAAAGCATAAAGCTGCCTGTGGATCTGATCCCGTAAAGCCCCAGCTAATTAAGTCATTGCTGGGGATGTTACCCTACTCAAAAAAGAGCTGTATATACTTTAACATGGATAACAATTCAGTCAAGTAAGTAGTCAATTGCAAAATGCATGCACGTTCGCTACCTATCACCAATCCAATTTTTGGTCTTCGATTTCTAATGAAGATGCAACTGCCCTTGTTCTACCTTGTATTCTTTTTGCCTGTTGGCTTTCTTTATTTTTCTTCAATTTCTGTGCAAGATTCTTAACGTCATGTTTTAGTAGTTGAGTTGATGGCTTTTTTGTGGTGGTAAACAACTATGTCTATTTGTTTGACTATGGAATGTTTTAAGTTATGTTCTTTTATTTTTATTGTCCAACTTGTGAGGAAAGTTAGTTCATTCAAGTATTTAGTCAAATAAATGAAAATAATGGATGGCTATAGTTAAGTTCTTCATCTTTGTTTATTTCCCAACTTAAATTTGGAACAACATATCTAAATTAGGAAGTGGATATAGAATCCATATCCTAATCTGTATATTTTCTTAGGTTTCGTATCTGTATCCTAGTGTTGATAACGATTCCATATGCAATAGATGAAATCTGTATCCTAATTTAAAGAATTTCGATCCATAGGAAACTGATTCCTTATCCATATCTGCATTCATGTAGGATATGATTTTGTGAAAATGAAATTGCATTTACCTCGAAATTGTGTACCTCAAAATTCTGTATCCGTATCCTTTGGACAGGAATCCCATGTTGACACATGGATACCTATATGGAATCTTACTCTATATCCAGATTTCATATCTGACCAAATTTGGCGTTAGATTCCATATCCTAGATTCCATATCCATACCCTAGAGTCTACGGATTCCATATGCAATATACAGGAATCCGTATTCTAATTGTGACACAATTTGTATCCAAATTAGGATATGGATCCTGTATCCACATTCATGTAGGATATGGATTTTGGACATGGAATTCTGTATCCACATTGATATATCTTAATCTAACATGGAATCCCTATCAACATCAGATATGGATGTGAAATCGAACTCCATGTCCAAATTTCATACCCATCTCTGAATTTGGGTACAGATTTTTTTTTTTAGTATGTAAAAGTAGGATATGAACATAGAATTGGTGCTGTAATTTGGATTCGAAGTTAGATTCCATATCCTTAGTGTCAAGATTGATTTGTTAGACAAATAGTAGGCCATCAGCCTCATGGTCAATCAGTGTGCATTTGTGGTTATTTATTGAACATAATCTAATAAATAGCAAAGGGCATTTTTCAAAAAAAAAATCTAATTTTAAAAAGAATTCTACAAATTGACTCGTCCCTAAAGTATTTCCAAAAACCGACCTTTGATACTCTATGTCGGCGGCGGCCATTTCGCCCCGGCAACGTGGCGCTGCGGTGGCAGGGTCGATTTTTTCTTCGTCTGGGGTTGGCAACACTAAACGAAGCGTATTTTTTTGCTGTGTAGTTCTTTGTCTGGGGTTGCCAACTCCGGACAAAGCACACTAGGTTTTTTGGCCCAAGTGTTTTTTATCTTGCCAACCCGGACATAGAACACTTGGGTAAATTTTTTTTTTCCCAACTCATACATATGACATGACAACTCATACAAATTTATCACTATATCACAAATATCATAACCCATACAAATCTCACAATATCATAAAATTTCAACAAATATTACAAATGACAAATCTTACAATATCACAATATCTTAAATTGTATCACAAATATCACAACTATCATAATATGATCATTTGTATCACAAATCACAATTCATTTCAAAATTCATATCATATCAAAATATCACAATTCATTTTAAAATTCATATCATATCAAAATATCACAGTTCATATTAAAATATCTCAAAATAATATCACAATATCTTAAATTGTATCTCAAATATCACAACTATCATAATATCACCATTTGTATCACAAATCACAAATCACAATTCATTTAAAAATTCATACATTTCAAAATATCACAATTCAATTTGAAATTCATATCATATTAAAATATTACAATTCATATCAAAATATCTCAAAATAATACAAGTTTCAAATCTCTCATAGCAAACACGATAATGCACGTGAAATTCTACCATGGCCTAGTCCTTGTCCTCGCCCACGTGCATGGACAGCCTGAGACTCTGGTTGCATGTGTTGTTTAGATAGTTTGGCTTCCTCATCATCTCCTTGATGCCGTTGAGACGGTCCAGGTTTGTCATGTCAAAGGTCATCATTGTCTCGATGTTGTATGCATCCTCCATCAACATGTTGAGTAGGTCCCGATTCATCTTGTACCGACTCAAACTTTGTATCCGGTCGATGTCACTCACGTCGGTTATAGACGATCGGCTGGTCGGTGCATCTGATGGGTGTGCAAAACGGCTCCCCTAAGCATCTCCTGTATGAAAGTGGCCATCATCTAGAGTATCGACCATCTGAGTCTTGTCAGTCAAAGCCTCGTCTACCAGAATCCCCATATAGATATATCCATCAACCTGCATCATAAATTTTAATAAAATCATATCAATATATCACAAATTTAACTTTTCATGAGTATTGTCCCCCCTGCTTCTCAAAATACGCTGGAGCGGAGTCGTGATGAGAGTCAGTGACGCATATATGCAAGAAGAATACGTCACGTATACACGCTAAGCTTAAAGTAACTTGAGCAAGTTATATAAATCAACTATGAAGGCAATACAATCACTGCAATATGACATATAAATTTCTACACAAGATACATTCCTCTATGAATAATCAAATAGAATAACGCTGAGTCCAGTCTATAAAAAATCAATTGAACAGAATAATAATAGAGAGGAAAGTATGAATAATACCAAAACGGGATGATCAAGAAAAAAGAAACTCTGGACTCCCATTGTCACTCCACAAGCTCCTTAATAATATGTATAACGCTGGTCAGCAGAATAAAATGATCACTAGACCTGGATATACAAATCAAGGGGAGTCAGAAAACTCCCAGAGAGTGTGTAAAATAAAGGAAGTAGTATAATATAATAACACATAATAGCAATAAATTCATTATAAACACTATAGCATGTAGAACATAAATAAACAGTAATGAGGACAGTTTATACTAGAATCGTGTATTAAGTCAGGTGATGTGTATAGTCAGATGTCTATATATATATATATATATATATATATATATATATATATATATATATATATATATATATATATATATATATATATATATATATATATATATATATATAGAGGAATCTGTACCTCAGCCGCCAGCTGAGAGAGACTCTGTCAGCTGGCGCAAAGTGGCTGAATTTAACCACTATTTTGACTACTGGTACCAAGGTCGCAGTTTTATATGAGGACTGTGACAATGTCGCAGTGGTTTTATGAGGACTGTTGCCATGGTCGCAGTCTTTTCTAAGGACTGCGACCAAGGTCGCAGTCTTTTGCTGAAGACTGCGACCAAGGTCGCAGTCTTTTCCTGAGGGCTGCTACCAGGGTCGCAGTCCTAATTACACTAAAATTATATGATTTTTTAGGTCTGCGACCATGTTACAGTGGGCTGCGACCAAGTTGCAATGGGTTTGCGATCATATTATAGTGACAGCTGAGAGAGTCTCTCTCAACTGGCGACTGAGGTACATTTTTCACACACACACACACACACACATATGGTGTCTATTATAGCATGTACACATATAACAAGTGATCACGCATCCAAGTACAGTGCATCATGGAATATCTATTTTATTAATTATGTTAGTGAACTCCAATTGTCACATGTAGTAAATACATCCCATACTACACCTACTGCATATGTCAATTGAGGTTATATAATATTGAAACTGATTAGTGGAGACATTGTCTGTGTTTTAAGTGAGCCTCGTGAAAGTACACCTAGAGGGGGGTGAATAGGTGTAAGTGCTAATCTAGAAACTAAATGCTCTAAATGCGGAAGCTAATGCAAATATTGCAACACTCCTAATACAATTCAACAAGTGTAGCCGAATTCCCTTTGCAGGGCTCTGGACTAACTCCTCTTGATTCCCCTTGAAATGGGTTGAGGTGCTATGTGAAGCTCTTGTTGGATGAGTATAAGTGATGCACACAAACAAGCAAGCCAAGCATATATCAATGAACAATATGTAAGATGCAAGGCAACACAAGCACACAAGAATATGATAGATAGGCAATATGAAGCAATGCTCAACACAAGCAAATATGAATGTATGGAATGAATGAATAATGCTTTGCACAAATAAACAAGAGAGAGTTGAGATAAATTGGATCAAACGCAAACACAAAGATATGTTACGAGGTTCGAGCCCCTAGCTCTACTTCCCCGCCTACACCACCGTGTAGGATTTCCAATCCACTATAGGAGTACCAAACTCCTCTCTCAACCTTACAAAGCCACCGAGGCTATACAACCACAATCCACCTCTACCGAAGAGGGATAATACCCGTAGCCAACAACCAACACAATCACCTCTACCTAAGAGGGATCCAAACTCAATACCACTCCGATCAACCTCTACCAAAGAGGGATACAACAAAAATAAGGAGGGTTTACAACTTAGAGGCTTAACCTCAAACACTTCTCTTTTTCTCTCTTTTCTTTTTCTCTTTTTCCACAAAAAACAAGATCCTAATAGATTAGGATAGGTGATAGCTCAAGTGTGGAAACAAGGTGTTTTTGGAAACCAGCAACAAAGAAAATCTACTTGGGAAATCACTTATAAATGATAGAAAATGAAAAACAAAACAATCTCCCAAAACCCTAGCTTTCTTTGATTTTCCAAAAACCCAAAAACAAATAAGATGAAATCTTTTTGGCTTAAAAACTCTTTTAAAACTCTTTTAAACACTAGAGAAAGTCTGGAATTTTTCTCCTTGAAAAACTTTGGCCAAAATCCCAAAGAGATGTGGTTTATATAGGCCAAAACAGAAACTAGCCGTTAGAGCTGAGCTGGCAGTTCTGACAGGCAGCGGTCGACCGGCCGGTCGACCGTTCAACGGTCATATTTTGACCCGTTGAAGCTACCGGTCGACCGCCCGGTCGACCCAAACAAACAGAGAGCAGAACTCTCTGCAGCGGTCGACCGTCCGGTCGACCGGACCACTGTGCTGCCAGACGTGCACAAGTCTGTGCACGTCGGTCGACCGTGGGTCGACCGGCCCTTGGTCCGGTCGACCGTCCCGGTCGACCGACCAACCTGTCAGCACAAAATAAATTCAGAAAATTTTGGGAAAAATATTTTATAAAAATCTTTTATTTTTTCTGAAAATCCCATAAAACTTATTTTATCATTTTATATTGAAACATAAACATGTGATAAAAATTTTTAAGACATATATCAATCATATCAATTCATTTTTGTGTCTTGCCAATTTTATCAAAAAACAAAACTTGTATTTTTGTCAAACTTGATTTTTCCAAAACATGAATAGGATAGTCAAAATAAGTTTGTCTAGCAAGTTTAAGACATGTATGTATATTTAGAACATATCTAATATACATAGAAATAAAGTAAACTTGTTTTGATCTATTATTCATGAAAACCAAAATCCAAATCATGAAACGTGTGTGTATGTGCACTTGAGCATATCAACTATACTAAGCTTTACAAATAGATCTAAAACACACTAAACTAAACTATGGATACCTAAGTCTTCGTGTCATCAAGAAGACTTGCTCCAAAACTCCATCCATGGGCTAGGCAAAGTGTGATCTTGAAGCTTTGGCCCTGAAATCACTTGTGAAAGCTTCCAAACATCTTGTTGAAGCTAATCACCAACTAATATCTTGGTTAATGATCTGAAACTTAAACAACACAAGATTATTAGTAAACATAACTACATGAGTTAATCATCATCAAAACTAGGGTGGAAGGCCTTTGGGCAACAATCTCCCCCTTTTTGATGATGACAAAACTCATGGAGTTATATATGCATGGATTAAAGTAAAGCTTCAAAGAAGCTCCCCCTTAACTCATGCATAAGCAAATAAATATAATAATATGCAATGAAGGCTCTTAAACCATGAATGCATAAAATATGCATAAACAATAAAGGTTCTAAATACCAATGAAATATTCAAAGCAAAGCATGCTCTAGATACCAATAGACATACATTAAACTATATTAAACTTAATATATGCAAAAACATAACTATGCATATATATAAAACTCACAAATAATTCTCGCCTTTTTTGTCAATCATCAACAAAGGGGTAAACAAGCAAAACAATAAATAGAATGAGGGGTAAAAATCTTTCATCCCCTTAATGAGTCAATCAAAACAATACAAACAATGATCTCCCCTTTTTGTCTAAACAAAAACAAAGTCAATAAGGGGTGAGTTTAAAACCATGATATCAATTTAAAATGTGTCAATGAAGCATCTCGATACCAAATGAAAATAAACAAAGATTAATAAATGTTATATGCTATATACATTCATGAAGAGGAAGACGCTAAGTTAGCTTCCCTACACATATGCATTACATGAAAGATGGATGTTAAGCCCTAATTCACATAACACACATTATGTAATGAATAAGAAGAGATGTGAAGCTCCCCCTACACACGTGTACCACATAAAGAAAAGATGTTAAGCTTTTCAATACACAATACACTCAACATGAATCTATATGTGGGAGAGATGTTAAGCTCTCCTTGCATATAAGAAATTTAAATCGAAACTTTTGTATTTTACCTTAAAAAAAATTTTAGATACCAATTGAAAACAAATAATTTTTAGATACCAATTCAAATTAGACATAATAAATTTTGAATGTCTAAACATAAATTTTGATACCAATTGTAAGAATTGTTCATTTAAAAAACATATAAACAAATTTGATGTTGATATCGTATGTTTAAAATAACACCTTTTAATCATAAAGTGTGGGAGTACAAATACCAATTGAAATACAAAATCAAATTTTCTCCTCCTTTATGAAATACAAAAGGATTAAGAAGGGGTAATCAAATCATTCATAACAACAATGATACCAATTCAAGATAAGACAACAAGGTGCATATTGATACCAATTTGAAAAGTAAAACATGTAAATCAATCAAGAATACATATCATTTTTTTTAAATTTTAAGGCAACTTGATACCAATTGATAAGCAAACATATATCATACCAATGATATCTAAACAATCTTGATATCAATAGAAAGTATTTTACTTTTAAGAGCATATGATACCAAATTGAAATTATATTTTTTTATTTAAAAATTCATTTTTTTTTTGAAGTCATAAAGTGTGGGAGTGGAAATCAAATACCAATTGAAAAATAAGAGATTCTAGTTTACTCCCCCTTTATGAAATACCAAAAAAAAAAAACATGCATAGGCTTGAATTAAGATGCCAATTGAAAATTAAATCAATTGAAATAAAGGTAAAAATCAAGCTCTAGCATAAACAAGATTTGTACTTAAGATATAGAGATATAATAGCACAAATAAAAACATGTATATGTGTATGAAATAGAATGAGTACCAATCACTAATAGATGATACCAATTGATAGCATACATACACAATAAATAAATATGAGTATACAAGAAGAATCAAATTGATACCAATTGAAAGAGTTCAATGATACCAATTGAAATAACAATAATAATCATGGTATAACTCATATCACTACGAAGAATACGAACTAGTTAAAATGGAAAGTTTTGTAGACTAGTACGAAATCCTTCAAGTAAGGAATAAAACAAGATTATTTTTCATAAAATATGAAAATCACATGATAATCATCACTCTAATCAATAAAGCATAATTTTGACTCATGAAAACAAAACATGAGCAAGGCAATAAATATGAGTGTACAAGTAAAATGTGAAGATCATAATCATGAAAATTTGCATTAAGCTCTTTTTAAATTCCTTTAAACAAAAATTCATCAAAAAATGAGAATCATAAAAACTACTTAATCTTCAAGGCATACGTATGTCTAGTATGAACTAAAATATACATACATATCCAAAACTCAACGAGTCCACAAAAGTAAATGCATGAAGGCACGTGGCTCAAAAAGGATAAACATGTATATCTAATAGTTTGGACAAGATAGACATATACATGAAGTTAAACAATTAAACACAAAGTCAAGAAAGACTAAATCTTCACCAAAACAATATTTCATTTCAAGGTATATGTATGAATTGTCAACACAATAAGTATACATACATATCCCTAAACACAATTGAGTCCATATATAGATTTGCATGAAAGGCAAATGACTCAAAGGGTATACATGTATATCTTAAAGTTTGGCAATACAAACATATACATGAAGTGAAAACTCATAAAAACAAATCCAAAAATAGAATACAAGTTTGAAATGAATGAATCATCAAAACTAGACTATACTAGCACATCTAATGGGTTCAAATAGGCAATCAAGCTCAAATGTATATAGATTTATTTGTGGCCCATTATATGTACAAGTATATACCTAGTCTTAATGAAAACTAACATCTAAACATATATTCAAGACATGAAGCATCAAACCAAACACGATTTTTGCTATATAAAACATGCAAAGATTCATCAAAAATTCTTATATCAAACTTCTAGGTATATGTATGATTCATCCAAATCTTACAATATACATACATATCCCAACCGTAAACGAGTCTATTAAAAGTATTTGCATGAAGGCAAAAGACTCATGGGTATACATGTATATTTATTAGGTTTGAATTCAAAATACATATACATGAAGTAAAAGTATGAGAATAGGCATAGCAAGTATAAATGAATGAATCATCAAAACTAGCTTATGCATGTGCATGTAGTGGGTACAAATGAGCATGAAGTACATAACATATATAAATCAATTTGTTCTCACTATGTGTACATGTATACATGCAAGTTTTTATAGAATCTACATTTAAACTAGTTTATACCACATGAAGTATAAAACAAACATCATGATTACTATGTAAATTCACATGTATTAGATTCATGATGTACATTATAGCTAAACAAAAGGTGAGAATACTAAATATGGGTTCATATAAGCAAGTGTGTCTCAAATACTATACATGTATGTCAAGGATCTAATAAACATGGCATGTACATACTAATCCATAGACAATGAAAACATGCTATAAAATAAATGAATATGAAGGCATGTAAACTATAATAAGGAGTTAGGAATTGTTACCAAAACCTAGAAGGCAACTCTCCTTGTCTCCAAAATATAGTGGTCCTCTCCACCAAACTTCCCTTGAAAGTGATGCATCCAATTGATTTCCATGAAGCTCGGAACGCATCCACTCCAAGGTACGGCCACTCTCACGTCATGTGAGAGCCCACACCTACATCAAAAATTAGAGGGGTGGTCTTTGGTACCCATTGTCTTTTGGGTCCATGGGGGTTAGTCTCATTTCTAACCCAAACAAATTCTTTGCTAAATTAGGAGTATGTAATCTATCATAGCAAAATTTAGCAAGATGGCCCTTACGACCACAATGTGTACAAGTGTACACATGAGCATACGTGTGATGGTGTTCGTGGGAAGCATGTGTATGCCGTGGAGGGTGTGCATGAATAGATGGAATTTGTTTCTTTCGAAACAAGGATTCCAAACGTGTATGCCCTTCTACACATTGGCTCAAAGTGGAGCCCAAACAATCTACACTCTTCTTTAATAAGCAAATATCATCATTTATCCTAAAAGAAAAGGTACATGCATTAGGTAGACTAGATGAAGAAGCTACACTAGCATGGCAAACATGTACATCAATCTTATTTTGCAAAACCATATTCTTATCTAAACAAGTATTCAACTCATTTGAAATAGAAATAATTTTATTTTTCAAATCAACATTCTCTTTTAAAACAAAATCAACTTTTGAAGTCAAATTTTCATTTTTCTTCAAAAGAACATGGCAATCATTTTTAGATTTTAAAACGTTATTTTCTTTTAGAGCAAGATCAAGTTGAGATTTCAATGAATCCCTTTCATTAGAAATCTCCTCTTTCTCTTGCAAAACAATGTCAAGTCTAGAATGAAAACTTTTATTTTCTTTTTCAAGACCTAGACTTTTCTTTTGCAAAATCTTATATTTCTCAAGCAATTTTTCACACACAATAGATAGTTCTTCATTTAAAGCATGTGGATCAACAAAATCATTTGAAGAACTAGCACTATCATCACAATCTAAGTGGGGTTCCGAATGTACCTCAAGGGAGTCATTCTCTTGGACCATGAAGCATTGTGAATCGGATTCTCCACTAGATTCCTCCGGTTGATTTGGCACTTGAAGCTCGGAGGTGGTGGTTGTTGTCAATTTGTTCCACACTACAAAAGCGGAATCAAAGTTAGAAACACACATAAGATAATCTTTAGGTAATGTGCTTCTAATAGCCTCAAGGGCTTGTGCATTGGCCCCTATATGGTTGCGATCACTAAGGAAGGATTCCTTGGTAATGGCAAGGTAAACTTTATGACCTAGGGTTTGTAAGTAAAAGGTCATTCTAATCTTCCAAACATGAATGTTAGAAGGGTCAAACATAGGTGGGGTCATGAAGGCCATGGTAAACTATATGTGTGCAAACAAGCAAATGCAAACAATAGATTAGCAAGCAAATGGATCTCACTCCTAGGATGTTAAGCCTAAGTATCAGGAGCACTGGCTCTGATACCAATTGAAAGTACACCTAGAAGGGGGGTGAATAGGTGTAAGTGCTAATCTAGAAACTAAATGCTCTAAATGCGGAAGCTAATGCAAATATTGCAACACTCCTAATACAATTCAACAAGTGTAGCCGAATTCCCTTTGCAGGGCTCTGGACTAACTCCTCTTGATTCCCCTTGAAATGGGTTGAGGTGCTATGTGAAGCTCTTGTTGGATGAGTATAAGTGATGCACACAAACAAGCAAGCCAAGCATATATCAATGAACAATATGTAAGATGCAAGGCAACACAAGCACACAAGAATATGATAGATAGGCAATATGAAGCAATGCTCAACACAAGCAAATATGAATGTATGGAATGAATGAATAATGCTTTGCACAAATAAACAAGAGAGAGTTGAGAGAAATTGGATCAAACGCAAACACAAAGATATGTTACGAGGTTCGAGCCCCTAGCTCTACTTCCCCGCCTACACCACCGTGTAGGATTTCCCAATCTACTATAGGAGTACCAAACTCCTCTCTCAACCTTACAAGCCACCGAGGCTATACAACCACAATCCACCTCTACCGAAGAGGGATAATACCCGTAGCCAACAACCAACACAATCACCTCTACCTAAGAGGGATCCAAACTCAATACCACTCCGATCAACCTCTACCAAAGAGGGATACAACAAAAGTAAGGAGGGTTTACAACTTAGAGGCTTAACCTCAAACACTTCTCTTTTTCTCTCTTTTCTTTTTCTCTTTTTCCACAAAAAACAAGATCCTAATAGATTAGGATAGGTGATAGCTCAAATGTGGAAACAAGGTGTTTTTGGAAACCAGCAACAAAGAAAATCTACTTGGGAAATCACTTATAAATGATAGAAAATGAAAAACAAAACAATCTCCCAAAACCCTAGCTTTTTTTGATTTTCCAAAAACCCAAAAACAAATAAGATGAAATCTTTTTGGCTTAAAAACTCTTTTAAAACTCTTTTAAACACTAGAGAAAGTCTGGAATTTTTCTCCTTGAAAAACTTTGGCCAAAATCCCAAAGAGATGGGGTTTATATAGGCCAAAACAGAAACTAGCCGTTAGAGCTGAGCTGGCAGTTCTGACAGGCAGCGGTCGACCGGCCGGTCGACCGTTCAACGATCATATTTTGACCCGTTGAAGCTACCGGTCGACCGCCCGGTCGACCCAAACAAACAGAGAGCAGAACTCTCTGCAGCGGTCGACCGTCCGGTCGACCGGACCACTGTGCTGCCAGACGTGCACAAGTCTGTGCACGTCGGTCGACCGTGGGTCGACCGGCCCTTGGTCCGGTCGACCGTCCCGGTCGACCGACCAACCTGTCAGCACAAAATAAATTCAGAAAATTTTGGGAAAAATATTTTATAAAAATCTTTTATTTTTTTCTGAAAATCCCATAAAACTTATTTTATCATTTTATATTGAAACATAAACATGTGATAAAAATTTTCAAGACATATATCAATCATATCAATTCATTTTTGTGTCTTGCCAATTTTATCAAAAAACAAAACTTGTATTTTTGTCAAACTTGATTTTTCCAAAACATGAATAGGATAGTCAAAATAAGTTTGTCTAGCAAGTTTAAGACATGTATGTATATTTAGAACATATCTAATATACATAGAAATAAAGTAAACTTGTTTTGATCTATTATTCATGAAAACCAAAATCCAAATCATGAAACGTGTATGTATGTGCACTTGAGCATATCAACTATACTAAGCTTTACAAATAGATCTAAAACACACTAAACTAAACTATGGATACCTAAGTCTTCGTGTCATCAAGAAGACTTGCTCCAAAACTCCATCCATGGGCTAGGCAAAGTGTGATCTTGAAGCTTTGGCCCTGGAATCACTTGTGAAAGCTTCCAAACACCTTGTTGAAGCTAATCACCAACTAATATATTGGTTAATGATCTGAAACTTAAACAACACAAGATTATTAGTAAACATAACTACATGAGTTAATCATCATCAAAACTAGGGTGGAAGGCCTTTGGGCCAACACCTCGTACATATCCGGGACCACGGCCCAGACGCCTGGTGCTGAACCAGGCCCTACTGTTAAGTAGTCAATAATAGTAAACAGTATAATTGTAAGACAGTAAACAGATAGGATGCCAATCATCCCTCAGAACCCTGCAGTGAAACCGTATTTCGGCTACACAACCTGTATCCTAGGTCCATTCAAAATACAGACGTTGTCTCCTCTATCAATTTCTTCAATTCCGGTGTAAGTTATTTAATGATTTTGTTACTTAGATTATTAAGATTAATCAATTGCCCATGTTACCTAGATGACTGAGATAATACAGTTACTGTAACAATGATAACAATAATAACAATGTAACAATATCATGATGTTATCGTATAACAATAATTCTTAGTAATTTTAGTAACATGAATTATACTAATAACATGTCAGGATACTGATTCGACAATATGTAGTCACTTCTAGAACTAACCAAGATCTCATCCATATACTCTAGATATAACAATAACACGGCCTCTTGACTTCTGATCTCAATACAATCACTATCAACATCAAATATTAAATTCATTGTCAAAGGAATCAGAGGAAAAAAACCACAATCTCAATTAACCAAAAAAATAGTTCTCTCATTTTCATCAATCTACTCTAATCCTATAAGTCATCAATATATCCATCCCCTAGGTTACCGATATATCTAAGTCCCAACATATTGAAATAGATACTCAACTACATCTAATCAAATCCTCATTATCCAATCCGATCATCAATCTATTATCACTTCAATCAAGCTCAATCACAGATCCAAAAATCAAAGTAACAAATCAACTGAATATATGTATAATCTACTAGTTTAGACTAATCCAATCTACACCTATTCTCCAACCTCAAGTGATTGTTCATCAAATGTGCATATTTTGTCATATTTTCACATTTATTTTTTATTAAACATTGTCATGTAATGGTATTTTTTGCTTAGTATTGTACATGCCTCCATAAATTCAAGGAAGAAAAGAAACTATGATTAAAGAAGCCCAAAAGTTTAAGAGATGCCCAAAGCCCATTAAGACCAAGTAAATTCAAAGATAATCCTATCCTAATTCAGATATAAAAGAAAATCAATTTAAAGCAAGTTGCTTGAGCTCCAAGTCAAAGATAAAAGATGAGAATTCAAGTTTAAATTCGGATTTATATAACATATTTCATAAATTATCCAAGAAACATGATTATTTCAAATTTTGGAGATCAAACGAAGATTCTGAGGATATATCTCCACATGGACGGACGAGATGAAGCCAGAGCCCAAAACGTGTGCCCTAACTCTCCTTCTTTGCCGCGGAAACACCGCAAAAGCCGTGTTTTCGCGGCTTTCTAGTGACGGTTGGCGTGGCGGTTTGGTGTGTGCTCGACTGGGACTTTACTTTCTATTTTCCCTATAAATAGAGTGGTCGAGCCGGAGAGAGGAGAGAGCTCAGAAGATCAAAGTCTAGGTTTTCTTTAGTTCCCTATTTCTTTCCGAATTTAGTTTGTTTTTTCTAAGTTTTATAAGCAAGAGGATAATTTGTAAGAAGAAAAGGCCATTGTAATTCGAGATGACAGATCAATACAATGTGCTTTTTTTTTTTCATATCTCCATTGTTATTTTATTTGCTTTGTTCTTTATTTTCTTTTTTATTTTCATGCAATCTTCTTCATATAATATGCTTAGTTTAGATTACACAATGAGTAACTAAATCTTCTTTTATGATTTGCTAAAATCGCCACCATGAACCTATAGTATTAAATAGAGAACCCAATTATATTCTATGCATGCTTAAATCCTAGATTTATCTTGAAGGCACATGATGATAATAATTAGGTCAACTATTTACTAGTACTCTTTATTTTTCTTAATTTATGCTTGATCATTGTCTTGATATTTTAATATTAAATTTTAATTAGTGCTATTTCAATTAGAACCTTATTATCTATCTTATATTTTTACTTGAATTCTAGGACAGATTATCATGTTTAGGGTTAAGCGTGAGGGTAATCTCTAGAGGATATTATTTGTTTATGGTAGCAAATTATTAGCAGGTTGTGATCCTTCTCTACATTAATATCAAAATCAAGCTCTTTTTCAACACAACATTTTTCTTTAAATCTTTCAAACAAAAGAAGAAAGTGTAAGGAAATAACAATACCGAAAAGCTTCTATCGCATCTCTCCCTGAGGTTCGATCTGTATAGCCCTCGCTACACGATTAAATTGCAAAGAGTTCAGAGCCATCCTCCATCAGATAATACTTTTCATATTTTTTGTATTTTTTATGGCAATCACCAAGTCAAACCCCACTCTAATGATGAAGCAACAATCCTATTTAATTATTCCTCAAGATCTAATCAAATTCCCGTCTGAATCATCATCAAATAAGGAAGGTCATCTCTGATAGATAATTCACACAAAAACCCACATATTTAACCATAATCAGGAATTCATCCAAGCTCAAGATGAAATCAAATTACGGTTTATAATTCATCACAATGATAACTAAATCCAAAAGATAAACTATTAATTAAGCTAGTGAAGAAGCACTCACATACCAATAACAAGATTCAGAGTTCATAAATATTTAACATCAAGTGTGTATCTGATCTATCATCACCAAAATATTCAACTCTCCTATATTATAATAATTTGTGACTAATATTCTACTATTCAATCTAATCTGATCTGCTCCCCAATCCCAACTCAAATTCTACTCCAATTAAGTCCTCAAACAGATTCAAATATCAAAAGATTCAACAAATCAAATAAGATAAAAATTGACAAAAGAGACACGTTGACTTCGTGCAGGAACAGTTTAAATAATATCAGAGAAAATATGTAATTCACTTGTACAACTTTGAATATTGCAAGTTTTGATAGCTATCACAAATGAACATTAAATATATAACACTGTGTGTGTGTGTATTAAGTAATCATGATTGGCTAAAAGAGATAAAAATATTTTACTAAATTAAACAGGTTATCTATAAAACATAATTTATTTAAAGGAAGCACTCACTAAAAAATTAAATAAAAATAAATGCATAAAGAAAATAAACACTCACATAAGTTGTCGGGGATGTGTAGCTCTTGCCTTCACGGTTCCAACACCTCCAGAATCGCTCGAATCGTAGTCCGAATTGGCGAGATATCGCCTGAAACGTAACCATGGTTCATTTTGTAATATCTGAAATATATAAAGGGAGCTATATGAAAATTTTAAGGGTTTGAAACAATATAAATTAATTATTCAGGGGCTTAAATATAATTTTACCTTTCTTATAAAGCGGCTTAGATCTTAACGGGTCGGGTCTGATCAGATACCCAAACCTACAACTTAAAGATTGATTTGGATTCAGGTTAAGGGTGATTGGGTTCAGGTTTGGGTTGATGCGGATCCAATATGGGAATAAAGAAAGAGAGAGAAGGAAAGAAAGAGAAGAAGAATGAGGGGGAGCGGTTGTGGCCTGGGGGCGTGGCTGTGGCGGTGGCAGTGTGGGGACAAGTGACGGCTGCGCGACGGGACACCGGTGGTGGTCTGGAGGCGGCGACGGGTTGGCCGGCCGACGGGTGCAGGGCGGTGTGCGTTAGAAAAAGGAGATGATATGAGTGATGCTTTTGGTGGTGCGGCGAGGAGAGGGTGCGGCAGCGGTCTTCTGAAGCAATGACGAGGTGGCGTTTGTTGGATGAAGTCGGGGAAGAGGGGAGAGAGGCAGCGGGTGGTGCCCCCGCCGGGGGCGCGGCAAGTACGAGGGAGGCACCGATGAGGGCAATGAGGAGATGGAGGTCGGGTGCTGGCGACAATGAGAAGAAGAAGGAGATGATGATGATGGCGTGGGTGCCTGCGGTGATGGTGGATGTGCGAGGAAGGTCGGCGGTCATGGGGTTTACATGGAGAAGAGAGAAGAAGAAGGTGAAGAGAAGAAGAGGAAGATGGGAAGATGAGGGCGGTGTTGGTAGCGACGGTTGTGGCAGCGCAAAGAGAAGAAGATGCGAAGGGGGAGAGATGGCAGCTACATAGATTAAGGTTAGGGTTAAATTTGAGGGGAGAGAGGTAGGGGAAGAAGAGAAATAAGGGAGAGGGGGAGTGGGTCGGGCCTTGGATAGGCTAGTCCAAAAATAAAAATAAAAAGAAAAAGAAAAATAAAAAGAAAAGAAAAGAAAATGATAGAAAGAGGAAGAGGAAATAGGCTTGGCTATTGGGCTTTGGGAAAATTGAAAAAAGAAAAGAAGTGTGGGCTAGGGTTTAGCTAACACCTATATAGCACAGACAATTCTATCATGGAGCCGTGTCGTATTCGAAACGTGTCCGACACGCGTGTCAGACACACGTGTCGTGTGTATTTTTAAGAATTTGTCACGTATTCACGTGTTGTGTCCATTTCAACATTGTCATGTCCGTGCAACATAGGCTAACATAATACTCATGCAAAAGAATAAAAATAATAAAATAATAATGAAAGTAATAATTAATAATTATTCTAATTTATTCATAAAAACAATAATAATTTGTAACATTAACACAATTAATTAGATAATTAGCAATAGTAATGATATTGATCTAAACAATAATAAATAAATAACAATTACATATTAACTCACATCGGATATTAAATAATAATTAATACAAATATATATACATACATATTCAAAATACTATTATTTTAAATTCAACACAATAAAATAGAGATATTACAATATTATCATATCTTGCTCATGTACAACAACAGGCTGGTAAGCAGTTGGCACAAACCACATGCTGAATAATCCAGCCACGAGTGATCCTCTATTACCACCTCATGTAGCCTGAGGGTAGTGTGGGGCGATATCTTTGGCTCTAAAGCTGATTGACTCGATCATCGCATCGACTAATATAAGCACTGATTCCTGCCTCCAATCACACTGACACATGCTTACGCGGTCTATCTGAGCCAATTGGTCGACGACACGAATTGACTGCTTAAGCCCGAACTGATGGAGAACTCAATTTGGAACATGCATCCCCATAATCTCAAAACACATTAGCGGATACGAGAGTATAAAGATGTCTTCGCTTGGAATTACGAGGACATGCCTAGGCTCGATCCCCAAATTGCTATGCATTATCTCAACATCAGCCCGGACGCCAAGCCAGTCAAACAACAACAACGACAGTTTCGTCCCGAGATCATGAAAACAATCGAATCAAAAGTCAAGAAGCTTATAGATTTTGGTTTCGTCCGGGAAGAGCAACATCCTGATTGAGTGGCCAATATAGTTCTCGTTCCCAAAAAGAATGAAAAGATCCAGATTTGCATCGACTACCGTCATCTAAATGCCGCTTGTCCTAAAGACGAATTCCCTCTCCCAATCACGGATGTGATGATTGACAATACATGCGGTTTTGAGAGGATGTCTTTCATGGATGGCTTCTCAGGGTATAATCAAATAAAGATGTACCCCGAAGATGGAAAAGCACACATCTTTCAGGACGCCTTTAGGAGTATATTGCTACACGGTGATGCCCTTTGACTTGAAGAACGCTGGTGCAACTTATCAACGCACTATGAATGCGATCTTCCATGAGCATATACACAAGACCGTAGAATGCTATGTCGACGATATCACTGTGAAAAGCCGCAACAAAGGCGGTCATCTCGCAGATCTGAAAAGAGTGTACGACATCATGCAGGCTCACCAGTTGAAGATGAACCCAACCAAGTCCTTCCTGGGGGTAGATAGAGCCAAATTCCTTGGATTTGTCGTTACATCCAAAGGAATTCACCTGGATCCAGAGAAAATTCGCTCCATTCAAGAGATACAACCTTCGAGAAATCTTAAGGAACTCAGAGGCTTACAGGGACGATTGGCATATATCCAGAGATTTATATCGAATCTTTCAGGACGCTGCCAACCCTTCACCAAACTAATGAAGAAGGGAGTCTCATTCATTTTAGACAATGCTTGCCAAGAAGCATTCGAAATGATCAAAGAGTATCTCACACACCCTCCGTTCTGGTAGCTTCAGTATCAGAAAAATCTTTCCTGTTATATGTTCGAGTTATGGATCATTCCTTGGAGCTTTACTAGCTCAAAACAGTGATCAAAATCATGAATAGGCAATCTGCTACTTGAGTAGAACAATGATCGGGGTGGAGCATCGTTACAACCCAATCGAGAAGGAATGCTTAGCCTTAGTCTTCGACATCCAGAAGATGTGACACTACCTTCTGGGGTAATGCATTCACGTCATTTTCAGAGTTAATCCCTTGCGATTACTTATGACAAGACCATCTTCGCTGAATTGCAGATTAGCGAAATGGGCCATCTTGCTCTCACAATACGATATACAATTCATGCTACAAAAGGCGATCAAAGGTCAAGCTGTGACAGATTTCCTGGCCGATCATCCAGTTCCAGGAAGTTCAAAACTTTATGACGATCTCCCAGACGAGGTTGCAGAAGTTAACATGATTGACGTCTCCTCAGAAGAACCAGTGTGGCTATTATTTTTCGACAGAGCATTAAGGACGAGTCCCGAGGGAAATATCGTCGCAGGTGTGGGGGTAGTACTCATTTCCCTACATAATTACGTAATCCCTCGTGCATTCTTATTAACTGAGCCGTGGTCCAACAATATTTCGGAATACAACGCTCTCTTGATCGGGATGTAACTTGCTGAAGAGATTGGAGTCAAAAATCTCAAAGCATACAGTGATTCAAAGCTCATCGTCAACCAGGTTCGTGGGGAGTATGAAATCCAACATAAAGACTTGGTGCCCTATCACAACGCAACCATTGATATGGCAGAGAAGTTTAAATACTTCTACATTGACCATGTACCACGTTAGCAAAATGCACATGCAGATTCATTGGCGTCTCTCGCTGCTTCATTGGCCCTTCCAGCCGGGGCTTCAGAAAGAGTGCTTATCTACAATCGCGACTTGTACTATTGCAAATTCGCCCTTGAAGACAGTAAAACTTCAAAAGGAGACCTTCAAGTTAAAGAGGCTATTGAGACTTCGACAAGTCTAGAACTAAGGGATTAGCTATTCCCTTATATTGACTTCGTGTTGTACGACATAGTGCCTGACGACCCTAAGGAGGCAGCTGCCATCAGAAGGAAAGCTCCTCGGTTCTATTACAATGCGATCACGCGAACATATTATCATCGGTCATATGATGAAATCTTACTCCAATGCCTTTCACACAAAGAGGCACATGAGGCGCTCAAAGAAGCTCATGACGGTATATGTGGAGCTCACTAACTCGGACCTAAGCTCGGAGACCAGCTTAGAAGACTTGGCTACTATTGGCCGAAGATGATCCCTGAAGCCACTACCTATGCTAAGCGATGCCATGCCTGTCAAATTCACGGTGTCTTTGTCCACCAAACATCGGGACATCTTCATCCACGTCCTATTCATGGCCATTTGAGATATGGGGAATGGATGTTATCAGACCCATCAGCCCTCCAACACCCAAAGGACATCGCTTCATCTTGGCCATAACTGATTACTTCTCTAAATGGGCGGAAGCTGTTCCTCTAAAGGAAGTAAAGATATTAAACGTGATCAAGTCATCAAGCATCACGTACTCTACCGCTTCGGTGTACCCTGACGAATTGTCCACGATAATAGACCTCAATTCGTCAGCCAAGCATTTCAGAGGTTCTGTAATAAATTCAGAATCAAAAGTGTGTTATCAATGATATACTATCCAGTTGCCAATGGTCTTACAGAAGCCTTAAACAAGATTATTGGAAAGCTACTTAAGAAGTTTGTCTCAAAAAGTCAACGCGACTGGGATGACAAATTAGGTGAATGCCCATGGGCTTACCGCACAACAGTGAAAACTCCGACAAAGGCCACACCATTTTCCTTGGTGTACGAATGTGAAGCTATACTTCCACTGGAGATCCAAATCTCATCCCTACGAGTTGCCTTGACAACCAGGATGACAGATGATAAGCATCGATTGCGCCTCCAAGAGTTTGAAGCTTTAGACGACAAATGTCTACAAGCTCAACAACAAATCGAGCTCTATCAAGCTCGAATTTCCCGAGCTTTCAATAAGAAAGTCAGAAAATAGATTTTCAAGAAAGGTGACCTTATCTTAGCTGTCAGAAGACCCATGATATGACACATAAGACGAGAAGAAAATTCCAACCCAAATGGGAAGGACCATTTGTAGTAGAGTCAGTCTACTCAATTGGAGCATACCGCCTCATAACTCCGGACAGCGATACGCTCATGATGCCGATTAACGGTAGATTCTTGAAGAAATACTATCCTTAAGGGGACTTTTTTCATGATCAGGTTAATACTGCACCTCTGATCGAAGCTTCACCCTGATCAATCAAATAGATTAGAGTTTGAGATCCAAGATGTTTGGAAAAGCGCCAAAGAAGAGCTTCCTCATTCAACGGATCACATCACAGTCGATCGACGTCGAGCAGACCGAGCATTGCTGAATCGTGATGCATGATGTCAATATTGAAGAAACAAAGTTTGAAACTCCGGTTTTAGCTTTGTCACTCTTCTCATTATCAATTTAACACTACACCTTTGATCGAAGCTTCACCCATATGGATTAGGGTTTGAGATCCAAGATGTTTGAAAAAGCGTCAAAGAAGAGCTTCCTCATTAACGGATCACATCATGGTCGATCGACGCTGAGCCGACTGAGCATTGCTGAAATTGTGATGCATGATTTTAATATCAAAGAAACAAAGTTAGAAACTTCGGTTTTATCTTTGTCGCTTTTCTCATGATCAAGTTAACACTACACCTCTGATCGAAGCTTCACCCTGATCAATCAGACGAATTAAGGTTTGAGATCCAAGATGTTTAGGAGAGCGCCAAAGAAAAGCTTTTTCATTTAACGGATCATATCACGGTCGATCGACGCCGAGCCGACCAAACATTGGTGACATTATGATGTATGATGTAAACATCGAAGAAAAGACAAAGGCAAATTGTCAGTTTTTTGCCTTGTCACTTTTCTTTAATATATAGACATGCACCTATCTTCAACTTAGAAGAATAGGTCATATTTTGAAGTCGAGCATGTCTAAGAAACAGTTTTAGGCACCCTTCTTTATGATCATTATTTTTGATCCAGAAGGATGGCTTATCTAGCCTTACTTTTCCATGTGTAATGGTAACATGCGTCCCTTCTCCTCTTCGATCGAATGAAGTTCGACCCAACGACAAGGTATCTAGATGGTGGACTTGAATGAGTTTATCTGATGGCTTATTGGTCAAGCCAAACCTGCACAGAAAAGTACAGACTTTTAGGAACAGTGCTAGATCATCGATGTTACCGTGTAACCTAAGGCTAATGGATCGTGATCCACAGGGAGGGACAACGATGGAAGCTTTATAGTAAGTTTTTTCTTTTAATTAACTAAAACAGATTTAAGAGTTCTCTTCTCAGTTTTAAAAGAAAATAAAAATAGCTTAGAAGGAGATGTAGAGAAGAGATGGTGGTATTGTTGTTATTTTATTTATAAAAGAAAAGGAAATAAAAAGAGATAAAGAAAAGTGTTGGTACAAAAATTAGAAATAAAAAGAGAAAAGAAGAGTATTTAAGATGGTTTTGTTGATTCAAAAGAAAAGAAAAACAAGTTCAAAGAAAAAGAATTAAAAGAGAAAGTGTTGATTGAAAATTATTAAATTAAACTAAGAAAGAAAAATTGAAAAGAGATAAAGGAAGAAGATTGACCTCTGTTGTAGATTAACATATCATGATTAGATGTGAAGTAATGTAAAGCAAAGTAGTAAAAAGAAGTACATAAAAGTAATACTTGGCCAGATTGAGTACGATGAAGAAAAGTGGGAAACCTCCATTGATTGTCACCTTCAATATAAGCTTTTTGAAGAAAAGATTACATAGTGTCACTCTACAATAACTCTTCCTCTCTTTTAATTATGTAACTTTCTCTAATCTAAAAATAAAATAAAAAAAATAGAAATTACATTGAAGAAGAAAAGAAAAACCTAAACTAAACTAACCTAAATCTCTCTCTAGAGTGATGCCCCTTTACCTTCGAGGTTACATGTATTTATAGGAGAAGAAAACGTTTATTGGACGCGTACGAAGGTAGGGGACTTGGCGCTCCTCAAATTCATCTAAAGAGCCGCAGAAACGCGAAACGCGGCTTTTGCTACGTTTCCGCTACAAAATCCTGGCCATTGGGCCAGGATCAAAGGGTGCTTGCTCATCCAGGTGTCCTTTATCCTTTTATCCACTTGGATTTTGAAATTCTATTCTAGATTTGACGAAATATCCTTTTATTCTTAGCGAAACCGTTAGATACTTCAAAAATCCGTTTTCCCTTGAAATTAGATGATATTATTTCATTTGATATACCCAGTTTTCAGATAAGATGGCCTTTAGAACTTCTGCATTTGAATCGATCCCCATTTGATTTGAACTTTTAGATTTATTTAGATAGGATTCATGTTTATTTTCTCTATCATATCCTGCATGAATAAGAAGTTAAGATAAGTTATTTGCAAAATTTATTACAGAATATATGTAGGAATGTAATAATATTTATGCGATATATGTGTTGAAAGACACCCCTCACACTTATCTTTTGCTCGTCCTCGAGCAAAACAAAGAAAAATAACTAAACTGATCTAACCTAACTCACTTTCGTAGGAGTCACGGTTGCACTTAGCACGCGCAACAAGCCGTTAAACCTCTAAGTTACCCCTAGAGGACGAGTTTTGTCTCGTGAAGGCTTTCAGTGGATTGCACCCACAAAAATCCATAAAGAAAGAAAAACAAAGTGTTAGTATTTTTGAAAACGTATTTTGAAGGAAAAAATAATTGAAATATTAATGTAAAAATTCAAGTAATTTATAAGTCATAGGATTATCAAAACTTAGTCATTCCTAAACTTAGTCTTTATTCAAAAACTTGTTTTTCAATCAAGGTAAGAATTAAAATTGTATATCTCATCTAGTCTATTATTCTAAGTCATATGCACCTATTGTGAAAATTTTACTCAGGTTTCTCCAACTCTAACTCTTATGCCTTATTTTTTCTCTTTTTTTTCCATTTATGGCGGTAATATCTCTTAGCTCTATTAGGCTTTCTAATTCGCCAATGCAACGAGCCTTAGTCGGTAACTCCCAAATCGGACGGTTTTAAGGCATCAGGTGAGAAAACACTCCAAGGATTTAGGACTCGAGCAAATAAGACCACAAAACTAAGGATTTTTATTTATATGAACAACTTTTAGGCGTGAATACTTATGCTTTATGAGGCACAAATACCCAGCTTAACCAGAAGATTTTTTATATATAATATATTTTTTTATAAGGCATAAGAATTTTTGTTTTAAAACCCTAAGTGTGTAAGTGTATAAAGTATGCATATTTCATCAAGGTAAAAATCAAGACTATATTACTTTTTCAATCTTTCTTCCTAACTTCAAAAATCAAACAAATAATTTTATTTTGGCCAAGTATAAGAAATCCTAATTATGATCCCCTTATTCCTTAAAATTAACTTAATTTCTTACAAAAATAAGTCAAAATATTACTTTCATTTTCAAAAAGCTTTTAAAGAAAGGATTTTTTTTTTTGGGTAAAGTGTTAGTAAACCCTTCCCCACACCTAACTCATGCATTATCCTTAATGTATGATTGAAACGCAATAGTACATGAAAAAGGAGAAAGTGAAGGAAAATTGTCGCCTTAAGGTGGTGGTCTCATTGGGCCAAACGTTTCTGCCCAATCTAGATACTGTGAATTTTCATGAAACTCACCTTTTATGACCTCTTTCCTATTTGTATTTTTATACTCCCAATATGAATAGGATCATTCAAGATCCTAGCATAAAATTTTTCCCGGTTATACGACCAATCTTGGGATATCATCACAGATTCATATTGATCTAAACCTTGGTCCAACAGTGAAATGTGATTTTGTGGAATGGATGATTTGGGCTTAACAATAGAAGGAGTAGGAACTGACACTGACTCGGGAATAAAACTCAAATCAAGTTTAGGTTCGAAAGTCAGAGTTGGTTCATGGGTTTGGTCCAAATCATAGAATTCAAGTTCACATTCATTTCCCAATAATGAAATGTGACTATCTAAAATAAGTGATTCATGTTCCAGTTCTGTAGGGATAGGAATCAGTATTGGCTTCGAAATTGGGTATAAATCGGGTAAAGATACCGGAGTCAACGTAGATTCAAAAAGTGGAATTGAATCACAACATTGGGAATCAGTGTCACATTCATCTTCAAGTTCAATCTCGTTGAACTGAAAACTTATCAATTTGTCAATGGATTGATATTGGTCAAGTTCAAGTTTTGTGGTGAAATCGAATCTTGGTTAAAATCTCTAAGATACGATGATTCTTCGTCAATATGGCTAGGAGAATCAGGAGTGATCGAAAATGTGTTAGGTAGAGTTTTCTCATTCATATCATTAATTGTGTTGACCAAATGACTCACTTTTGCTTCTAGCCTACTGAGATTTGAGACAATCTGTTTGGAATTGAATACAATCATTTTGAGATTGAATCATGAATACCATATTCTTTTTTAAGTCAACAGGTTTTTCTTGTTGTGGTTGGACTTGAAAATTAGAGTAAGGATCTTGAATTTGGGAATTGTCTGGGAGAATTGAGTCCGCTATGATTTGTACTTGTCATGTGGACTCAATGAAGGCTTTGAAAGTCTTTTCTAAAGAAGAATTTTCTTCTATAGGTTGGTCTTGGTATAGAGTATATGAAGCTGTTTGTTGGTAAGGTTGTTGATAGTAAGACTCGGAGGAGTTGTATCCCCACTGACTCGGTGAATAGTGGTGATGATTATCCCATTCTTATTCATAATACTGGGATTGGGGCATGTATTGATTCGGATCAGACCAATCTGGCATACTTGGTTGGTTAAAGTTAAAGTTATGTAATGCCGGGTTGGTAATATCCGAATTGAAAGGGGTTGGGGTGAAATATGGATTTGAGTTATAATCAGAATAATTGTAATTATAATCCATTTTCATAAGAACAAATAAAAACAAACAAATAAACAAACAAGAAAATAAAGAAAAATCTAGCTTATGTTAGGGTAGAGCTTAGACCTAGACGGTTCCTAACTGTTGATTATCCATAAGAGGTACATTACAGAGCCTGACCACAAGTTAATCGGCCAGGTAGGGGAAAGATTGGTGGGAGGTATCCGTACCTAAGTAACAGGCCTAATTATGCCAAACCACCAGCCTTCAAGGTTTTGCCCCTCAATCCCCAACCTTTGATGCCGATTTGGCTAGAGTTAACTTCTAACAACTTTCCCCTTAAGTAAATCTCTATTTGAGTCTGAGATCTCCCTAGGGCCAATGTCTACTCAATTTTAAGTTAGGCTGGGCTAGTGAGGAGATGGTTTGTGGGTTAAGAGAGGGTAATGACTTCCCCACCTTATCTTGTTTAAGGATATGCCCTTAATCTTTTTAGTGCAGTGTACAAGTATAAAGTAAATGGTAACACTCAAGCAATATGAATCACTCAAAATATGTTTCCTAAATTATATGCAATGCACACATATCTTTACTCAGCACTCTTCAACAGTAATGTAAAAAGTAAATAAATTAGCCATGTGTTCTAAGATGCAAGAGTCTAAACGTTTTTTAGTATTTATAAAGCAGCCACGTTACTGTTAGGTTAGACGCATGTACAGAGTGAGTTAAACAAATAAACTAATAACTGTAGAGAGTTAATCTCTGAAAATCAAGTAACATGTAAGAGACTACAGTTAGTAGTTCACCACAGTTGTGGGCTTTGATGTTCTGCCTTCTTGGATAGAGTCACAGAGTAGTAATATGTCCATTGCAGCTCTTAGTTTTCTGTAATTAGCCCCTCTGCACTAAAACAAAGAAGAAAAAAGGATTAATTCGTTAAAGTAAATTAAAAAGAAAGAAAACTTACCATCTCTCCCCGGTAATGACGCTAAAATTTTGATCAAACCAAATCTGCACAGAAAAATACAGACTTTTAGGAACAGTGCTAGGTCCTCGATGTAGTGCTAGGTTCTCGATGCTACCGTATAGCCTAGGGCTAACGGGTCGTGATCCGCAGGGAGGACAACGATGGAAGCTTTATAGTAAGTTTCTTCTTTTATTTAACTAAAACAAATTTAAGAGTTCTCTTCTCAGTTTTAAAAGAAAATAAAAATAGTTAAGAAGGAGATGTAGAAGAAGAGATGGTAGTATTGTTGTTATTTTATTTATAAAAGAAAAGAAAAAAAAAAAGAGATAAAGAAAAGTGTTGGTACAAAATTCAGAAATAAAAAGAGATAAAAGAAGAGTATTTAAGATGGTTTTATTAATTCAAAAGAAAAGAAAAACAAATTCAAAGAAAAAGAATTAAAAGAGAAAGTGTTGAATGAAAATAGTTAAATTAAACTAAGAAAGAAAAATAGAAAAGAGATAAAGGAAGAAGATTGACCTCTATTGTATATTAACATACCATGATTAGATGTGAAGTAATGTAAAACAAAGTAGTAGAAAGAAGTACATGAAAGCAATGCTTGGCCAGATTGAGTACGATGAAAAAAAGTGGGAAACCTCCATTGATTGTCACCTTCAATATAAGGTTTTTGAAGAAAAAATTATATAGTGTCACTCTACAGTAACTTTTCCTCTCTTTTAACATGTAACTCTTAACATAAAAATAAAATAAAAGAAATAGAAAAAATTGCATTGAAGAAGAAAAGAAAAACCTAAACTAAACTAACCTAAATCTCTCAATGAAGAGGTTTCCCTCTGCCTTCGAGGTTACAGGTATTTCTAGGAGAAGAAAACGTGTATTGGACGCGCACGAAGGTGGGGAGAGTTGGCGCTCCCCCTAATTCATCTAAACTGCGGAAACACGGCTTTGCCGTGTTTCTGTGGCAAAATCCTGGCCATTGGGCCAGGATCAAAGGGTGCTTGCTCGTCCAGGTGTCCTTTATCCTTTTATCCACTTTAATTTTGAAATTCTATTCTAGATTTGACGAAATATCCTTTTATCCTCAGCGAAAACATTAGGGTCTTCAAAAATTTGTTTTTCCCTTGAATTTGGATGATATTATCTTATCTGATATACCCGTTTTCAAATAAGATGGACTTTAGAACTTCTGAATTTGAATCAATCCCCGTTTGATTTGAACTTTTAGATTTATTTGGATAGGGTTTATGTGTATCTTCTCTCTATCAAAACCTGCATAAATAAGAAGTTAACACAAGTTATTTGCAAAATTTATTACAGAATATATGTAGAAATGTAATAATATTTATGCAATATATGTGTCCAAACACTTATTAAGCCAAACTCATTGAAGAAGGCTCGTGACGCATCTTTGCAGAATCTTTCCACTGTTTTCACACTCATATCAAGATGTGGTAATCGACCGATCAAATAGAGGATTGAATGAGTTTATCTGATGGCTTATCAAGCCAACTCATTGAAGAAGGTTCGTGACACATCTTTGCGGAACTTTTTCACTGTTTTCATATTCATATCAAAGTGTAATAACCAAACGAGGAAATTTTTATCGCTCATCCAATGGCTCCGATGGCTAAATGATAAAGGTAACAATTGGCATTTAAGTCCAATGAAAAATTCTTGACAACTCATCATGTTGAGGGGAATAGCATGGCTAACCCAACTCAAACGGTAGTTGGTAAAGACATACCAAATCAGTTGACAACTAAGGGTTTGTTAAAAATCCTGAGGGATCTGCTCCCGCCTTCCCCTCCAAAATCCCTTACCAATTCCCATCCATGAAATGGAAGGACTACAAAAAGCTGTAATTGTTTCCCCAGGGAAATAATTACAGATCGAATCTGTCATGTTAACATTATACCTCTGGCATACTCCACTGTTAGGTTAATATTATACCTCCAACAATGATTTCCCTCAATTTCTCCAGCGGATAAAATTTCAACTTGTCAATTCTCTTCAATAGAATGACGAGTCCACTAAATTGCTCAAATCGCAGAAATTCTTGGTCAAGTTAAATACTATACCTCTGACCAAAATTGCTCATATCGCAATATAAATTCCTGTTAAGTTAATATTATACCTATGACAGTGATTCTCTAGATTTTCCTAATGAAAAAGAGATATTTGATGCTAAGTTAAAATATCACACCTCTAGTATCCATTTCATTGTTAAGTTAAATACTACACCTATGACAATGATCTTCCCTCGAGCTTTCTCATTGAAATCGAGACGTCAAATGCTAAGTTAATATCACACCTCTAGCATTCCTCTCGCTGTTAAGTTAATATTATACCTATGACAGTGATTTTCTCAGTTTTCTCAATGAAAACGAGAGTTTCTTGATGCTAAGTTAATATCATACCTCTAGCATACATCCTTATCAAGTTAATATCATACCCCTGACAATTTGATTTGCTTAAATTGCAAATTGAAGCCCGTCGTGTTAACATTATATTTCTGACGGTAACAATTTTTATAAATCCCCAGTGGATCAAACTCCACTTGTTATTCTCATCAATAGAATAGCAAGTTCACAAAATTTGTTCAAATCACGAATTCAATCCCTGTCAAGTTAACATCACACCTCTGACAGTAACTTTCTCAAATTCTCTAACAGATCTGCCAAACTTTGAGTTGTTACGTTAATCGTTACCTCTAGCAATCAAACTCAATCGCTTTCGTTTGTCTAATTTTCAAACACAAAAAGAAAATAAAGATAAGATGAAGGAAAAATTATCACTTTTATTATTCTTATCAAAATTGTAAAAGTAGTACCAAACACTCTCTTATTCAATAGATAGAGTATTACAAAAGAAAAGGGGGCTTCTTGAGGAGGAGCACCACCCATTTGGGTCTCAACAGCGGCGACGCTGGAGGAGGAAGCAATAACCTTCGCTTTTGGAGCCATGAGCACGGTTAAATCTTTGAAAAAGATTGAAAAATGCTTGAAGCTTTATAGGTTCAGAAAAGCTCAAGAGCTTTGTTTAAACGCGGGTTTGATTGGGAGAGATGAACAATAGTGAATTGACTGTTGAAAGACCCAGGTCTCTTATAGACACTTCAATGGCTGTGATACGCAGTGCGTATCTCGAGCTAAATTTGAGCAAGACACGCGTCCAACGCGGCACTCGCTTTAAAATGATGTTCGCATCTGGAAACATCCAACGCGATCTTCGTGTTTCAAACTCAGAGTCGCGCCACCAACATTAATTGAGACTTGCGTCTCAATATCATTTGAGAATCGCGTTCCAACAACGACTGAGAGTCGCGTTTCAACAAGCGATTGAAAGTCGCTGTTTGGTCGGAAAAGTGGGTCGATATAAAGTTTCTTTGAGTGGCGGAAAAGTTACAATGGAACGATCTCGATTACAAAAGAGGGGAGAAGAACTGGTTCTCCATTGTATTTAAGGCTGGGTTCTTCATGTGGCGATGGAGAGTGATTCTTGTTCTCCATTGATCGGCCATTGTCAAGCTTCTCTTTAGGACTCTGTCAAAAATCAATCAGAAAAGAGTTCTGTTTTTAACACACTAAGTGTTAGAGTTCACTGATTACTCCTTTTCTCTCTCTTCGAACCTCTATGGTTGAAAAGCAAGAAGCTTTTACTTGAGAATTCTCAGCTCTCTATCTCAGAAAAGCCTCCCTCTTCATAGTTCCTCAGGCTATTTATAGAGAGTTGATTGCAATAAAGAAGCAATGAGAATTACCGTCTAGCTTTGGGCTAACGGATCGTGTCCACGAGGAGGAATGCGATGAAAGTTTTTCGGTGTTTTTGTTTAGAAAGCAAAGAATGGTGTTTGTTTTTAGTTGAAAAGAGAATGGAGAGAAAGAAAGTGATTTAAAGAATAATTTAAAATTTGGAAAAGGCTTTGGAGAAGATGATCTTTTAGAAAAATGATTTGAGAGTGATGTGATTTAAATTATGAAAAAGGATCGGGGCTCACTAATTTTCTACTCAACTACGTACTTATCTCAAGAACATTTGGGTGCATCACTTTTGTCATAGGCAAGAACCTTTAGTTTCTTTTAATGTCTAAGTAAAACAAATAAGATAGTTTGATTTAAATCTTAAGCCCTTTCTTAACACATCATTAAAAGAGAATGTTAAACCATCAAGCGCGAAGAAGCAAGTATGGAATAAAAACAGTTTAAAAAGATTTGTGCTTTGAAAGTCCAAGTTTAAAATAAAAACATCCTCATGTGCTTTCAAGAACGAAGTTTAACTCAGGTATTTTTCTGATTCAAAAGAGTTGCTTTCATAAAAATCAATAAAGAGAGAGGAGGTAAGAGAGATTAATTAGTGAGCCCAGAAGATGATTTAGCTACTCATGATGAAAGAAAAACAAACAAGAGAATGAAAATCAAACATAAACATACCGAATTTGAGTCGAGTTGAATAAGCGAGTTGAAACTCCTTTGATTGTCACTTCAAAGATGAATTACACACTCAATTTCACTCTTCTCTCTTTGCTGGTCTAAACTGAAAAATAAAGAGGAGATACAACTTCTTCGAACTATCTAACAATACTCCTAAAACCCTAAAATGAACGAGAAATTTAATCCTAGTCTTCGCTCCCTTCTTCTCTGTCGAAAATGGTATTTATAGGGAAAAAGTAGAAGGGAGAGGGCGTAAGAAGATTGGGGGAGCAAACGCTCCCCCAACAACCATAACAATGCCGCGAAACGCGGCCGTGGCCAGGTAGCCACACCCAAATGGTGGAGGTCCCATATTTTGTGACCTAATTTTATCTTATTCTGGATTTCCCGTCTCAGCTCCTGATTTTAACGAAACGGCCTTTTATCTCTGGCTTTAAACTAATTGATTTGTAAAGATCCATTTTAACCGATGTTCAACCGATTTTATCCTCTCTGATCTGCCTCGATCTGCCCTGATCTTCTAATTTTGAATTAATTCTGATTTAAATCAGAATTTTGATGGGCTTTTGGGTTCGTTTCTCTTCCCTTTCTTTTAGCAATGGGCCTACATTTAACAAAGAAGAATAAGACTTATTAATAGGATTTATTAGATAAAAAATATGGTAATGTGACAATATATATGCAATATATGTGACCGATCACACCCCACACTTATCTTTTGCTCGCCCTCGAGCAAAATATCAAACTAATCCTAATCAATTACTAGACCACTTTCGCATGTTACTCGATTACACTGAGCATGTGCAGTAAGCCGTTAAACCTCTAGGTTACACCTAGAGGATGAGTTTTGTCTCGTGAGGGTTTTCAGTGGATTGCACGCACAAAATCCATAAAGAAAGGGAAAAAATGTTAGTATTTTCGAAAAGCATTCTGAAAAGATAGAAAATATTTGAGGTATTGTTGTAAGAGTTCAAGTAATCTATAAGTTATAGGAAAATCGTATTTTTCATTCCTAAACTGAGTCTCTATTCAAATACATATCCTCAATCAAAGTAAGGAGTCAAATTGTGTTTCTCATCTAGTCTATTACTTTACCCTGAGTCATATGCACCATCGTGACCGTGAAGTTTGACTAAGGGTTTCCTTAACATTAACTCCTATGCCTTATTTATATTTATTTTTGGTGGTATTTATTTCTCAATTCCATTAGGCTTTCTAATCTGCCCATGTAACGACCTTTAGTCGGTGACACCCAAAGTGGACAGTCTTAGGGCACAAGGTGAGAAAAAACACCCCTAAGGACTTAAATACTCGAGCAGACAAGGCCACGAAACCAAGGGTTTTTATTTATAAAATGTACCCCTTTCTTAATCAGAGGAGTTATATATATTTATTTTTTTCAAACTTATCTAATTATCTTTTGCATAAATACCAAGGCTTTCTTAGGTCAAAGCACCTAGCTAATCAATAATTAGATTTGTTTATTTTTCATATATATATATATATATATATATATATATATATATATATATATATTATATAAGGCATAAGAGTCTTTGTTTTTGAACCCTAAGTGTGTAAGTGTGTAAGGTGTGCATATTTCTTCAAGGTAAAGATCAAGACTACATTACTTTCATCAATTTTCTTCTTAACCGTGAAAATCAAACAAGTCATCTTATTTTGATCAAATATAAGAAATCCTAATTATGATTTTCCTATTCCTTAAAATTGACTTAATTTCTTACCAAAAAAATACGTCAAAATTTATGTTCTTACCTTTCAAAAAGTTATATATATATATATATCTGTGTGTGTATGTTCTTTTTTTTAGTTATATTAGTCATTTTAGAGCCCTCCCCCACACTTATCTCATGTATTGTACCCAATGTATGAAAGAAATATATAGATACATGAAATGGAATGTAAAAGAGGTGCATATATTATACAAAAATATGTACAACATCATGTTTCTCCCACACCTAGATCTTTTTTAGTCTCATCCCTCTAGCTCTCTTCCCATCATGCTAATGGGTCCTCTTTATAGGGCATAGTGGGGAGGCTAATTTTTTTGTCATTTTAGCTCTCATCCTTCCCAGTCTCACCTTCTTTAGGTTTTTCTTCCTCATATTTCTACATTCATTATTCAAAAATTGATCACTATCACACTTCTCAGTTGGAACTTCCTCACTATGAATGCCTAGGAATTCTAACTCAGTTCCATACATATCCTCAAAACTTAGGTTAACACTTTTCCCTGGAGGCGTATGTTTAACCAAAATATCCCTAGTCGGTTCATCCAAACACATAAGTTCTTCCTCGAAGAGGTTTTCAAAGAGTAGGTCAATTGGAGGTTCTTGAGTTATATTCTCATGCGATATATCATTAATTGGCTCAGCGAAAGTGAAGATATTCAAATCAAATTTCCTTTTTTTAAAGGGGACTCTAAAATTAGGATCTCTGACATATACCTTATCATTAAGATAATCGCATTCATTCTTAAATAATTCATCAAGAAACAGAGACTCATTCTCTATACCTTCACTTTCTTCATCACAATTGTTTTCAACAAAGTTTACCTCAAATGTTTGGTCCTTATCTTACGAGGTTATTTTTCTAGGTTGAAGACATTGACTTCTCTAGTCATGTGTCCAAAGGTTAATCTCATAGACCTATTCCTACAATTAATAATAGCATTGACAGTAGTAAGGAATGGGCGCCCTAGGATAACAGGAGTTTGAGCCCTAAGATTGGACACAGGTTGTGTCTCAAGAACTATGAAATTAACTAGGTAGATAAACTCCCCGACACGGATAAGGACATCATTAATTTTCCCCTTTGGAACTTTCACAGAACGGTCAGCCTGTTGGATTGTGACTCGAGTTGGACTAAGATTGCCCAACTCGAGTTGTTGATAAACTGAGAATGGAAGTAGGTTGATACTTCCTCCCAAGTCAAGAAGTACGTGACTAATCTCGGCTTGTCCTATAGTGCAGGCAATGGTGGGACAACTCGAATCCTTGTACTTGACAGGGATCGGACCCGACAGTAGCTCACTAATGTTAGTGGCTAAGAAGACTTTCTTGGTTACATTAGTCTTTATCTTCTTGGTATACATGTCCTTAAGAAATTTTGCATAGAATGGGATTTGTTGGATGGCATCAAGGAGTGGCACATTTATCTTCACTTGGTTGAAGATCTTAATTATTTTATCCATGTGTAGATTATGTTTGTTGTTCTTTTGCCTATTAGGAAATGGTACTATAGGCTTATACCCCTGACTGGTTGACTTATCTGTTTTAGATTCGTCAGATTTGGAAGGATTGGGACTAGATGAGGTGGATGCTTGAGTGTGATTGTGCTGACTGGGATTGGGTGGTGTTTGTAGACTATCTAAAAATTACTGAAGACAAGTCGTTAAAAAGCAGAATCCAAACTCCAGACGCAAGTCTAGTTATTGCCACTAGCGCAGCACTAAGACGCGAGGGTTGAAACCCGCGACTCAACATCACTGCAAGGTCCAAGACGATGAGCGCGAAAGCCGCATCTCAGCATTATTGCACTACCAAGACGCAGAGCGTGAAACCCGCGTCTCACGTGAAGCTTGACGCAGAACTGGAAACCCGCGTCTCTCAAGCATTACTTTAGTAGCAAGACGCAAGGCTCAAAACCTGCGTCTCGGTTATAACTGCCCTCATTACTGGGTCAATTACTGCCCACGTAATGAGGGAGTTAACCCCCATTATAGAGTGTTTTTAGGGGACACGTTTACCCCCTGAAACCTCTATAAATAGCCTAGTTTACTATGGAAGAGGGGTCAGAAAATTCTTAGTAAGAAGAACTTCGGTTGTAAGCCGTAGAAGCACCAAGACCTCCAGCTGAAAAGAAAGAGAGAGTTCTACTCTTCGAACAACTTGCTGCGTACAAGTTCGTCTTTGCCTACAATCTCTTTGAGATCTTTGGTGGACAGAAGCTGTGTTACTTTGTTTACTATCCAAAGAGAGGATTCCCAAAGGACCTGACGTTCACCCGGTCAACGGAAAACAAGATTCTCTTTCCATCGCCACATCAAGAACCCAGCTTTAAACAAAGGGGAGATTTGAGTTTAAAATATCTCCCCTCTCTTGTAAGAGGATTATTGATCCGCTGTAATTTTTTTTACAATCAAATAAAGAAGTTACTCCTCGATCTTCAATTTTTCCCCACCAAACAAGAGATGGCGACTCTGCTGAGGACTACTTTCTCTACCGATGAGCAAGTCGTGGCGCAAGGTGACGTTACCTACATGGGAAAAATGGTTGAATCACTTGTCGTGGAGTTCGACCAGGCAAAGTATGAAGAGTTCCTCTCTTCTGGCTCCAAGAGCCCTAGGGCGCGGCAGTACCACAAGGTCTCCTTGAGGACTTGCTCTCAAGTCCGCTCTGAGACCCCGACAGATGCGACTGACAAGAAGAGTGTCACGGCTGAGCATATCACACGTGACTCCCGCGTCAACGTCTCCCATGAGACCCGCAAGGTCGACGTTGCTGATGTTCAACCCATTCATGCCCGTCCCCTTCCTCAGCTCCAAGCACCGGGGGTTCCCAGCAACCCTTATGGCATAACCGGAACGCTGAACGTCGACAGAGACGACGCGCGTGACAATTGCAAGCGCAAGAAGCTAGAACAATCATCTGTCCAGCGGAGACAGAATGCAAGGCTCAGGCTTGCGCCTCTTCTGAATTGCGTCAGACGCACGGAGTCCGCATATGGAGACTCAAACGCGAAGCCCAACAGGCTTGCGTTTCCGAAGCTCCACCTCCCAAACGCGACGTTCAACAGCGCGAGGTCCATGCTTCTCATCCGAGATACGAGATCCGCGTCTCTACAGTTATACACGGGACCCAGAAGGCCTGCGTTTCTCAAGTGTTGCTAGCCAGATGCGACAATCAGCAACGTGAGGTCCGCGTCTTTTCTCAGTAGAGGCGCGAGACCCACATTTCAGAGCCAAAACGCGAGAGCCGCGTCTATCTTACAGGACGTGAGCTCTGCGTCTCAGAACCCTGCGTCTCAGCTTTACAACACAAAGATAGCTTTCAGAAGCTGAAAAGCCCTCGACAACCCGAGGCTGATCTCTTTGATCCCCCTCTGATAGATCTAAGAGATTATTTGACAAAAAAAAAAGGAGTGCTAATCAGATCACTCCGTCTTGTTGCTGTGAACGGCTCATCACGACAATGCTCTCTGAATGCCGCTACAACTTACATACAAGTAAACAGTCGGTGTTCAGATGATTGATCCCAACCTCCCAATCAGCCAAAAGGTATCGCTCCCATAGGAGGAGAACCTTCTCTGACATGGAGTACCCTGAAGTCACTGCAAACATGGCAAGTAGAAGTAGGGGAGACAACCAGCAGTCAGCTCTGACGAGTCCGACACGGAACCGAAGGAGTGTATCGGTATACTCGCACTCGGACTGGTGCGGTTGCCCCGATCAACTACAGTACCCTAGCTCGGGACATTGAAGTAAATGAATCACATTCCGCCGTTGCAGAATCGCAGGCTTCGAACTCTTCCATAGAGAAGGAAGCCTTCGTGTACATGACAAATACTCCTGAGGAGACGGCCAGGCGCTTTGAACAACAAGCCCAGGTCCAGAGGGAGCAATTCGAGATGATTCGTGCTCAACAAGAATTCATCGATTCCCTCAAACAGATGCTGGCACAATTGCTTGAGGACAAGAGGAAGTAAACCGCCAAAACTTCTTCTAAAAAGTCCAAAGGCAAACAGAAAGAGGGAGAAAGCTCATCTTCTGTACATATCGAGGAGAAGGAGCAATCTGATTTCGGGTCATCTAAATCCTCGTTTAAGGAGGAAGGCAACCCGGACCATGGGAATATTCATTCTGAAAGAATGAGTCAATTGGAGCACCGTCTGAAAGCCCTTACCAACCGGAAAGGCCTCCAAGAAGTAGGAGTGGTCCGGCCATATCCGGCCGAGTGGGACCTTGTTCCATACCCTCCCAAGTTCAAAGCTCCAACCCTACAGGCTTTTGACGACAAAGGGTCACCGAACCAACATATCTACTACTTCAAATCTCAAACGGGAAATGTGGTAGATAATGATGCAATCTTGGCACGTTTGTTCATCGGCACTCTAAAGGGGCTTGCCTTTGAATGGTTCATGAAACTCCAAGAAGCGCATGATGGCATGTGTGGAGCTCATCAGCCTGGTTCAAAGCTTGGGGATCGACTCCAAAGACTGGGATATTATTGGCCTAAGATGATCCCAGATGCCATCACTTATGCCAAACGATGTCATGCCTGTCAAGTCCATGATGATTTTATCCATCAAGCACCAGGATATCTTCGCTCTACAATCTCTAGCTGGCCATTTGAGATGTGGGGGATGGACGTAGTCGGCCCTATCAACCCATCATCATCCAAAAGACATCGGTTCATCTTAGTTATAACCGATTACTTCTCTGAATGGGCCGAATCTATTCCTTTGAGGGAGGTAAAGACATCTGATGTGATCAAATTCCCGAAGCATCACGTCATCTACCGTTTTGGTGTGCCACGACAAATTGTCCATGACAACGGGCCCCACTTCGTCAGTTAGGCTTTTCAGAGGTTCTGCAATAAGTTCAGTATCCAGAGTGTATCCTCAACGGCATACTACCCAGCTGCTAACGGCTTCGCAGAAGCTTTTAACAAAACTATTAGAAAACTTCTCAAGAAATTCGTCTGGAAAAGCCAACGTGACTGGAACGACAGGTTAGGTGAATGCTTATGGGCCTATCGTACAACGGTCCGAACCCCAACGAAAGCTACGCCATTCTTTTTGGTATATGGGTGTGAAGCAGTACTCCCGCTAGAAATCCAAATCCCATATCTACGCGTCGCTTTGACAACAGAGATGACAGATGAGGAGAAGTATCGACTGCGACTCCAAGAGCTGGAGGCTTTAGATGATAAACGTCTGCAAGCTCAACAGCAAATCGAGCTCTATCAAGCTCGAATTACCAGAGCCTTCAACAAGAAAGTCAAGGAGCGAACTTTCAAGAAAGGTGACCTTGTCTTAGCTGTCAGAAGACCTATGGTGACGATACATAGGACAAAAGGAAAATTCCAACCCAAATGGGAAGGACCATTTGTAGTAGAGTCGGTCTACTCAAATGAAGCGTATTGCCTTATAACCTCAGATGATGATACGCTTATGATGCCAATCAACGGCAGATTCTTGAAGAAATACTATCCTTGATAGCACTCTTCCCCCGATCAATTTAATACTGCACATCTGATCAAAACTTCAAATCTAAGAAGAGCTTCTTTCCTTTACTAAATCACATCACGGTAGATCAGTGTCAAGCTAATCGAGCACTGGTTGCATCATGATGCATGGTATAAATACTGAGAAAGAAACAAAATGCGAAACTTTAGTTTTAGCTTAGTTAATCTTCTGATTGACATTCGACGCCTCCGACGGCTAAGGATAGAGAAAAATGTTGGCTTTTAAGCCCAATATAAGTCTTCGACAACTCATCATGCTGAGGAGAATAGCATGGCTAGCCCAACTCAAATGGTAGTTGGTAAAGGTACGCCAAATCCGTTGATAGCTGAGGGTTTGCTAAAAATCTTAGTGGACTTGGTCCCACTCTCTCCTCTAAAATCTCTTACCAATTCTCACCCACAGAATGGTAGGACCACAAAAATACCGGTGTTCATCTCCGTGATGAAATGAACTTGATTCTGTCAAGTTAATATTAAACCTCTGACAAACCAGATTTTTCAATCCCTAGTGGATTCTGTCAAGTTAATATTAAACATCTGACAACGAAATTCTTTAAAAATCCTCGCTGTTATGTTAATACTACACCTCTAACGGCGAATTTCCCATGTCCGCAGGAAATCAACGGTTGTCACGTTAATATTTAACCTCTGACAGTTCAGTTTACTTTCCACCAAAAGCCTCTACCAATTCTTTTCCATAGAGTGGTAGGTCCACAAATGCAATCATTGCTATGTTAACAATATACCTTTGGCAATGAAAAAAAATTTCAATACTCCCCAGCGAGTACAAACTTTACTTGTCTCAACTCTACATGGAGTAGCAAGTCTTCAAATTTGTCAAGTTAACATAACACCTCTGACATTCCAAACTTCACTTATCGACTCTCATCAATAGAATGACAAATCCTCAAAATTGCTCATATCGCAAATCGACTACTGTCAGGTTAACATCACACCTCTGACAAATTACTGTTAAGTTTAACACTACACCTCTAACAGTGATTAAATTACTGCCAAGTTCAAAAGTAAACCTCTGACAGTTACTTTTCCTTGGGCTTTCATATCGAAGCTGAGATGAGCCATGCTAAGTTTAACATCACATCTCTAGCATCCAGTTCATTGTTAAGTTCAATAATACACCTATGACAATTACTTTCCTTCGAACTTCCTTATCGAAGTCGAGATGATTAATGCTAAGTTCAAAATTACACCTCTAGCATTACCTTTACTGTCAAGTTTAACACCACACCTATGACAGTGATGTTTTCAGTTTTCCCAAATGAAGCTGAAATTCCCGTTGAGCCAAGTTAATATCACACCTCTAGCTAACATTCTTGTCAAGTTAATGCCACACCCCTGATAAGATCTGATTCAACCCGTTAAGTTAATATTACACCTATAAGGATAAAAATTCTCCTAGATCCCCAACGGGTCTAGTCTCACTTGTTATTCTCGTCAACAGAATAGCAGGTCCATCTAAAAGCACTGTTAGGTTAATATTACACCTTTAATAGTGTTTCCATCAAATCCCCAACTGAGTCCTAATTACGTTAATACTAAACCTCTGATGAATACTCAGTCATAATCCTCTGTGAGGATGAAAACTTCACTTGTCATTCTCATTCGTGGATGGCAAGTCCACAGAAACTGCCCCACTCCTGTCAAGTTAATATCACACCTCTGACAGTAACCTTAAATTCCTAAAATGAAATTTTTCTCAAACTTTGACTTGCCAAGTCAATTATCACATTTCTAGCAAGTCAAGAGTTCCTACTTCTATGTGTTTGATTTTCAATGCAAAAAAAAAGAATTCAAGACATATAAGAAGACAAGGAAAAGTGTCGCTTTTATTAATATTCAAACATATGAAAGTGATACAAGACGCTCTCTTATACAATAAGATTGAGTGTTACAATAAAGGAGTACAAAGAAGTCCCTCTCTCTCTCAGAGAAAGGTTGCACTCACTCCTCAAGACATCTACACTGCTCCAAATATAAGATGTTTGGAAGAGCGCCGAAGAAAGGCTGATCAGTGTTGGGACGATCGGATGCTGATTATACCATGATGCATGATGTAAACATTGAAGAAGCTCATCGCTAACCAAGAACAATGGTGTTTCTTGAGGTCGAAATGCAGAAGAACATTCTGATTCCACCCGACCAACTGGCGTGGGCTGTAATCCTTCGTTGATGAACATCTCCACCACCAAAAAGTCATCTAATGAGCATGAATTTTTCCTCGATGTCACTTCTGACAGTAGGATTGGTGAAGGAAGGACTGAGACCTTACAGGTGACATCCTCTTTCCCGTGACTTGCAAGAGGACCATACCCACCACCATACCCACTGTGACTATGACAAACCCGGGGCATTCCTGGTGCGTCATATTTAATAAGGCCTTGACAGATGCCATTAACCGCGCGAATTCCCCCACCCATGAACATGAGCTTTGATTCTCTGAGTGCTCGCCAATCGAACAAGCTCGCTGGTCAAAATATTCTCCCAGGAACCCAGCGAAGACGCTGAAGATTGACTGAAGTTGCCAGAACCTGCAAGAAGTAAGAAACCAAAGAGTTAAAATTCTGTTAAGGCAGGAAGATAAAAGCCGAAGGCCAGACGCAGTTGAAGCTGCGAACTTCAAATGCGGAGTTGACCAGTGCAGATCTGAACGCAGTCTAGTTTGAGATCCGCGTCCGAGATAAAAGACGCGAGGTAACCCAGATGCAGAGGTCACCACACCCGCGTTTAAAAAATAGGGGTTGCCACATCTAAGTCCAGATATCTCAAAAGAATTAAAATTCTTCGAGTCAAGAACCTTAAACACGGGCTTTATGTACAAAGCTCGCATCTCAAGATTCAAGTACAAAGTTTATCATGCTCGCATCAAAGGATTCGTGAGTTAAAATCTAAGGTCAATCGACTCGTGCTTCATCAAGAAGTCTAAAAGACGCGAATTCTGAATAATGGGTGCATCAGTCAGACTTCAAGAGAAGATCAAGAGATCAAATCTCTTTGAGGGGCAAGAAAACAGAAACTCAGCGGGACTGAGTATTTCATGGAGACAACGGTTCCTACCCACGGAAGACCCTCTAGAGGTTGAACTTTATGCATCAAGGCGCAGCCGTAAAAGGTACTTAAAGCGTTGCTTTTTGATCTTAAAATCACTTGACAGTGATAATCTCTGAAAAAGATTAAAGGAAAGTATGAAAGCTTTGAGTTCTTGCTGTTCATTGGAACACATCCCTTTTAAGGGAAGAAGGATAAATCAAAACGAAGACCTTTAGAGCGCATGTTCTTAAAGAGAAACAGTCTGAATAATAGACAGTTAAGGGATGAGGCATATTTATAGGTAAGCCATAAGGCTTACAATTAATGGCATAAAAATCAAAGCCATCAGCTTTAATTCCCGCACGAACGTTAAAGCCCAATAAGGAGCTGACGCGTGGATTGCCACTCCCGGAAGCGTTAAAGGACACAAGTCCCCAATCGTCAACGCCGACTTGGCATTTAAAGATCTAACAAGATCTTTAAGATGGGCTGCATGTGACGCTTAGGAGGCTGCATCAGGCACAGACTCAAAGGACGCGTCCTGAAACCTGTGTCCTTTCATGAACCCGAAGGCTGCGTTCCTTTCATTCCCACTGAAGGGGCCACAACCGCATCTTCTGAAGTGGTCCAAAGTCGTATCTCCTCAGCAAGCTGGGTCCACCGAATTGCGTCTTGAGTTCACACCAATTCACAAGACTTAAAGGCTGCGTCCTAAAGTCTGCGTCCTCAACAACCAGCGGAGACCCGCGCGTCATTCTCGAGGAGCCCAGAACTGCGCCTCCATTGCAAGATGAAAACCACATCTCCATCATAAACTCAATACAGCCTGAGTTTGCGCCCTATCAAGGGACCAGAGCCGCGTCTCTATTGAGCCAGTGCCGCGTCCCCATCAACTAGCTGAGATCCATGCGTCAGTGTTAAGGAGCCTAAGACCGCGTCTCCACTGCATCCTGACAGAATCAAGGGCCGCGTCCATGAATCCGCGTCCTTCCATAAGTATGAAGGTCGCGTTCCCTTTACTGAAGAATACAAATTCGCATCTCGCTCAAGAACTCAGTTCAGCCTGAGTTTATTGTTCATGGTCGTACTCTATCAAAACGACTAAAGACTGCGTTTTCACAAACAGTCAAGGATTACGGTTATGAAAACTGAGTTCATCTACAGCCAGCAAAGAATTTGAAAGGATAAAGATGAGACAAAATTTTGAAGACTTTTATTATTTGATTAAAAATGATAAAAGTAATACAGACACTCTTATTTGACAAATGGAGTGTTACAAAAAAAAAGGGAACAATACAAAAAGGAGAAGAAGGCTAGTAATCCTTCTTTGCTAAAGAACGAATTTGTTCCCGGAGGCCATGCATCTCGTGCTGACGTGCCCTTTCAGCCTCCACCAGAGCTTGGACCCCCCAGCTCCTCCTCAGACAAAAATCTCTTCGTAGCCAGTCGCGCCTGAAGAGACTCCAACCTGGAGGAATGAGCAGAAAAGTTTTCTTGAACCTGTGTCCTGGCAGTTTCCAGCTCTTCCAGCTTTTTCTAGCAGCAACAAGTTTCTGCTCATTGGTCTCGATCAAGGCTTGCGCCCTGGTAATGGTAATTCGAGCAGTAGTGATAACTTGCTCTGCACTCTGTATGACGATTTCAGAATCCTTAGAATCGCCAATCAGTCTTTGGTGGTCAGCTTGGAAATGCTGGAGATGGCGGACCTCTTCAGCTATTTGCTCCTCCATCTCCTTTCGCTCATGTTCTTGAGCGGCAAGAAGCTTACTCAGTGTCGACTAGCCTCATCCATTGAGCCAACATTCTCCAGGATCTTGAGCTCCTTCAGGTGGCTCCCCAGCTGCTCAACCAGCATTAGGCATGCCCTAGCCTGCGAAGGACTCCCAGTATGACCAATGTTCTCGATCTAATTTTTGAGAAGTATTCGGGCAAACTCGAAAGAACTGCCCCAGAAAGGATCAGGTCAACACAGGACCTCATGGAAGCAAAAAATTGTTGCACCATTTGACGTGCTAGCTCCTCCATGATGTCGTTAGCTGGAGATAACCCTACTGATGTACTCCCGGACCCCCTTTCAATGACAGGATGAGAGACGGGAACCAGTTCAACTTGCACAGGGGTGAGGCCGACAATAGGTTCGTCAGATACTGAGGTAGTCACTAATACCTCCGGGACAGTTATTGTTGTGGTAGCTTCCACTGCAACAAAAGCAACAGCAAACTCTACGGCACTAGGTTCCCCGGCCGAAGTTTGAACTGTGCTATCTTCTGCGCCAATGCTTGCCGCAGGATCCTCTGCTTGGGCTACCCCAATGCTCTCTGCAGACCACAACGTTAAATGTTAGTGGTAATGATGAGAGTATCCAACACGTCAATATTCTCTTACCAAGTTGAGGATCTGAAGATGGCAAATCCCTGGATAGGCCACTTGGGGATGAGGGCTCCCCGACTTCGGCGGTTGCACCCTCATGAGGCATTCCGGTAGTGGGAGCCTCAAGGCCCTCCTACTGGGCCAGCTCTTGGATCATCTCCTTAATATGAGAAGAAGTTGTGGCTTCACTGCCAGCAGCCAACCCTGTAGAAGAAAATCAAAAGGAAATGTGAGAACTTATTTCTAACTTGACGGGGAACCAGTTTAGGAAGACAAAGAAAATACCTTCAGTAGCAGCAATCCTTGCTATCGGCGAAACCATCATAGGGACGTATCCCTGTATCTCTTCCTCCGAGATATGCGAAAATTTACTTGTGTCAGGAAGAGCAGGTTCGTCGCCAAAATCGACCTCCTCGCCGGAATAATATCCATGTTCTTTGGACGAGGAAGACTGTAACCCCCTGATCCCTGGTGTACGTATCACAGTATCAATGCTCGATACGGCGTACAAAATTGATCTGACCTTCCTGGTCATCTGATTTAGCCGATTTCAGTTTTAGATATTCTTTTCCAATAGAGCTGGTCGAATATTGGGCCAATATCATAATAATATAATATTATTTTTTAAATCTTTTTCTTTTCCTTTCTTTTTCCCTTTTCTTCTCCCTTTCTCTGGAATCATCTCCCATCGCCATTGCCACCGCCTCTTCTCCTTCCTCTCATTTAAAATCTCTCCCCTCCTCTCTCTACCACCCAATCTCTCTCTCACTCTCTCTCTCTCTCCTCTCTCTCTCTTCTCTCTCTCTATGTCTCTCAAATCTCCCTCTCTCCCCTTACAGCCTCTCTCTCTACCTCTCTCCCTCGCTCTACTTCTTTCTCCCTCACACTCTCTCTCGTCCTCTTTCTCTCTGTTCATGGCCCCCGGACCGCCGCCGGCAACCTGAGGGCCGTCGCCGGCCTGGACGACCGCCGGCGAGGCGGCGCCGGCCTGGGCCACCGCCGGCCTGGGCCACCGCCGGCCCCCCCATCTCCATCTCTCCCACTTCTTCTCTCCCTCTCTCGCTCTCGCTGCATGGCCGGAGCGGCGCCGGAGCACCGCCGGAGCGGCGCCGGCGCCGGGGAGGTAGCCGCGCCACCGCGCGGCTGGGCGGGAAGGTGGCCGTGCCAGCCGCAGCATCCGCGGGCAGCAGCAGCAGCTGCTGCTGCTGCCGCCGTGTGTTTGGGGAAGGAAACCCAAATGGGTTTGGGTTTTGGGTTTAACCCAAACCCGACCTGCTTGCACCCAAACCCGACCCAATAAGGTAAAATTGCCTTTTAGCCCCTGTGAGATTCTAAATTACTTTGGGGCCCCTGAAAAATTACAAACAGCCCCCTGGATATTTTCAGCTATTACATATCTAACCTTTTTCTATTGGTTTTGGGTTCCGAACGATATCTGGAGCATCCGGACTCCGATTTGGGCGATTCTGGATCCGTTGCGATCGTGGGAAAGAGAGCCACCTTTCCATGGCTAGTTTGTGAGTGTTTTTATTTTATAAATTGTCTTTTTATCCTATAGAGTGAACTTGGTTGCTTTATATAAATAAAACATGAGTACCGGTATGTCCCTATTGGTCATATTTCCTAATTGGTAAACAATAATATTAAAACACTGTAAGAAACACTGTACTTAGAAAATGCCTGACTGATCTCTATTATGTCATGTTCATGTACCACTGACACCCGGCCCACTATGTCACCATATGCTTGGACACTATGATGTCATGTATTGTATCATAGTTACGTTACCTGTATCCTGATCCACAGATACGCTAGGACATTATACTCTCACTAGACATGAATGCTAGACACCGTTATGTCCTGCCCTGGTATGATCATTACTCGGCAACTGTAGTTCACTGGACATGATATTACCGTATACACTGAGCACTGTTATGACATGTACTAGTGATACACAGATATGTTCTCTCTCTCTCTCTCTCTTAAACCCTTCTCTCTCTCTCTCTCTTCTCTCTATTTCCCCCCACACTCTCTCCCTCTCTCTGTGCAGACACCCAAAAGGGGAGGGGGGCCGACCCGTTGCCAGCGGCCAGGCAGCCGCAGGCACTGCCGGCGGCCGCGCCCCAGCCCGGCCGGCGCCACCGCCGTCCCTCCTTTCCTTCTTCCCCTTTTCTTCTTCTTCTTCTTCTTCTTCTCCTCTTTTCTTTTCTCTTCACTTCCTCCCTCTTTTTCTCTCTCTCCTCGCCCTCCCTCTGTCTGAATCACGGCCGCACCGCCGCCGGCGGGCCTCCCTCGCCGCCGGCCAGCACCCGCTGGCCGGCCTAGCCTCGGCAGAGCACAGCGGCAGCAGTAGCTGCTGCCGCTGCTATTGTCTTTTTCGGGTTCAGGTGGAAACCCGAACCCTCCACCCGAACCCATATTTCCCCAACCCTATTGGGTTTGGGTTAGACCCGTTAACCCATCACCCATTTACTTAAGTTAAACGGGTTTGGGTATTGGATCCAAACCTGACCCGGTCAGAGCCCCAAACTCGATTCAAAACCAATAAAGGTAAACTTACAGAAAACCCCCTGCTACTTTTTATTATTTGCATTTAAAATCTTTTTATTTCATATATAACCCTTTTTGCTATGATTTAGTATTCGGACGATATCTGGAGCATCCGGACTCCGATTTGGACGATCCTGGAACCGTTGCGATCGTGAGAAAGAGAGCTACCTTCCCATGGCTAGTTTGTGAGTGTTTTCCTTTGCTAAATTATATTGTTATCATGTTAAAAGTGATGATTGCTTAATTATCAGTAAATTATTAAAAGTATTGTTTATTAAAAATGTCATAATCATGATAAGTATTGTTTCCTAAAACTGTCATTGTGGGGACATCCCTGTAATTACAACATAGAGAGATTACCTAAGTTATTATACCATGTAAGGTATATCTGGATGACTGGTTAGTTAACAAGATTAACTTGATAATTAAAATAGATCATCAGTTTAATACTTTGATGGTACCTACCATCGTCATAAGTGAGTGATCATTAGTATAAAAGTATTTGACACTCGAGGAGATGAGATAGCCATATTACACTGGACACGATTGTTGACCTACAGGGTATTGCATCTTCATGTCTATCTGTTACTTCGAGACTTGTTAGACGGGACACTGTTATCTCCTGCATATTCACCGTGACTTTTATATCCTGTCACACGGAACACTGTTATCACATGTACATGTAACACCGTTGCACAGATACTATGACACGTTACACCAGTAGTTCGTATTCATGTGCACCACTTCACAGAACACCGTCATTTCATATACTGTGAGCATCGTTTCATGGATTCTCGGCATATCACTGTTACACATGCATGTATGGATTCTCTATTCTTGTCATATGGATCCCCGTTCATATTACACATATTATTGTTCCATGTTACCGTATTCATGTTATATGATTGTTTCCGGTTACTGATATGGATATTCCCGTTACTGGATTTGAGAGCTGTTGATATGCGATATGTGGAATTCCACATTTATTGTTCCCGTTTCCCGTTATATTGTTCCCGTCTCCCGTTATATTGTTCCTGTCTCCCGTTATATTGTTCTATGCTATCAACAGAGCTCAGGTCCTGTTATCATGTTATCCGTATCATGTACTGTATTTGTTCTTGTTACATTGTATACTTGACCTATCAGATCATAAAGCTAACTTGGGTATGGGGGAGACTTGACGGTTGATTGATCTTATCGGGTGATGTACTGGATCCATATTGTTAGTCCCACTGCAGGGGACGGTAGTGCTACCTACCAATTGCTCCATGAGCTCCCGTTACTTGATTATTGTTCCCCTCTTAGCGGAGGGCCCTGGTCTCAGCAGCCAGGGGTTTGTTTAAGGCCGTGATCCCGGGTATGCACGGGATACACCTACCCGATAAGAACTCCTCGACCATGGGTTTCCAATTAACATAATAAAACAGTATACACAATAGTGATGTCGGGAACACTTGTTATTTGGTCACTCTCTCGTTTGGATAATGGTTCCCGTAGGCCATGTCCGGATGGGTTCGACTGGAGTGCCGGCTCCAGTACGAACTGCCAGTGGTATGGGAAACTGGAAGAGATTGATTAAAATACCAGGTGGTACTGATTGCTACTATTGTATAAATAACATGACTTGCCTGATACTTGTATACAATTGTTTAGTTGTACTTGTTTCTGTACCTGATCATTTATCCGCTCTCATGTTACATGTATATTTGTTACTTTGCCTGGTACATGTTACTCTTTCTGTGGTGGCATACTACGCATGTTCTGCATTGCATCTATTCTGTTTTCTGAATACCTTGCAGACATCATTACTATATATGCACAACACAGTATTGTGGTTATATTGCATATGCCCACCTGTATGGTCACTGCTATCACGTCACCACTAGATGACATTATTTATGATATAAACTGGATACGACTATAGACTTGACCCGATGATAACCGGCTTAGTGATGGTATTAAAAGATGACATGTTTCTATATTTCTACTGATTTCATGTGTATGTATTTCTACTGTTTCTTATATGCTTATTATATGGTATCACTATTACCACATCTTGTAGTATATATATTATTATCGTGCTTGTATTACTATTGTATCTATTACTGCCTCCTTCATTTTACCACTCACTAGGTCGCTTTCTGACGACCCTGGGTTTGCGTGCCCAGGTTGGAGATCCGAGTTACCATATCATCAGATAGTGCCTTAGCGTCACATAGGAGATTCCTCATCGAGATTATTCATAGGTATCTTAGTGATTTCTTTCTGTTATTTTATTTATCCCTGTTTTTATATCTGTCATGATCCCTAACCCCTCTCTGCAGGTATTCTTGTAATTATTTCTTGCTGGAACTCTTGTGTTTATGGAGACTATGTCCTGTACTGAGGCTCAACGTACGCGTGAGTGTGTTTTCACCTCGCGTATGTACGTCGCCATAACGTCTCCGTTTCCTTAGGATCGGGGCGTTACAAAGACGACAACTCAACACAGGAGGTCTCAGCGATAGAAACCTTACCGCTAAGAACCCCAGTAGTAGGGCTGGGATCGATAATCTGCGAGGTGGTCATCAATACACTGAGAGACCCAGGCTGTTGCACCTCAACCCTTCTCTCATGAACTGAAGAAGGCCCGGGCTGAGTTGAGACCCCCAGAATCTCAACGTCATCCCTCCCCCACCAAATCAACTTCGGGTCGCTCGACCTCTTCAGCCATGACGGGTTCACCCGCGAGTTCCCCCTCTTCCAAGATCACGGGGCCCCTGTTGCGCAGACCGCGGGAGCGAAGGACAGGGACTTCCTCCTCCTCTTCTTCTTCATCCCCCTGCTCCTCAATACCAGAAAGAATTACCTTGGGCATTGAAGCTTCAGCCTCTGATTCCCTCCTAGCCTTCTTCGGGATAGGCTCACCCTTGGAAGCAGAGCCGTGGGAACGTTTGGACACAGCCTGCCGACTCTTTTTAGCGGGCTGCCCCTTAGGTGCTGCTGCCCTTGGTCCCATCCCTGCTTCCCCTCCTGTTTCCCTCTCGGCTGCCTGATACTCGTCCATACCTTGCATACGTTTGTTGGACTCCAACTTGTCCTTATAAGACGCCTTGATGCTCTTAATGTAAGAGGTATTTATTCTGAAACCAGGCATCCTACTAGTCAGGGAGTACCAGGTGCAGAAACTGAGGCTGGTATAACAATTGGGCGTCTTGTGAGGCAAGCTGAAAACAGTTTTTGTCCCTCCAGCTACACTGTAGTACCACGCCCGGGCACCTTCAAATAAATTTTCGCTGAAGCAGAGGCCAGCGTTGGGGTTGCCGACATATAATTGATCATAGCCGAACTGCTGAGCGAAATGACTGGGCATGTAAGACTCGATCGTACATGAATTCCCTTGCCAGAAGATAAGATATTCAGGCCGAATATTGATCAGCCACCAGAAGACTCCCGATGGCAGCCTTGTGAAATCATCTGGTCTCGCAAGGTCGGCAAATTTATCTCTATAAAACGCACCAGCAATCTCGGGGAAGCAACGGTTGAGCTAATAGTTTGAAGTGTTTAGAATACACTTCCGAACAAAGAACATATAGTAGTTAGACTAGCTCGAATTTTTCAGCTTCTACACGAAGGGAACAAAACCTGCAGAAAGAGGCACCGCCGTCATCAATGAAGGGCAGTGCATAACATACCAAGCCATCAAGTACGTATATGGAAGCTCGATCCTGGGGTTAGGGGTCTTCACTCTCGGCCTTCCCTCTGAATCAACCTCTGGCCTGCCCTTGGAGTCGACGATGGCCTCCACTTGGCACAGGATTTTAACCAGAGCCCGTAACCCACTCTGAATTCCAGCCACCATCGCTGGAAGGAGAGCGATAGACTTTCCGTAGGCGAGCAAAACCGCCGGGTACACCACATCGGCTACAATTACTTCATGTGGCAATATTGGCACCACACAACGTTTCAGCCACAGCATAAGGAAGCCCGCCAATAGGGCCCGGTCAGAAATGGGAACTCGGGCCTGGTGATGAAAACTTTCAAAGACCGTATTAGGTATGAAAGTGTCCTCATTCGACTCAGTGGTGTAAGAGCTTGCAGAGGCATCGATCCTATCAGCAATTTCCTTGTCAGTGCAAGAGGCCAGACTAGTTGGGCTATCCTTCTCATTTATGCCATTGAACAGATAGCTCGCCCAGGACATCTTCTTGACACCCCTGTTCCTCCAGGAGGATATTTGGCCGCAGATGTGAAAGTGGCACAACACTTCCCAATATGTCTCATACACCTGAGGGTCCTCTTTCTTCAGGAGGTAAAAAGCTCCTTAGAAGTCGGAACATATTCTTCATAAGGGACATCTCCTATAACAAGCCCCGAGACTTCATACAGTTCATGAAGAGCGAGCCCCATCTCTCCGACTGGAGTAAAAAAATGTGCCCGTAAAAGGATTATAATGCTCCAGGACACCATAAAAATTGTGGAAACTTTGCGGGAGGCCATACTGTACGGCTCTGACCGAGTGATATAACTCCACCTGCTGCAGCAGAGCCCCGAGCTCAACAAGAACAAATCCAACCATCCTACCCCACCAGGATTTGTTGGTAGAATGAACCCACCCGAGCGGACGATAAGTCGACAGGAAAATCACCTCTAACTTTCATAAACTGGTTGATGAAAGTAGCGCCAAGCTGAGGGGTTTCTCCTCTCGGATATTTAAATTTGACCAACCTGGAAAATAAACCAAAGACCTCTTTCTCATGGCCAGCAGAGTGTATTTCTTTGGCACCTAATCTACCAAGAGAAACGCTGGAGACAAACCGGAAAAGATCCCAATCCATCACACGGTGAACGGACATGTGCTGAAGATAGGACAAGGAATACATCCTCTCCATATTGGGAGAAAGAATCTCCTATCCCTTATCTAACGGAGCCACTTATAATCTTCATCATGTAGAATCCTATCATCCTCGTCAATGGCGTCACCAAAGAGGAAAACGGGCTTCCGTAGCGTAGTACGGGAATCCGTCTCAAACAGTCCATCAGAGATAATCTCCTGGAGGGTCACCATACTGGCCTTGGAGATCCTCTCCTTCGCTCCTTTGACTTACCAGTAGTCACATGAGCAGTCCTCTGAAGCGCGAAAATCAGATTACGATCGACGCCACCTACGTTTCCAAAGTAGCACTTCTTGGATAAGGGGTTGGAAGAGTATCGCACTGCAAAGAAAACAACACTTGGTCAGAAATCTGAAAGAAAATGGCTAGATATGCGAAATTCAAACGCAGGAATGAATCCAGACGTGAAAATCAGCAAAATCCGCGTCTAGGCTCAAAAACGTGAGGCTTGCATGAAGCCCGCATTTCAAAATCCAGAACTTAGAAAAATTTCTAAGTATCGGACTTAGATGCGAAATTCAGTAAAACTTGCATCTGATCTTACTAGACGCGAGAATTATAAAAAGTCTACGTCTTAACTCCCCACACTTAGAAATATTCTGAGCATTGAGTCCAAAACGCAAGGCTCAACGAGTCCCCCATTTAACAAACATATACGAACTCAAGTTGATGAAGAAAAGACGCAGAGGTCGTCTACCCGCGTCTTGCCTACCAATTCCAGAGCCGCGTCTTAAGATCAAACATGGGCATGAGCCTCACATTGGCAGTTCACATTCAAAAGAGGCTTAAGAGTTAAAAGAACTCTGTAAGCCTCTTCAATGGCAGAAACCAGATCAGGTGGTTTTACTACCTGAAATGGGGGCCTCCTGCGTGGAAAAACCACCCATTTGAATCTCCGGAGCGACAGCGCTCGAGGATGAGGAAACGTGTTTGGTCTTTGGTGCCATTTTGACCGTGAGATCGGTGTTGAAGACGGTGAAAATGAAAAAAGCTTCAAGCTTTTCTTAGCCCTAAATATAATGCTCAGCGAAGAAGAAGAGTCTAATGATGACTCTTGAAAGATTGTTGTCTTTTATACGCACAGTGATCCGCAGAGATACGTGGCGCATGGCTCGAGGCCTAATCCCCACCCGACGCGTGGCGTGCATCTTAAATGCGACGCGAATTTCGCGCGTCAAAGGAGAGACGTCCCTTCAACTCTGCTGGACATGTGGCAACGCGCCCAAAACGCGGACTCGCGTTTAACAAAAACCGCGTCCCCCCGAAGGTCGCGCCTCTTCAACAAGACCAAAACCGCGCTCAGTCAGCAGAGTAAGAGCTGCGTCTTCACTTTTAAGATCGCACCCCTCCAGGAGCCGCGTTTCTTCAAGCAAATTAATAGATGCGTCCCCACTCTAAGTGAGGATTCCGTCTCTAGAGCAACATGACCCCTGCGTTTACAAGACTTACATTCAGTCTTTACTTCTGCAAATCAGTTCAACAGTACACTGGCACAAGCAGGCGACTGTTCACCCCTATTTCAAAGTAAAACAACAACCAGCTCAGAGCACTGAGGAGGTCTGAACTGCGTATCTAGACACTCACCACGATCATCCCTGGTGGCTTCAAAGGGTTTTACAGTACACTCACGAAGACCATACTCTAGATAAGATCAACCTCAGAGTATCTCAAATGATTGTTAGTCCAATCATGAGAAGTATGAATTCAACCAGAGTCCAAAGTATTTCGAATCCGTCCCAGTCAACCGCGGAATATCAAAAACTTTGGAGGGGGTTCTGTAGACTGTCTAAAAATCACTGAAGACAAGTCGTTAAAAAGTAGAATCCAAACTCCAGACGCAAGGCTAGTCATCGCCACTAGCGCAGCACTAAGACGCGGGTTGAAATTCGCGTCTCAACATCACTGCAAGGTCCAAGACACAGAGCGCAAAAGTCGCATCTCAGCATTATTGCAGTACCAAGACGCAGAGCTGGAAACCCGCATCTCACGTGAAGCTTGACGCAGAACTGGAAACCTGTGTCTCTCAAGCATTACTTCAGTAGCAAGACGCAAGACTCAAAACTTGCGTCTCGGTTATAACTGCCCTCATTACTGGGTCAATTACTGCCCACAATGAGGGAGTTAACCCCCATTATGGAGTATTTTTAGGGGACACGTTTACCCCCTGAAACCCCTATAAATAGCCTAGTTTGCTATGGAAGAGGGGTCAGAAAATTCTTGGTAAGAAGAACTTCGGTTGTAAGCCGTAGAAGCACCAAGACCTCCAGCTGAAAAGAAAGAGAGAGTTCTACTCTTCAAATAACTTGCTGCGTATAAGTTCGTCTTTTCCTACAATCTCTTTGAGATCCTTGGTGGACAGAAGCTGTGTTACTTCGTTTACTATCCAAAGAGAGGATTCCCAAAGGACCTGACGTTCACCCGGTCAACGGAAAACAAGATTCACTTTCCATCGCCACATCAAGAACCCGGCTTTAAACAAAGGAGAGATTTAAGCTTGAAATATCTCCCCTCTCTTGTAAGAGGATTATTGATCCGTTGTAATTTTCTTTACAATCAAACAAAGAAGTTTCTCCTCGATCTTCAATTTTTCCCACCAAACAGTGTTGACACTTGATTATCAACTTTCTTTCCCGACCTCAATGTATGAACATCATTACATTGATTCAATAATTGATCCTCAGCCAAATGAGCTTGTTGAGAATTCCTAGGATTCATAATTGGTTGACTGGGCAAGGTACCCTTTTGTCTCTCATTCTGTGGATTGGCTAATTGGCTTATTTGACCCTCTAGCCTCTGTATTTTTTGGATGAGAGAATCTTGGTTCTTCATGTACCTTTTTATATTTCACTCAAAATCAGTCATTCTTCTTTCAAGTTGAGGATTCTGAAAGGAAGATGGCGGAGCTTGGTTGGGAAAGTTTTGTTGATAATTTGAAATATTGTTGGGAGAATTGTGAGGGTAATTTGAAGAGTGGGGTTGATGATTAGAAGAATTATTGGAATGATGGAAGTAGCTTGCATGGTTCGACCGTGGGTGGTCATTGTTTTGTTGGCTCCATGAGAAATTTGGGTGATTTCTCCAGTCAGGATTGTACGTTGGTGCGTATGGATCATTGTTCGGCCTTGAAAAGGCCGCATTCATCGGTTCTGAAAAGTGTTATTTGTTGGCCCAAAGGCCATTATCCCAGTTATTTTGATGATAACAAAACATATTTAGTTATGTATTTAACATTTGTGTTTCAGAATATTTCAGGTTATTTAACAAGTTGTTTTTGATGGCTCCGCTAAAAGACTCACACATTTGGAGTTCGCCGCAAAAATGAAGATTCCCAAGCTATGCACAACTAGGATGCTTTGGGATCAAGATGATGATATGAAGATCAAGACAAGACCAAGACAACAAAGAAAAATAAGAGTTGTATTTTTATTTTTTATTTTTAGATATTTTGTCAAAGCTAGATATTAGAAGTAGAGCTATGGGATTATCACACACACACCTTTTAGTTAGGTTCATGGCTTCAAAAAGATTTTCAATTTCCATTTTCTAACTTAGATCTAAAGAGAACATATTTTGGAAATAAGATTTTTAGAAAAACAATAGTTTTGGAAAATCATTTTATGGAAAAACAAGTTTTTATCAAAAGGATTTTTATCAAACTATTTTAACATGATAGAAGTATGACACATGCTCATACTCTATGTTTTTACAAGTTCCAAAAATCCTACCCAAGACCCAAAACCAAAAACCCAAGATTTCTGGTTCTGGAAGTTCTGATATTTCAGAACTTACAGTGACCGGTCGACCGGCCCGGTCGACCGATGTGCACAATACTGTGCACGTCTATATCAGTCGACCGACCCGGTCGACCGATGCACTTGTGTGTTCTCGAGATCTTTCGGTCGACCGACCCGGTCGACCGGACAGCCCCAACGGTCACATTTTTGACCGTTGGCGGTCGACCGACCCGGTCGACCGGACTCTGTCAAAAGTTCTGACAGATCCAACAGCTAGTTTTTCTGGCTGATTTTCTTTTTGGGATTTGGTACCAACGAATTTGTGAGGATGTTTTTGACCCCTATAAATAGGAGGTCACTTCAGTTGATATGACTAACAATTTTAGAGCCATCAAGAATATTTTTACAAGAGATTTCTAAAGATTTCCAAGCTCTTCCTTTTAGACAAGATTTTCTCTCAAAAGCCAAAATTCCAATCACCCATCTTGAAGCCTACATCTCTACTTCTCTCTAGCTTAGCACTACACAATCCCATATATCTACATCTACATATTTGGTTCTAGGATTGTGCTTAGTGAGCTTTTGTAAAGTGATCAAGTGTTGATCACTCTTTTCTTACTTGAGTGAAGTTGTAGAGGCATCGGCCTCAAGGCGAGCTAGTGTGCTCAAGGTGGTGTTGCGGCATCACGAGAGACGGACAAGTGTGTCCTTGTATTGTTGATCCAGTGGGATCCTCAATAGTGGAAATCCTTCAAGTGTGAAGGCGGGGACGTAGAGCGTGGCTCGAACCTCGGAAACAACTCCTTGTGTTTGCGTTTGATCAAATCTCTCTAAACTCTATCTCTTTATTACTTGCACTTTTATATTGTCTATTACTTGCAAGAATTTGTGTATTGTGCTAATTGTTAAGTTAATTTTTAAATCCGCATTATTGCCATAATTCATATAGCCATCACCTATTCACCCCCCCTCTAGGTGATTTCAATTGGTATCAGAGCCTAACCCTACAACTTAGGTCTAACCACCTTAGGGAGATCCATATTTGGCTATATACATTTTTGTTGCATTCTCATTTGCTTGTGTATTCATGGCATCCATGGACTTTTCTAGCATTAAATCCCCACCCAAGTTTGATGGTTTAAACTTCCCCATTTGGAAGGTGAAAATGAATCTCTTCCTTAAATCCCTAGGAGTTAGGGTAGCTAGGGCTATAACCAAAGATTTTATTGAACCCACTAGTGATGAGAGCACATGGTCCGAGGATACTTCCAAAGACTATGAGGCTAATGCTAGGGCACAATATGCATTAACCCAAGCATTAAATGAGGATGACCTTGCACGCATAATTAATTGTAAATCCGCATTTGAGGTTTGGAACATACTCATTGTGACTCATGAGGGAACGTCTCAAGTCAAGAGAGCCAAAGTTGACTTGCTACGTTCTCAATATGAGAATTTTTATATGTTTGATAATGAGAGCATTGATGACATGCTCACCCGTTTTACAAAAATAACTAATGCTCTTTCTTCCTTAGGCGACAAGATTGATAATGATCAAAAGATAAGGAAAGTGATTAGAGCTCTTCCCAAAGCTTGGGAAGTCAAGGCGACCACACTCAAGGAGCTCAACGACAAAGAGGAGATGGACTTCTCCGGCTTCATCGGAAATCTCAAGACACATGAGATGGAGATGAAAGTTCGAGAAGAAAGGGAGGCACCCAAGAAGAAGACCATTGCCTTCAAAGCTACTCCTACCATACACGAAGAGGATGACTCATCGGAGGATTGCGATGAGGACTTCGCCATGCTCATCCGGAAGGTGGGCAAGATGTTCTACAAGAAGGGACGGCAAAGCAACTTCCGAAGAGGGAAGCCTCAAGGAAGGTACGAGAAGAAAAGAGAAGAACTCGGTCCTTGCTTTCATTGCAAGAAGATCGGTCACCTCATAGCCGATTGCCCCGCTCTACAAGCAACCACATCCAAGAATGGGCAAAGAAAGAAGAAAGCCTTGGCCGCTACATGGGATGACTCGGAGTCGGAATCCGAAGAGGAGCACGACGCCGCCAACATGTGTTTTATGGCACAAGGTGAGGAATCATCTAAGGTATGTCTAGAAACTTCCATTGATGATGATGATCTCACAATGGATGAACTTGCTCAATTTTTTGAAGAATTGCAACATAGGTATGAGATTTCACAATCTCATAATAAGAAATTAAAAAAAGAAAATGATGTTTTGAAAAATAAACTTGAAATTTGTTTAAAAGAGAAAAATGAGTTATCTACTTCTTTTGAAAAATTGAAAAATGATTTTGATAAGTATAAGGTAGCTAATAAAGGAAAAACCCCCATGATTTCTAGTGATAAAAATGTTTTTGTTGAAATTCAAAAATGTGTTGATTCTTTAGATAAAACTTTAAAGAAATGTGCATTTGATTTTAACAAGCTTGCATCTAAATTTCCTAAGGGAGTAGCCCAAGGGAAACATGTTCATCATAAACATGCTACACATAGACATGCACACACACATAACCATGCTTTTATGTACAATAGTGGTAGAATTTACATTTGCACACATTGTGGCCGCAAAGGCCATTTAAAAAAATTTTGCTATGCTAAGAATAATGTAAAGAATAAATTTGTTTGGGTTCGCCCCGGATCTAACCCCAAAGGACCCACTAAGATTTGGGTACCAAAAGAGCCACCGAATTTAAATGATACAGGTATAGGTGGATCTACACCCTCCAAGACTTAGGAGGAGGTGGTGCCCGGGTGGTTGATGCATCGGAGCTTAAAGAACAAATCGTGCATGCATCGCTATCGTGGAGGCACCTAATTTTGGAGATTGCCCGTAAATTGGTAACATCTCCATTTAAGAGTTTAATTTTGTATATACAATTGTTATAGGATTGCTAGTTTAATTTTATGCCTCATTGATACATGATTAGTATAAACTTGCAACTCTATCATGATTGTATATGCCATGTTCAGTTTTTGTTTTGATTTTTAGTCATGTATACATATGTATAGAATTGATAGTTTGCTTTTGTACTCTATTGATATATGCTTGTATAGAACTACTTTTCTATCATGTTGTATATGTGCCTTGTGTTAACTTCTATATTTTTTGTTTCATGCCTTGTTTAATGTATGTCCACATGTATAGGTTATTATTTGTGATTATATACTTGTATACATATACACATTATTTTCATAAATAAAAATAAACATTTGTAAAATTTCCTATTTTAAACAAACACCTTAAAGATGGCAATTGCGCACCTCAACTCATTCAAGAGGAATCAAGAGGATGAAGTTCAGAACCCGTCACTGGGTATTCGGCTTCAACATCTTAAATTCTTTGTTTAAATATGAAAAATTAAAATTAAAAAGGGATTGCATGAATTTTGATGTTGTAATAACTTAATGAAGATTTAAAACCTGTTGGTGTATTCCTATATGTTTAATATATCATACCTATTTTGATTACAAATTTATTTAAAATTTTTTTTTTGGGCCAGTTGCTGATAACAGATTTCAGGCAAAGCCGGTCGACCGACCTATAAAGCCCCGGTCGACCGACTCTGCCTGAGAAGAAATTTTTATTTCTTTTCTGTTATCGGTCGACCGACTATATATCCCGGTCGACCGATCTTGCCTGCAGAGCTCTCGGGTTAAATCGGTCGACCGTGCCGGTCGACCGCTCTATATTTACAGAGCTCTCGGGTTGTTTCGGTCGACCGACCCGGTCGACCGATCGTCGTATTTTGCCCTATAACTGTCTTTTCTCTTCACTTTTTTCTTTCTCTCTCTCTCACTCAGCCGACGAACCCACCTCCATCCCTTCTCCAAAAATTTTTATTTCTCTCCAAACTCTTAACCAATCTCAAATCAATTAAAAACTCATCTCAATTTCCTCATTCTACTTCCAGATCTTCGATTTCAGGATCATCCAACCACCAGATTCGGAGAATTTCAAGATTTTCAATCTAGGGTTTTGGATTTTCTCAGTTAAGGTAAAAAATCCGATTTTTGACTCTAATTTTCATTTCTTGCTTTGGAATCTATTATCTATTGTCATCAATCTAAGTTTCTAAGCATCTAGATCGTGCCTTAAACTTGATTACACCTAAAAATCCAATTTTTATTCATCATGCCGAAAAGATCTCGTACTGAGAAAGGGAAGGGTATTGCTCAACCCTCTTCTCAAGCTCCTAGACCTGTTCGACCCTTCCTTAATGATCTTGCAGCTGATCGATATTCCCATCTCTCCACGAGGAACATTAACTCGGGGAGATTCGTTGTCATCCAAGATTTTGAACACCTGAATATTCCACATATCCTGCAGTCCAACAATTTAGTGGAATTTTTGACCATCAAGGAACAGGTTTACACCTCCCTTGTTCCTTACTTTTATGCTAATTTTGAATTCGATGGGAATCGTATCACATCTAGGGTCTTAGGTAGAGACATCGACCTTTCTATCGGTCGATTTGCTAGGATTCTGCATCTCTCCACTGGCGGAGCAGATGTGTATTCCCATGATCTACATGACTTTGAATTCCCGGAAGGTGAGTCTGCGCTCACCGCCTCTACCTTGATCCACGAGGATGACAACCCCGGTCTAGTAAGGAACGAAGTTGTGAGTGGGTACACTCTCACTGCTCAGGTCCTTGCTAAGATTATTTTCTTCAATATTGTCCCCAAGCATGGTGAGTATAGCCACGCTAGGGGTTGTGTACCCTTGATTATCTATTGCCTTCTTAAAGGCATTAAGGTAAACTTTCCTAGAGTCATAGCGTCTCATATGGCCTCTGATCAGATACGTACTGCGGGTAGAAGCTTGCCCTACGGCATGCTTATTACCCATCTTCTTAGGGCTCTTGATTTTGATCTTTCTGCCGAAAGTCCCTCAAATCCCCTGACCAACATCAATGGAGTTGTCCTGAAGATGATGGAAGCCCAGCTGCGTAGACACGCTCCTGTGCAACCACCTCTTCATCCTGCTGGTCCTGGCTCATCTTCTGCACCAGGATCTTCTTCTGCTTCAGCTCCTGTCTTTTCTCCAGAGGTTCTGGCACTTCTCTCTTCGGAGGTCCGCTCTCAGATCGAGGCGCATCAGGCCTGGGTCGAGAAGCGCGACGCAGCTATTCGTGCGGAGTTGGATGCTCGTGCCTTTCAGGATGCTGCTTTTCGGGCGGAGGTCCGAAACGACATGTCATATTTTGCTGACTCCATGAGATTCGTGGATGTTCAGTTTCAGGCTCTTTTCCCAAAATTTGACATGCTCGTTCCTGATCGTACTCCGACTGCTTGTCGACTCCCAGCCACCGGTCCTCCATTTCCTCCCAGAGCTCGCTCTTCTGTTCCACCACCGCGCACCAGAGTAGATGGCATGGATCCAGAGGAGGTTGCTTCTTCAGAGGAAGGTGGTGATGATGACGGAGACGGCGATGACGGTGATGATGGTGCTGAGGAGTGACTTCCCCTTTTGATGATGTCAAAAAGGGGGAGAGTTATTTTGAGAGAGATATTTTGTAGTATTTGTTGTTGGGACATGTAGTATTTTTTTTTGCTTTGGACATGTATTTTTATGTGTTGTGGACATGTGTTGTGGACATGGTTATCTTTTGTTTTTATGTATCTCTTATTTATGTCATGTATGAACTCATTTCCTTCATCTATTCTATGACATGAGTATTTGGTATTATGTGTTGGCATGGAAATATGGTGTTTATCATTTACATATGTTTTTCTATATATGCATGTGTTGAGGGGGAGCTTCATTTGAAGTCTCTACCCAAAATATTTTGTGATAACTACATATGTTTTGCCATCATCAAAAAGGGGGAGATTGTTGGCCCAAAGGCCATTATCCCAGTTATTTTGATGATAACAAAACATATTTAGTTATGTATTTAACATTTGTGTTTCAGAATATTTCAGGTTATTTAACAAGTTGTTTTTGACGGCTCCGCTAAAAGACTCACACATTTGGAGTTCGCCGCAAAAATGAAGATTCCCAAGCTATGCACAACTAGGATGCTTTGGGATCAAGATGATGATATGAAGATCAAGACAAGACCAAGACAACAAAGAAAAACAAGAGTTGTATTTTTATTTTTTATTTTTAGATATTTTGTCAAAGCTAGATATTAGAAGTAGAGCTATGGGATTATCACACACACACCTTTTAGTTAGGTTCATGGCTTCAAAAAGATTTTCAATTTCCATTTTCTAACTTAGATCTAAAGAGAACATATTTTGGAAATAAGATTTTTAGAAAAACAATAGTTTTGGAAAATCATTTTATGGAAAAACAAGTTTTTATCAAAAGGATTTTTATCAAACTATTTTAACATGATAGAAGTATGACACATGCTCATACTCTATGTTTTTACAAGTTCCAAAAATCCTACCCAAGACCCAAAACCAAAAACCCAAGATTTCTGGTTCTGGAAGTTCTGATATTTCAGAACTTACAGTGACCGGTCGACCGGCCCGGTCGACCGATGTGCACAATACTGTGCACGTCTATATCAGTCGACCGACCCGGTCGACCGATGCACTTGTGTGTTCTCGGGATCTTTCGGTCGACCGACCCGGTCGACCGGACAGCCCCAACGGTCACATTTTTGACCGTTGGCGGTCGACCGACCCGGTCGACCGGACTCTGTCAAAAGTTCTGACAGATCCAACAGCTAGTTTTTCTGGCTGATTTTCTTTTTGGGATTTGGTACCAACGAATTTGTGAGGATGTTTTTGACCCCTATAAATAGGAGGTCACTTCAGTTGATATGACTAACAATTTTAGAGCCATCAAGAATATTTTTACAAGAGATTTCTAAAGATTTCCAAGCTCTTCCTTTTAGACAAGATTTTCTCTCAAAAGCCAAAATTCCAATCACCCATCTTGAAGCCTACATCTCTACTTCTCTCTAGCTTAGCACTACACAATCCCATATATCTACATCTACATATTTGGTTCTAGGATTGTGCTTAGTGAGCTTTTGTAAAGTGATCAAGTGTTGATCACTCTTTTCTTACTTGAGTGAAGTTGTAGAGGCATCGGCCTCAAGGCGAGCTAGTGTGCTCAAGGTGGTGTTGCGGCATCACGAGAGACGGACAAGTGTGTCCTTGTATTGTTGATCCAGTGGGATCCTCAATAGTGGAAATCCTTCAAGTGTGAAGGCGGGGACGTAGAGCGTGGCTCGAACCTCGGAAACAACTCCTTGTGTTTGCGTTTGATCAAATCTCTCTAAACTCTATCTCTTTATTACTTGCACTTTTATATTGTCTATTACTTGCAAGAATTTGTGTATTGTGCTAATTGTTAAGTTAATTTTTAAATTCCGCATTATTGCCATAATTCATATAGCCATCACCTATTCACCCCCCCTCTAGGTGATTTCATTATTGAGCTTGAAACACAAGACACTCCTCAAACATATGATTCATGGCTTGATAATAAGTACAGCCCTGAGTTGGAATTTAGTTCAGGCTGACTTGATTGATTGGACTTGGCTCCTTAGTTTTTAAAACTTTCAGCCTTCTCGCTAGGTTAGCTAACTTTGCCTCGTTAGTTATGAATGATTCAATTGAATGGAGACCTCATTTTGAAGAGATGGAGTTTGAATTTCTAGAACTTTCACTAATTGGTTCCCATTGGATGGTTTTTTTCAACTAGATTCTCATATAAATCTCATCCTTCATTCTTATCCTTATGTAAGAATCCCCATTGGCACATGCTTTCTAAGAGGGTCTTGGTTGAGTAGTCTAAACTGTCATAAAGAATTTGATATTGTCGCCATTTCTCATTCCATGATGAGGACATTGGACAAGAAGATCTTTGAAGCATTCAAAGTACCTCCAAAACGGTTCACTAGGTTCTTACTTGAACTGCGTGATATTTTTTCTAACGAGAGCGATCTTATGAATTGGATAGAATTTCTTCAAGAAGACCTTGATGAAACCATCCCAGGATGTGATAGAGCCGGCCGCTAAGCTATAGAGCCGTTTCTTGGCTAAGTCCTTAAGAGCGAAAGGGACAAATCTCAACCTAATAACATCATCTGCAAGGTGTGAGATTTTCATCGTTAAGCATATTTCATCAAATTCTCTTATGAAGAAATAAGCATATTCGGACTCTAAGCCAGGGAACTTAGGGAGTGTGTTGATGAACTGTGGCTTAAGCTCAAAGTTGTGTTCACTAACCGATGGAAGTTGGATGTAGGATGGAAGTGAGGTTCTAATGTGATAGAACCTATCCTGCAAAGATGTCGGTTGAGCCATAACCGAATCTGGTCTTGATTCGAACTTGGGTGGTGATGTGTTTCTAGTTAACCTAGATGAATTAGGGTCTCTTGACCACACTTGCATACACAAACACAATCACAAACAAGTTCATCAATAGTCAACAAGAGAAAACAACCAAGCCTAGTCTAAGGTAACCTTGATCTAGACAACTCCTAACTGGTTGATTGTCCACATGAGGTATAATGCAGACTTTGACCACAAACTAATTAGCCAGGTCAGGCAAGATTGGTGGGAGGTATCCGCGCAAAAGCGACGGGCCTAATTAAGCCAAACCACCAGCCTTCGGGGTTTCGCCCCTCAATCCCTTTCCTAAACACTGATTTTGCAGGAGTCAAATTCTAACACCTTCCCCCTTAGGATAATCTCCTAGTGAGTTCGAGATGTCTCTAAGGCCAACGTCTATCAGATTTTACTTAGGCTTAGGTTGTGCGTGCTTGGAGATAGTTTGTGGGCTAAGGAAGGGTAATGACTTCCCCACCTTATCTTGATTTGGGTTTTGCCCTTAGAATTGATTGTGCAGAGTGTGCAAGATATAAAAAAGTAACATTCACAAGCAAATATCACCCAAGAATATTTCCTAACTATATGCTATGCATATGTACCTTGTCTCCAGTTATCTTCAACAGTAATTGTAAAAAAAACGTAATTAGATAAATGCCTAGAATGCAAGTCTAAACATTTTTTAGGCAATTAACAATCACTCAGATTACTGTTGGATTAAAAACAGGGAGCGTGAATATCAAATATAGCAAGAATAATACACAAAAACTGTATTTTTGCAAAGCGGTATGTCCTGCAAAAAAAAAGAGTTTTTTTCCACAAATTTTCAAACTTGCGCTGCAATTTCTTGAAATTCTGTTTCCTACTTTCGAGAGTAGGGGCACAAAATAGTAAGTCTTCTCCTACAAAACTTAAGTGCTAAATTTGAATCTTTACATCCCTGAAATAAGACACCAAACTTGTTAAAAAATAAAAACACTGTTCTCTCCCCAGCAACGACGCCAAAATTTGATTGCAATAAAGAAGCAATGAGAATTATCGTCTAGTTTTGGGCTAACGGGTCGTGTCCACGAGGAGGAATGATGAAAGCTTTTCGGTGTTTTGTTTAGAAAGCAAAGAATGGTGTTTGTTTTTTAGTTGAAAAGAGAATGGAGAGAAGGAAAGTGATTTAAAGAAAATTTTAAATTTTCTAAAAGGCTTTGGAGAAGATGATCTTTTAGAAAAATGATTTGAGAGTGATGTGATTTAAATTATGAAAAAGGATCCGGGCTCACTAATTTTCTACTCAACTACGTACTTATCTCAAGAACATTTGGGTGCATCACTTTTGTCATAGGCAAAAACCTTTAGTTTCTTTTAATGTCCAAGTAAAACAAATAAGATGGTTTGATTTAAATCTTAAGCCCTTTCTTAACACATCATTAAAAAGAAAATGTTAAACCATTAAACGTGAAGAAGCAAGTATGGAATAAAAACAGTTTAAAAAGATTTGTGCTTTGAAAGTCTAAGTTTAAATTAAAGACATCCTCATGTGCTTTCAAGAACGAAGTTTAACTCAGGTATTTTTCTGATTCAAAAGAGTTGCTTTCATAAAAATCAATAAAGAGAGAGGAGATAGAAGAGATTAATTAGTGAGCCCAGAAGATGATTTAGCTACTCATGATGAAAAAAAACAAACAAGAGAATGAAAATCAAACATAAACATACTGAATTTGAGTCGAGTTGAATAAGCGAGTTGATGCTCTTTTGATTGTCACTTCAAAGAAGAATTACACACTCAATTCCACTCTTCTCTTTTTACTGGTCTAAACTGAAAAATAAAGATGCGAAACAACTTCTCCGAACTATCTAACAATACTCCTAAAATCCTAAAAATGAACAAGAAATTTAATCCTAGTCTTCGCTCCCTTCTTCTCTATCGAAAATGGTATTTATAGAGAAAAACCAGAAGGGAGAAGGCGTAAGAAGATTGGGGGAGCAAATGCTCCCCCAACAACCATAACAATGTCGTGGAAACGCGGCTAGGGCCGCGATTCCGCGGCCCTAGTGTGGCCAGGTAGCCACACTCAAATGGTAGAGGTCCCATATTTTGCGACTTTAGTTTATCTTATTCTGGATTTCCCGTCTCAGCTCCTGGTTTTGACGAAACGACCTTTTATCTCTGGCTTTAAACCGATTTATTTGTAAAGATCCATTTTAACTGATGTTCAACTGATTTCATCCTCTCTGATCTGCCTCGATCTGTCCTGATCTTCTAATTTTGAATTAATTCTGATTTAAATCAGAATTTTGATGGGCTTTTGGGCTCGTTTCTCTTCCCTTTCTTTTAGCAATGGGCCTACATTTAACAAAGAAGAATAAAACTTATTAATAGGATTTATTAGATAAAAAACATGGTAATGTGACAATATATATGCAATATATGTGACCGATCGGAGTCACAGGGATATTATTATCCCCTAAAATCCCTCCATAATGGAATTAACTCTTACATTACGTGGGGAGTTAATTTGACCCGGTAATGAAGGTCAGTTATAACAAAAACGCAGGTCTCGCGCTAGACGTGGACCTCGCGTTGCTTATTGTAGACGCGGGCGTCTCAGTTAGAACGCGGAGTTGCTCAGACTCGCGTTTGAAATGAGATGCAGGGTTTCTCAGACCCGCATCTGAAGTGGAGCGCCGAATTACTCAGACCTGCGCTTGAAATGGGACGCGGGGTTGCTCACACCCACGTGAGACGCGGAGTTCCTCAGACTCGAATTGGATGGGATGTAGAGTTACTTAGACTCGCGTTGAACACGGGTTTACTCAGGCTTGCGTCTGAAGTCTCTGTGCTTCTCTGGATGCGAGGTCCGCATTTTAGTTTGAAACACGAGCTTCGCATTGAAGTGAGATTCTTATCTGATGACTTGTCCTTAGTAATTTTTGGACAGCCTACAATCGCGTTCCAACTTCATTTGATGATCATGTTTCAAAAAGGGTCACCCCTTCATTGAAATTCGCGTCCGCTCTTGATCAACATGACAGTCGCGTCTATATCCGATGAGGGTCGCGTTCTCTCACATGCAAAGAGTATGTCCCTGCTTCTGCAATCAATTCAACTGTACACTGATAAAAGTAATCGACAACTCTACCGGTTCAATAGTACACCAACAAACAAACCGGAGCTCATATAGGTGCTAGATTGAGTTTCTAAGACACTTGTGACAATCTTCTCTGGAGGCTTCAAGAAATTCAATAGTTTATCGCTAAGACAAAATTTAGATAAGATCAAGATCAGGGCATCTCAAAAGATTGCCAGTCCAATCAAAGGGAGCCCTAAATCAAATTGAAGTCCAAAGTATTCTGAAATCCGTCTTAGTCAACCACGGAGTATTGAAAACTTTGGAGGGGGTTCTGTAAGCTGTCGAAAAATCATTAAAGACAAGTCCTCAGACGCGTATCTCACTTCAACGCGAAGGTCGCGTTTCAACTAAAACGTGAACCTCGCGTCCATAGGCGAACGCAGGTCTGAGCAACTTCGCGTCTCACTTCAAACGCGAGTCTGAGAAACTCTACATTTCACTTCAAACGCGGGTATGAGCAACGTCTCACTTCAAACGCGGGTCTGAGCAACTCCGCGTCTCACTTCAAATGCGGGTCTGAGCAACTCCGCGTCTCTCTTCAAATGCGGGTCTGAGCAACTCCACGCCTCAATTTCAACGCGTGCCTGTGAGCTTCGCCTTTTGACTCCAACACGGCCATGAGAAGACTGTGAGTGCCGCGTCTACATAACATCGCGAGGTCCCCGTTCAGTGCGAGACCCACGTTTCTGTCGTAACTGCCCCCACATTACTGGGTCAAGTAACTCCCCACATAATGGAGGGATTTTAGGGGACAATTATACCCCTAAGACCCCCTATAAATACCCTCAAGAGTTATGAAGGAGGAGGGTTTTTTCTGAGATATTAAACTAAGCACTATCAAATAAAAAACTTTTTACTTTTTTAAAGGTTCAGAGAGAAAGAAAAGGAGAAATCAGTGAACTCTAAACACTTAGTGTGTTAAAAATAAAGCTCCTTTCTGATTACTTTTCGAGAGCATCCCAAAGAGAAGCTTGTCATTCAGCCAGTCAAAGGAGAACAAGAATCACTCTCCATCGCCACACGAAGAATTCAGTTTTAAACAAAGGGAAAATCTAGTTATTTTTTCTCTTTTGTAATCGGGATCATTCTGTTGTAATCTTTCATCCGCTCAAAGAAATTTTACTTCGCTTTATTTTTCCGACCAAACAATGGCTTAAGCGCATATAAACTGTGTTGGATCTCTTTCCCATGTATGGATCATCCGTGAGGATGATCTACATCATTCATCATGATCTACATATACTCAAGAAGTTGTGGATGAAAGATTAGTGATCATAAGAGGAAATTTCCTTTTAAAGCACACTTAAAACTATATTTTTATTATTATTTCAAGATCAGAGTGTTCATTATGATCTTTATTGCCTAAAACATAGATATGTTAAAAATCATGTGGTTTAGAACTTATTTCTAGCGTGTCTTCTTAGTATGATACATAGAGAGGGAGAGGGTGAAATGTTTCAATTGTGTCTCCTTAAATAACTAGCTAGAGAGTCGGCCTATAATATCACCGTTGATGATCTTTAAGGATAATCTAGTCTTTCTTTATTTGTATGTGTCATACAATGGTTATATATTAAAAATCATATATTTTTGATACTTTTGAACAACAAGATAAATGACACTGTTTGATTGACAGTTGAAGAATATCAAATTACATGATTTTCTATTTACAAGCATACATATTAAAGTGTTTTTAAGATGACTGCTTAGGTAGTTATCTACAGGGCCCATCCAAAATCTCTTGGTGGACCATCTAATTGGATGATCCACACCATTCCTTATAATCTCTATGCGTTGAAATGAGTTTATAAGAAATATATATGTTTGATATATCTTAACTTTGCATCTAGTGGTAAAAGCATAAATAACATCACCAGATTGATAATAATCAGGTGTTCAAATCACAAGAATATTTATACAGGGTCATTTTTGTGTATGAAGATCATAGTAATCAGTATAGATCGCTCTTTCAGGAAACCCATCATTCTAGGTCGACTCAGTGACTCACCTTAGGAATACTTCCACTGTAATCTCACAGGTGAGGACCCGAAAGCATATGGAGGCCGCATACCCTCGCCCTCGGCTCTGATGAAATAGCATAAATACGCTGGCTTGTTAGTATTGGGCTGCAGGCGATCTTGGTGGTTCCGTATCCGGCCAATTGCGAATGTGGGCTGGGCCTTTGCGTGCGGCTCATTTTGGCGCACACAAGATGTGTGGGACATATTGTAATTGATCGGAACCATCGAACCTAGGCTATTAGAGAAAAGCTAGCGCACATGATGGATCAAGTGCTTGCTAGGCCTAGGTCTGACTCTGTAGATCTTTCTTTCACAGGTTAAGTTATGTTAACTGCATTGCATTATCCTTAAACAATTTCCGTTATTTCTTTCTTCTCTTGCTTTTTGTGTGGGTGTGTGTACATGTTTATGTTATGTTATGTATGTTGCTGGTGGGATGGAATATATGCATGTGATTGTTTCATTCTGTATCATAAAATAAAGTTGACCAAACCTTGAGCCAAAAGGGAGATCTTGCAGCAGAAACGGATGATCTTTCTCATCTTGTGTCAATACTTTGCTGCTGCTGCTTTGCTCAACATGGGAAGAGGGAAGTAGATGATTATCATGTGCAGTTGGTAATATATACACGAAAAAAGCAAAGGCTTTGATTTAGTATCTGAAACTAAGATCTTCCGTAACTCTCTACCGTGTGTCCTTGTCATTAAGTCAGGCTTAATGACAAGGGTTTGGTTGTTGGTATTGAGTTTTCTTGAGTTATCAGCATCCTCAAGGCAGTGCGTTAGAGCATGTGCAATGGCCATGCCCGCCCCTCGGTCTCTCTCTCTCTCTCTCTCTCTCTCTCTCTCTCTCTCTCTGACTGTCTTACCTCCTCTCTTTTTTCTTTTTTTTTTCCAAGGGAAAAAGCCGGGCTTTGGAAAAAGCCTCATTTCTACCTCCTTTTTCTTAAAAATATCATTTATGCATGTTTAGTGGTGTTGGAATCGAGAACAACGCGGAAGAAGAAAAGAGGCAAAAACAGATTAATCAAAGACACCAGAAATTACGTGAAAAATTCAAATCGAAAAAAATCACGGAGCCGTACATAAATCTATTATTTATCAGAGAGATCACATGGGAGAAGAAAAGAACCTCACAGCCACCCCGTACAATGGCACTCACAATAGTATAATTTATTGATGCTTTTTCTTTCATAACCCTAATGACATCGCATTCCTTTTTATAGAAAAAACCAAGGTTACAAGTTGTAAGATCCCTAAATTGCCCTTGACGTGTTCGTCAAGTTTTTCTAGCAAAGAAGCTTCTGATCCAGACCATTTTAGGCTGGACTTGGCCGCTTTCAGATTGGACTAGGCCGCTTTCGAGTTGGACCGCTTTCGCTAAGCACCTCTGAGGAGTAACTCTGCTCTGTGGCTTCAGAGTGCTCTTCTGACTAGTTACTACGGAGTGATCTTCCGCTCTGAAAACACTACCACTTCGGAAGGCTCTATCGCTCTGTCTTTGCAATCAACCTGAAACTTCAAACTCGTCCAACACCGTGACATGGAAGGCTCCGCCGTCGCTCTGGGATCATCGTGGTGATGCTTCGTCAAGGCAATAATCTGGCTCAACAACTTAATAATCTCTCACTTGGAGACTGATTATTATCACAGCAGTGACACTCCGTTTCTCTCTTTTGTCCGACTCTCAACTCATAATGGCATTTATTGTGACTCAACTCCGGATCTTCACCCTAGAAGACCCACGAAGGTTGAGCAGGTCTTCGGCTTCTCCGTTGCGACCACCTTGGTTAGCATGTTTGTAGCACCCTGATCCCATAGGTACGGAGACATTACTACGCATATACGCAGGTCAGAAATACCTCACATATATACGCTAAGCATCAGTACATGCAAGAATCAGAGTACGAAAGTACGTGGTGCTTTATACATTCCAACATATGAGTACATTTGCAAAGTTATCACAGGGTGTGACACAATATTATATGAATGTTACATCACCGATAGGCGCAAATGCGAGAATACAAAGAGATATACAATAAAAAATAGTACAAAATGCCCTCTTGAGTTACAAAAGAAAAATTCGAGGGACGAGCAGGGGGACCTGAAAGGATAGGGTCCCAGACTGGTGTTCCACCGATCTACTACGCTTCCGCTGCGTCATTTTGATCAACAGGATGTCCATTACGGTCCAAACTTCTGAATCTGGACATGCAAATTCAAGGAGTCTGAAACTTCCCAACGAGTGGTGTGATGAATGCCAAGTGGCGTGCAGGGACAACCACACGTGTATCAATAAATCCGAATCAAAAGTATGCGTGGAAAACCATGTCGTGAGCATACATACCCAAACATGAATAAGGCATCAATTGATGAGACAAACAGATGTGACAAAACCAGTTGTACGGGCTCAGTAGACGGATTTAGGAGATAGAAACGTCGAAGGAATAATCCAAATAAGAAAACCCTCATCTATATACCATATACTTCATGTCTCTATCGATTGAGTACGCACAACGTGAGCTGTCCACAATAACATCTTAAGAGAACAATATGAATTATCATGAAATTATACAGTCACTAAGTATCCGTATAAACTAAGAATAAGCAAGTCAGGAGGTTAAGTGCAGTAATACAAGTGTGATATCAGGCAAGAGACATGCTGTGTACAATATGATAACAGCAGGAGATCAGAGGAGTAGTACACATGTGGTAAAATCAGGAATATATAATATAATAATAATAATAAAATCAAAAATTCGAATTAAAACCCGATAAAAGCAAATATGGCAAAACCCAGCAGTACAACCCAGATTACGGCTTCATGAGATAAGTACATTGAAGGAATAATCCAAAGAAGAAAACCATCATCTATATACCGTATATCTCACGTTATCGCAATCTAAATATATACAACCCGAATTGCAAAACATAACGAATTATTAATTAGTATCGTATTATTATTACTCGTCCTACCCATATATCTAGGTATGTGCTCTAGCGTCCTAACATACATACATCTATATATGAGCAAGCCAAGGTTGTTATTGAAAACTGATGATGAAACAATGGGTTATGTTTATAGTGGATCCTGTACATACCCGGGACCACGGCCCAGGATGTTCCGGAGCTGACCTGGAACGTGCCGCTAGACAAACATGAGGTGGGTCTTATATTATGCCCATTCAGGAATGTAACAGCCTAACAGGAGGTTGGGAGTCAGCGCTCCCCTCGGAACACCTGGAGGCTCTCAGGTAGAACCGGAAGTTTGAGTTGCACAACATGCCTAATAATACTGTAAACATATTCACCACTTGGAGTCCATCAGTCTCCCCTTACCCAATATAGGTTGTCCTTTTTATAATCTATTAGATAATTATCAGCGTACGGGAATGAGCAGGATCATGTCAGGTGTATCATGAGTACATAATGTATCATGAGTGTGGTTTGTACTGGAATAAGTCAAGATATAACTAAGATGTCAGGTCATCATTCCTGTATAGTGATAATTATAAGAGTCAAGTATCAGGCATGTCAAGTGATAAGTGATATCAAACAAGTACCAGGTAGTTGCATGCAGGAGTCAGGTGTCAAGTAATAACAGGTAGGTGTCAAGTGAAAGCACGATAAGTGTTAACACATAAGGTTAAAAGCACGTCAAGCAACAATAGAGATTAACTGTCGAACAACACGAAATAGGAAAACGGTACCGATAAGAAGATCGGTACGAACACCGAAAAATATTCAGTTTTGGAAAACAGTCTAAGTTAGAGATTAAACTCTACACAACCGTCAAATAAAAGAGTTAACCAAGTTATCGAGTAGGCAAGTGAGTAAGTAAGCAAGCGAATCTAAACAAGTTAGGGACAAGATCAACGAACATAGTTTAATCACTAAAGCACCAGGTGGAACTTAGGGACGACTCGGCTTAAGATGCGAGTCTAAAATCTAGCAGAGTCCCACCTAGGAGTGTTTAGTGGTAAAATGTTGAGCGCTAAGCTGCCTTTCCAGGCATTGCTAGAAAGTCTAGAGGACTTTAATAAATCTCAAAGAGGTTAATCCGGAGGTTATAGTAGAACTGTAAAGCAGTTAAGCCCGGAGGCTGGGCCCGAAAGTAAGAGTACCTGTACAAGCGTTAGTATCAAACAACACACCACTCAATACACATGTCCGGAATTACAACACAAGGTCCCAAAAAATATAATAAGATGTCCGTGAAAGCAGGGTATCCAGAAAAGCGAGAACGCTCGCCTAAATGCGGAAAATGCCGTGAAAATCCCAAACTCCAGAACTCCAAGTAACCAACGCGTGAACGCATTCAAACATAATAAATTATATTATATAAATAGAGAAGAGAGAGGGAAGGGAAAGGTGGCCGGACGCGAAGGTCGTGAACGCGGGGATCGCATCACATGAAAGTGGTGCTTCGCGTTGTGAAGATTAAAAATGCGAGGATCGCGTTATACAGATATGAGGAACGCGAAGATCGCGTTAACAAGTCATAGTCACTTGGACGTAGGGATGAGCTCCACGTCCAGTGACTAAACGCGAGAGTCGCGTTAATGTGTGTGTGTGTGTGAGAGAGAGAGACTGAAGAGAGGGGAAAACTCACGGCCCTGGTGGTCGTGGCTCACGATCAGGAGAGAGAGAGAGAGAGAGAAGGGAGACAAGGTAGTTCCTTTCAAAAATGGAGAAGAACAAGAAGAAGATAAAGTGGTGGCTAGTGGTATATGGTCCAAACCCGACCCAGTGTAGAGGAAGAGAGAGTAGACAGAGAGGGAGGGAAAGACGGTAAGAGAGAGAAGTAGAACAATACGAGTAGGGAAAAAGAGAAAAAAGAAAGGAGAAAGAAAGAGAAGGAAATGAAAAAAAAGAGAGGAGGAGATAGGGGGCCCGCCTGGCCGGTCGGCGCCGGAGAGCTGGGCGACGGCTTGGTTGAGGGCGCTGCGAAGTTAGAGGAGGAAAAGGAGGAAGGAGAAGGGTGCAAGTGTAGTTAAAGGGGAGGATTTTGGGGCTTGATGAAACGTTGTTTCGGAAAGCGAGAGATGGCTAGAATTAGAGAGCTTGTCAAGGAGAATTTGGTGAGGTTGGCGATGGACGTAGTGGTGTAGGTGGTGATGGAGATGGTGGAGAAGATGGCGGTGATAATGGGTTTTGGTGAAGAGGGAGAAGGAGGTGGTGGTGGTTTGGAGTTGATGTTTGGGGAGTTCTTGGAGATTGAAAGAGGGAGGAGGTGGCCGAAGTGGTGGCCTAGGGTTGCCGGCCAAGGGCTGGCCAAGTGGTGCGAGTGCTGTTGGCTGTGGTGCGTTTGAAGAAGAAAGAAGATGAAGAAGATGAAAATGAAAGGAGGTGAGAGAGAAAGGGGTATGTTTATATATATATATATATATATATATATATATATATATATATATATATATATATAAATATATATATATATATATATATATATATATATATATATATATATATATATATATATATATATATATATATATATATATATATAGGAATGGGGGTCTAATAATTGAGATCCACGTCTCCCTATAAATGAGGCATGTGTCTCATGAAGAACCAAACCCGCGTCTGGCTTGATTAGAGCCCAGACGTGAGGCTCAGATCCACGCCTCGGATGCTAGAACTCCGCGTTTGCAGAGGAGGGAGAAAGAGTGGAGATGTGACAGATGGTGATTGATTTAGAGTGGAATTAAAAGTGAGAGAGAGAGAGAGAGAGAAGAAGAAGAAGAAGAGATGATCCTCGCGTCCAGTTGAGGCTGAATTCAGACGCAGGACTGAGGTCCGCATCTAGGATGAGCTGAGTGCTCGTCATAAATGAGTACTCCTCGGTATACGGGACCCTTTGAAATATTGGAAAGGATCGAGCCACTGGCTCTAGCCTTGTCCCCTGAGATCGGGAAAATTCATGATGTCTTCTATGTATTCCAGCTAAAGAAGTATGTACCAGACCCTAGCTATATCCATAGTTATCCTCCACTACAGATTCAAGGAGACTTATCCTATGAGGAGGAGCCAGTATAAATTCTGGATCATAAGATGAAATAGCTGTGAAACAAAGCAATTCCCTTGATAAAAGTATTGTGGAGGAGCTAAAAATTCGAAGAGGCTACAGGGGAGCCAGAAGAGGAGATGCGAAAATCTTATCCACACTTATTTTAAGGTACGTTAAGTTTCGAGGATGAAACTTTTTGTTAGGAGGGTAGAACTGTAACATCCGGGTTAAAATAATCCTGAAATTTTTTCTCTTAATCACTATTGAGAAATTTTTTTTATTATAATTACCCAATTAAGTTTAAGACTTAGTAATTGAAGATTCCATGTGTTATAGAAGTACTAACATATATACACTACATATGCTTTATACCACCCTATGTATAAATACATGGTAATATACTACATTAGTGGTATTGGGGTAGAATCAAGAAAATTCCACCATGAGTAATTATTTTAATCTAAATAGTTAGTGGAGAGGGTAGGTAAAGGAGAGGAAAAGCAGGGATTTTCTTGATTAAAGGAGTAGGTTATTGGATGGAGTGGATGGCTTGGCAAACTTATAAATTTAGGATCAATTAGATCTAGAAACCCTCCCTCTTTAGTTGAACTTTCTTCATTCATCTTCTTCTCTAAAGTTTCCATGGAAAAAAACCCTAGAAACACACCCTTCCTCTTCACAATAGAACATATACAGTCTCTCTCCCTTGTTCTATTTCTCTTCCCTTGTTCCTTCACACAGCAGAGGCGGCAAGGGAGAGGGGGATTCTCCCAGGCGGAGCCGCGCCCAGGCGGCGCGAGAGCAAGGGGAAAGGGGGGACTCGGAGGAGGAGGGAGGGCTATTTCTAGGGCTTAGATCCAAGTTTGAGGAGATGATTTTCAGTCAAAATTTGAGCTTTTAGGGCTCTAAAATCCTCTTTTGAGAAGGTAAATTTTGACTGAAATTATGAAAGGAAAAACAGTGATTAATCCTCATATTTTGATGATTTTTGTGTTAGATAATAATCCAAATGTTCTCTTGCTTAGGGTTATCGTTAAAGGAGGCAAAGTTTGTCCTACGAAAAGGAAAATTCGAAGAAAGGTGAGTAAACCTGAATCTTGAAGAACTTATGTCAAGAAGCTTGAATATGAACATGTTAACCACGATATATCTTATGAGATTCGCTGTATTAGTAGTAATTTTGTGTTAATTGAATGTTTCTAAGTGTGTGTAAATTGATATGAAGAGAGATAAATTTAATATGGTGTGAGGGTGAACAAAAATCTATTAGACATGCTAAATAAGAGAAGGGATTGGGTAAATTGTAATGTTCAAAAAATTGAAAATTTGAATAAGAAATTAAACTATTGTTTCGTGTGATGATATACATTTATTAGCCATATTCACAAGGAAGCTTGTAAACACCAAGTTGAATACTAGTTGGGATACTAGAGATACAAAATTTGAATAATGAAAACATCGGCGAAGGGAAATGGACTCACACATAGAAACTTGTGCGTAAATTGATGTGATTATACTTATATATATACACACACACACACACACACACACACACACACACATACGAGTGATGTATGTAAATGTGGATCTTATATATGCAAGTAGTAAGTGGTATGATATGAATGAAATTGCATGATATGTTTGTGCAATAACATTGCTCGTGTGAATATTTTCTTTTCCTTGTGGGAAAAGTTGTTCATCCTTATTTGTAGGAAGGAGCCGGCGGGAGCCGGTACGAAGGGGGAAGACGGTGTGAAAAAAGTTGTATATCCTTATTTATAGGAAGGAGTCTGCGGAAGCTGGTAGGAGGGGGAAGACGGTGTAGAAATGTTTGTTCATTGTGAGAACGGACCGGCGGGAGCTAATAGGGGGAAGACGGCGTGGTAAAAGTAGCTCATTCTATTATTGTAGGAAGGGGCCGGCGGGAGCCGGTGAGAGGGAGAAGACAGTGTTAAATATTCATGCATTCCTTAAAATGATGTGGTGATGAAATGTTGCTGGTTGATATGACATTTATAAAAGATGTTTGTGCTATGTGTATATATAACCTAGAAATTGTTATGACTTGAATTATACAATATTATAAACCGTGAAAAAAGAAAACTACTACCACGCCATGTATCACCGTATAAGTGTATAAAGTAAACCGAGGAACATTAGCATATAGTCCTTTAATTTTGGTCTATTAGCGGCCTACTACAAAGATTGATAAATCATCAAAGCCAAATGATTAACTAGAATATCAAACAATAACTTAGTTTACTCACTGAGCCGTCAAGCTCACCCCTTTCCTTGACAGTATTTTTTTCAGGGCTTAGCAAGGGTAAAGATCGGCGTGAGAACTTGTGGTGTCGTATGAAGGAGTTTTGTTTCATGACATCACAAAGCCTTCGACCATGTCTTGTTGTCTTCTTTTGATCAATTTGGAACTCTTTATGTATATGTGTTAGGCTTATTATGCTATGTCAGTGGAAATCGTGTCATTCATGTTTATAATCTTTTGTGAAATGTGTCTAAGGATGGACCCTCATGTTTATACTTTGACATCTTTTGTGTAAGCAATGTTATGTAAGTAACTTGATGGATTTCGCTTGATGTATCCTTTTTGGGATGGCTACTAGTTCCTAATTAATTGTGTATGTTGTAGTCTTGAAATGAGAATATCCCAAGTATTATCTTGCTTGGTGGAATATATTATTATTGACTGCGTGGGTGTTTGCTTGGCATCTATAAAAATATATTACGACTATTGGGAGTCATGTGGACTATTGAACTTCATGCGTTGTATTTGAGCAAAGGACAAATTACAAAAGAGATGCTGCCGAAATTTTGAGCAATTAAGTTATTAGAGATAATTTCTTATTTCTCTAATTTAAAGGTTAGTAGAGGATTAGATTATTATTATTATCTTGGACCGTTACACAGGGCCAGAGGAGCAGCTTCCTCGGGGCAGCCTGGGCCACTCGCTCGGCGTCAGGAACAGTCGGCGGAGAGCTCGTTGCCCGAGGCGCTAGGTTGATTGATGGAGCATCCACAGAGGTCTCCTCCACTGTAGAGGGTGTAGCCTGGTCCACTCGCCCAGCGTCGGGAGCAGTCGGCGGAGAGCTCGTTGCCCGGGGCACAGCATCGCTTGTAGCACCCCGCTCCCGAGATACGTACCCAGATACGTGTCCCAATTTTCTTTCAACCATATTGTTTCAATTTACTTTCAGTATTTGTTTTTGAGTTGTAATTACTTATTTTATTTGGTATCGGATCTGAATTCTCAGTCTTAGAGTCAGCCCTGACTTGGACCGGGAGCCTGATACCAGCGTACTGTCTGATTTGACCCTTCTGTTAGTCCAATTTGACCGATTTTAATTTCAGACACTGTTTTTTAATATTTTAGATTTTTCATGATTTTTTAAAATTTTTCAGAATTATTTTGCAAAATCTTCAAAACCTGTGTCGATCGGCATCGCTGACCGATTCTCGGATTTTTAGTTTTTAAATAGAGTTAAATTTTCAGAAATGGCTTTCACATTACTTCTTAGAATCTCATTTTATATCTAAATATATATTTTTGGGATTTTTCAGAATTTATCAAAATTTGACCGATTTTGTTGTCTACCCGTATCGCCGGAAGATTCCAAGTTTTTTAATTTGAAAATTAGAATGAATTTCTCAAATCTGATTTCATCAGGCATCTTAAAATAATATTTTCTATTTTTCAGAATTTTTTGGAGCGTTTCTGAAACAGTCAAATTTTACTTATTTAAATAATAATATTATTTTCCTTTCTTTTCTTTTCTTACTTTTTCCTTCTCTACTCCTCTACTTTATACTCCCAGGATATCTTATTAATTTAATTATTTAATAATATATTTATTTATTATTTTTTCTTATTTCTTTTCCTTTTCTTTATTTTTTCCCTTTTCCTTTCTTTTTCTTTCTTTTTCTTCTTTTCTTTTTCTTCTCCATTCCTTCTCCCATGCCCTGCTCCCCATACCCCTGCCGACCCATCCCCTGCAGCACAGCTGCTGCAAATAGCAGCCCCCTCACATCCCCCTTCCTTCTCCCATTATCTCCCTCTCCTTTCTTTTAATCTCCTTCTTTCTTTCCTTTCTCCTTCTCCATCTTCTTCTTCATTTCTTCCACCAACACCCAACTCCCTCAACCGCCGCCCCCACCACCAGCGTTGTCGCCACCGGCGCCCCTAGCTGCCGCCGCACCCCCCACCTCCCCACTTCCCTTCCCCACTCCCTCCTCTCCAAACTCCATCTCCTATCCTTCAATTTCTCCATAAACCCATCACTTCACCCTCCTCTTCTTCTTCAAAATTAACCATCAAAACTCCAATTCCTCCACTTCCACCACCACACTATCATTTCCTCCTCCTCCAACTCCCCCATCAACCACCACAACCACCACCACCACCATCAACCACCACCACCTTCAACAACTACAAACAACAACAACAACAACTCCAACCTACCACCCCTCCCCAGGGCCCTAGGCTGCGCGCCCCCTTCCCCGGCTGTGGCCGGCCTCCGGCCAACCCCCCCACTCCACTTCCTTCCTTTCTTTCATTTTTTTCCTTCTTTCTTTTTTCTTTCTTTCTTTTATTTCTTTCCTTTTTCTTCTTTCCACTTTTATCCCCTTCTTTAATCCCCTAATTACCTCTTTATATTTTCCAACATACCCCTCTTCTTTATTTCTTTATTTCTTTCTTTCCTCTTTCCACTTTTTTCCTCTTTTAAACACTTCCAACAAATTCTCTCTTTCTCTCTCTAACTAATCCTCTCTCTCTCTCTTCTCCCTTATTCTCTCAAAAATATATTTATATATATTATTATATTATTATATATATTCATTTGGATTGTTAGCTTGCACGTGGTGTTCGTGAACTTCCCGGATTTTAACTCGGTATTGCGTTCTGATTTTTAGGCGAGTACTTTTCTTTTATTACTTCATGCCTTGTTAATGCTACTCTGGCTTTTACTACCTGATACCTCGTTATGTGAGTACAGTTTCTCTTGAACAAGCATCTATTTTATTTTGGGCGAATACTTTCTTTATGTTGTTTCATTACATGCCTAACAATTGCTACTCTAACTTTTTATGCATGATGCATCGTTATGCAAGTTGATATGTGATATGTGAGTACATTTTCTGTGTTACTTCATGATTTGCTATCATCGTTTCATACCTAGTGATTGCTATTTTAACGTTTGTTGCAGATGTACTTGACATGTTATTACTTGACACTTGATATCTGATACCGGTACTTGACATGTTATCACTTGACATCTGATGTGACACTTGATATCTGACATCGGTACCTGACATGTTATCACTGGACACCTGATACTTGACACTTGATATCTGACACAGGTACCTGACATGTTATCACTGGACACTTGATACTTGACACCTGATATCTGACACCGGTACTTGACACGTTATCACTTGACACCTGATACTTGACACTGGTACCTGACATGTTATCACTGGACACTTGATACTTGACACATGATATCTGATACGGTACTTGACATGTTATCACTTGACACCCGATACCTGACACCTGATATATGACACTTGACAATTGACATGCTATCACTTACTTGACATGCGATCACCTGGTACTAGTACATTTGACCTGATATTGTGACACCTGACTGGATACTATTACACATGACACCTATATTACATGACATATTCATGACTATCACTTTTACGGGGACTTGGCATGATTATTATACTGCTACCAGACATCTGGTACTCCTGTATTCCTAAACCCTTGTACTCCTGAACTCCTATATCCCCTGTACTCATGCCTCCTGCACCGTTACTCTTGTTAATAGTACAGTCATACCGGCGTCCCGCAGAGCATGCCTGGTATCGAGATGACTATCCCACGATCATGCTAGCGTCCGGCGGATCCTGAATGGAACTAAGTGCCACACAGAGTAAAGTGCCACACCACACACGTGGTGGGGGCCACCTCTTGAATCTGTGGGGGCCACCTCTAGAATCCATTTCCTACACAGAGTAAAGTGCCACATGGAGCAAAGTGTCACACCACACACATGGTGGGGGCTACCTCTTGAATCTGTGGGGCTACCTCCTAAATCAACCCTCAGAGCAAAGCGCCACATGGAGCAAAGTGCCACACCACACACGTGGTGGGGGCCACCTCTTGAATCTGTGGGGCTACTTTCTCCCTCCTACCTGTGTCGCCTGGTGTTAGCGTGATAAGCATTCTCAGTGCATATTAACACACACACACACACACCCCTCTTGTATAATCAAAATGCTAGGAGCATATGTTATTTGGTCTCTCCCCTATTCGAATAATAGTATACGCATATCAGAGTTCGGATGAGTTCTACTAAAAGTGCGGGCTCCAGCGTGAACTGTCGGTGTTGTGGGACGCCGGTGAGAAAGGGGCATGAATAACAAATGATATTGATAAGTATTGAATAACTTAAATGCAACATCTTTATATTCTCCAGTTATAGTGATAAATCATTTAATTAGTTGTTATGCCCTGAGTTGACACCCTGCTTTATGACTTATAATTTTTGTGATTTATGATTACTCTAGACACACTCTAATTCTGTTACTATGAGGGCACTCTAGTTGTACGAACTCAGATGATGGCGACATGGGACATGTGGTATATAAATGAGGGTTTTCTTGTTTAGATTATCCCCTCGACGTATCAATCTCGTGAATCCATAATCTGAGCGTATGCAACTAGTTTGTCCATACTTATATTTATCGTATGTTTAGAGTATTTATCGCATGTTTAATGATTTATTACATGTTTATGTGTACCAATGCTCTCGACACTGTTTTCTATGCATGTTTTTCGATTCAGACTTATCGATATACATGATTTACGCCATTCCTTTAATTTTTTTTATGTTACTTGTCTTTGCCTGTACCTGCATGCTTGAACCACATCACTTGATCACGCACACGTGTGACAGCTGAGCACGCCAATTGACTTTATCATATGTACTCGCGGGTTGCATCTGACAACCCTAAATTCATGTCCAGATCCTAGAGTTCGGACCATGGTGGCCTTACTGTAGCTGATCAGACTGCACAGCAGATCCTTCCGTGGCGATCGGAGTGCAGCAGAAGCTTGGACATCGCCGTAGCTCTTCCTCCCAGCTTTTCTCCTGTTTGGCTCTCGAGGCCTCTCTTGCTGCTCGTGAGCACCTCTCAGTTTTTGTTATATATATCTCTTCGTATTGTACTTTTATATTTTCTGGTGATGTAATATTCCTGTAATATTGTATCACTCTCTGTGATAGCTATGCACTTGTACTTTTCTGTTAGAATGTATATTACCACTGTGCTTTCGCACTCTGATTCTTGCATGTACTGATGCTTAGCATATATACGTGAGGGTATTTTCGACCTGCGTATATACGTCGCAATGACGTCTCCGTACCCGCGGGATCGGGGCGTCACATCGCTTGACGAAGCATCCATAGAGGTCTCCACCATAGCGAGTGTATCCCAGTCCACTCGCCCAGTGTCAGGAGAAGTCGGCGAAGAGCTCGTTGCTCGGGGCGCGACGTCGCTTTGACAGAGCGTCCACAAAGGTCTCCTCTATTGTAGCAGGTGAAGCCTGAGCCACCCGCCCAACATCAGGAGCAGTTGGCAGAGAGCTCATTGTAAGGGGCGCAACGTCGCTAGACAGAGCGCTCAGAGAGGTCTCCGCCACCGTAGCAGGGGCATTGTCGCCTTCAGGAGGATCCTGGCCTTCACTCCTAAGTAAGGATCCAATATCAAGTTAGTACCTCGGGGACACTCCACGCTTCTTGTCTTCGTACCCCACTTTTATACTTCTTGAACTTGAATACCTTCAGCGCATGTTGACAATTAACTACAACTTCCTGCTTATGCGCTTCAGCCTCCTCAAGGGTAAGCTGCACTTGATTTAAGTCATCATTGCGGCACTCCCTTGCCTCCTCGAAAGCATCCCGCTTTGACCTCAGGGCAGCCTCTGCCTCCTCTGCACGCTGTCGCATCTCCTCAAGTTCGTGCTAAGCCTCCAGCAATGCAGACTCTTTCTGTTGTAGCTCAGAGTCCCTCCTTCAACATCTCTGACCCCTTCTTCTCTAGCTCCCCCTAAGCTGCGCCACCTCCTCCTCTCATTTTGAGCGAGCCACCACTTAACGGCCCAAATCTTCTTTGAGCCGACTATCTCCTCATCCACCGCCTGTCCTACAGCACTGAGCTCCTCCATCCTCTGGCACAAATCATCGATTTCATCCTCCCTCTCTTTCAGAGCATCCCGGTTGTCATTCAGCAGCTCCAAGAGGAGTCCATGTTCTGAAGGGGAAACTAAAGTTAAGCGGCACGCAAAGAAATAACTCAAGACAAGGTCGTCAAATACTTACCCGGAAAAGTCATTTTTTAGATACCGCCTCTGCTCCTTCAAGGGTAGGGCTTTGAGTTCCTCAAGCCTTCCGAGGTAGTCCCCGTAACAGAGTGCCACCTCGACATCTCCCCTCCGGAAGAACAATCCTAGTTTCAAATCCGCAACAGTCCAACCCGAAGACAGTTCTTGGGACTGTGCGACAGTCCACGAGGAGCCGACACTACCAGCTACCCTTTCGCCCGCAGCCTGAGGATGCTCAGCAGTGTCCCCCTCTCAATACTATGCAGAGACAAAACCCTAGCATCATCTAAAGTCAGGGAGCACTGTTGTCGCAGTCCCACTCTCGGGGAACAACTCTGCAGTAGAAGGCCCCCCAGACATTTCTGGGGCTGTATTCACAACCTCTGCAGTGGTTTCGATGACGGGTAAAGCCCCCCGAACACCATCCACACTGTCCGAGGATACAATCTAAGCCTTCCCAGCCTTAGAGGACCGCTTTATGGCGGGTGACAGAGGAGAGGTCATGGTTTTGAGCAAGTCCATCATCCCCTCATCGTCAGACTTATCGAACATGAGCCAACGCTTTTTCTGCAGGAAGAAAGCAAGCTTTGAGAAATAGTCCCTACTAACAGAAAATTAAAGAAGGCCAGAATTTACCTCGGGGCGCGGAACACGGAAAGACTGGGCGTGAGCCCCCTTCCCTTTAGTGGGAACCATCCATCCCGAGACCCTCGACTTCCCCACGTCGACGGTCGGGAGGATTCCCTCCCGAGCAGGTTCCTCAGGCTCGAAGGTAGGCTGGATCTTACCCAAAGCTGGTACCTTCAGGATGACTGGGGATTCAGGAGGCCAGTTCGGGTCAACAGCCAACTCCAGTTATGGTTGTTACGGTTGATGGTCGTCAACCTCCTCAACTTCACCTTAACTTTGGCGGTAGGGAAAGTCCCCCCATGTGAGTTGGAGTCCAAGTTCCAGGCAACTGGGAATGCCTCGTGCTCATCTTTCCATTCGGCCTCCCACGGACCGGTCACCCAACCACGGTATCCCGCACACCATGATCGCTGTTGATTATGTTGACAATTACTTTTTTTAACCCCGCTTTGGGGGGAAAATAGCGTGCACCTTGAGTGGTCTTTCTTAGCGAATATGCGGTGCTGAAGTCCTCGAGCTGGCACATTTTGGGAGCTTACAAATCACAGAGGGCATTGAACCCTTGTACCGTACGCCAGGATACCGCTGACAACTGAGAAGGGGCGACTTTGTAAAAAGCCAGAATTTTGTGGACGAATCACGTCATCAGCAGCCTTAGCCCCAGTGTCAGAACCTGGGGATGCATATATACACCCTCCCCATTAGGCGGGGCTGAGGAAACGTCAACACCATAGGGGCAAAACTCAATTTTTATGCTCAGATTTGAATGAAAGACATAGTTGGCCAAGTATCTATTCACCATCTCCTGATCACGGAGCTTGGAGATTTTTTGATCGAAGTCTATTCCGATCCTGGTATGATGGGAAGCTCCTTTCCTCTTCTCCTCCATCGCGGCCTTTCCTTTGCCCACGCTGCTGATCGTAGCAAACTTCTTTCTCTTCTTCACTATGACAAAAATGAGAAGATAACTGAGATATGAGAACCAGAAAATCAGAAGAAGGCAAGAAAGTAGAAGAAGGCACAGAGATTAAAAAATACTCAAACCCCAGATGGTTGCCTTCTTAAACCCTAGGAAAGCGAACCGTCTCTCAATCAGGGCCTTACACGTGCTATGGTTGATTGGATCAGAACCATCACTCCAGATAAGTGGTACTCACCTCGAACGTTGCTTCTACAAAAGCAACGATGACCTGATCGATATTGCAGTGAATGTGGTCGCACATTTAAGGCTCTGCCAGCCCACAGAGCAACGCATGCCACTACAAAATGAAACTTGAAGCGACAACGATTAACACGTGTCCAAACCCAAAATTTCTATCTGCTCCTCTCTTTCTATTAAAGTCCCTGGGAAATTATAGCCCCTGAGGGAAGTTCCTAACTTCTTCCAAAGAAAAAGGTGCAGGGGGCATCTGTAGTGGTCACTTTCTGACCCACCTAAGATCGTGACACATGTCTATGAGCCTCCAAGGGATATCTGACGTGTGGCCGCTTTCAGAACATCTAATCCAGAGTTTTCGTCCAATTCGAATTTCAAGCGGGCTGGGTAATTAGGAGAAGAGATGAGTCCGATTAAAGGAGATCTCCATCTTTAAGCCCAATCATCATCCAGACGAGGCAGTTATTCCTCGAAAAAATTCATTCTTATCTTTAGCAACACACAGACCACTAAATGGAGATGGACTCCCCCTATCTCAATTCAAATCAGGATGTTCAGCTCAACCGCCATCAAGATAAGGAACATAAACAAACTGAGCGAAACTCCCCAGCCTTATCTTATTGATATAACTTGTATAAATAACAGATCCCTCCCAACGTGAAAGAGAGGATCCTTTTCAATCCAAAAATCCTAGCACACCGAAGAAGCCCACTTGTAATCACCATTGTTATAGTGGAATTCTCCTCTTTTTCTTCATGATTTTTTTTCTTTTCGGATTTTTCACGTAAGATTCTGCGTGTTTGCGATTGTTTTATGTGATTTGATTGAACCCACTCATTATTTTGGTGTGTGAATTGATTTCTTAAAAACTTACCCACAACAATCTTGATTCGGAATTAGAGTTAATTATATGAAATTGTGAACCGAGAGGAGTACCCTCAATTTATATTGATTTATTATTGAGAATTGATATTAATGAGTTATTGGAATTTAAGTTTTGAAATATCATAAGTAGGCTGGTGTAGCCAAGATATTATATGTTGTATCAGGATGTACTCCATATTATAGAGAAGATGATGTAAATTTTTTTGATAAATTCAGAGATGATTATAAAGATTATGAGATTGATTATTGTAATTGAATTTGATTAAACTTAATTCGGTGATTAAAATTTGAGACCTGGCTCAGACTGTTGTATACTAGTCTACAGACTAATATACTATAATCTAAAATTTTAAGTGGAGAATGAATCTTATTCAACTTTTTTTCTTACTTGCTTGCTTGAAAAAATAAAGAGGTACACTAGCCTTTTATAGGCTTCAAAAAAACTTACAAGAATACCAATCATCTACTTTAATGCCATAAACAAATGACAATAATGCATATATGACTTTTTAACTTCTTCAATGCATGGTGATTTTTGATTTCTCCAAATTGATGATGACTCTTCATTCTTTCTAATTGAAGATGATGACTCTTCATTTCTTTCAATTGATGATGACTCTTTGTTTCTCCTAATTGATGATGATGACTCTTCGTTTCTTTCAAATGATGATGACTCTTTATTTCTCCTAATTGATGATGATGGCTCTTCATTTCTTCACCTTATGGTGTCTCTTCTACTTTCAAAATTAATGTCATAAAAGACATTTTTATTTGAAATTCCAACACGCCCCCTCAAATCAAAATGTTTTCATACCGAGCATTTCTTTTAGCCTTCTGAAAGGTTCAATAGGCAATGGCTTGGTGAAAATATCTGCTACTTGCTCCATGGTATGACAATACTCCAGCTCCACGGTTTTTCTGCTTTACATGGCCTCCGAAAAAATGAAACCGTGTATTTATATGTTTGCTCCTCCCATAATGTACTGAGTTCTTTGTAAGTTGGATAGCTAATTTGTTGTCCACAAATATTACAGTCGCTTCTTCTTGTGGATGATCCAACTCCTTTAAAATATTTCGCAACAAAATAGCTTCACATACAGTAGATGAAGCTTCCACATACTCTGCTTCGCATGAAGATAAGACCACAACTCCTGTCTTCTTTGTTTTCCATTGATTTGCAAAGGGGAAAACTTACAATAAAAAGTTGAGGAGCTAAATTACAAGTATTCTAAAAGATTACAAGTAGATCTCCTCAGAGATTCTAGAAAAGTGTGCCGGTAGGAGTCTGGTCAGCGCGCGACCACTTTGTCCCTTTGACGATGCGAGCGATGAGATTCCCTTCTCGCCTGGTTCGGGGAATCAGAGAACAGAAGGTAGGTAGAACCCTCTTGCTACTTCTCAAAACCGCCTTCAATTAGGAATTCCTTCTCGCCTGGTTCTGGAGATCCCTTAAGAAGAAAGTATTAGGGTATCAGAACCCTGAATAGAGAAGCAATTCTCTAAAAGTCTCTGAATTCTTGTGCGCGCGGTGCGTCGTGAAGAAGTCTCTACTTGTGGAGTCCTCTCTCTCTCTCTTTGCCGGGGGTCTCTTGCGCATGTGCGTGGTCCCCTCCTTGTGCCCCTGGTGGGCTATTTATAGGGAGAGTAAGGGTATAATCGTCCCTTGAAAATATAGAAACAGATTGAATCAAATCTGTTTAAATCTGAAAAGTAGCCTTGCTGCGAGGCTAGGATCAGCTTCTGCGAAGCTAGAAATGGTAGGTCGGTTGATCCTCCTGATCCGTTTTGATTCTTTCCATATAATTGAAAGATCACTCCTAATCCTCTTACTCGTTTTAGAAGAGTCAAGAGATTGTGGCAATCAACTGCCAAATTTGATCTCAGATTTGATCTTGATTGGATTTGATCTTGATCCCGATTAGATCTAATCTCATCTGGAGATTTGATTGGTCAAAGGTTGACCATAGCAGACCAGCAGCGGCGCTGCCCGCTTTGAACTCACAGCGGAGCTGGAGACAGTATCTGGCGAAGTCAGAAGAAAGCTCTTCGGCGGAGCTAGATGTCGTCTGTGGCGAAGCTACCGCATACCCTTTCTGTGCAGTTGCGTCTGGCTTCAGGCGGAGCTAACTCTCTCTGCGGAGCAGTTCAGGCGAAGCTATAAGTTAGCTTCCTGGCGGAGCTTTGAATGGCTTCAAGGCGAAGTTGGATGATCTTAGCCTCTCAGGCGAGGCTATCCCTTTGGGCTCATGTGATGCTAAGTGCTAGCATCTTAGACCTGCTGAGGTCTGTTCAGAGACAATCCGGGCTCACTGTCTGCTTGATGGATCAGTGGAGTCCAAGTTGCTTCCTTGTCCCTCGGAGATAGGTGAAAACTGGTCGTCAGCTTATCGGTCACTTATCTTTTGTAAATGTCAACAAGTTTAGACATTGTTCAGACCAACAAGAATCTTGTCTTTTTTAAGTGTCAACAAGACCCCCTTCAAAGTTTTCGAAAGTCTGCAATGGCTCAAACTTCGAAATACTTTGAATTGCTTTGATCGGTGGTATGTGAAGTACGAACGTCGCCATGGTGGTTGAGTTCAACTTCGCTTTCAATCCTGCTTTGGTATAGATTCGCTAAAGAATCATGTAAATTCGCGACTCTGGGTTGCTTCACGTCTGGTAGCTTCGCGTCTGGGTAGCTCCGCGTCCGAGCTTTCCGGAACAAGTTCACTTTGGAACATCTGTTTCTTTCCCGAGGCCAACTGCTGTGGGCCGGTTACGAGAAAGATTACTCTTTCTCTCGCATTGATCGAGGGAGATATTCTCCCCTTGTGCATTTTCGAGGGAGGATATTCCCTTTTTCAAGGCGCCATAAACGCCTTTATAAGGGAGACGCTTCTTCCTTTGCACGGTTCCAAGGGAAACCGTCCCTTTTCTCAAGGCACAATAAATGCCTTAAATGCGCTCGAGCTTCCACGCTTGAGGCGACAATGCTCAGGCCATGAGGCCTATAAATAGGACACTTAAGGTCCTCTGAAGAGAAGTGGTCTGCTTTTCTCTTCTCTTCTCTTGGTTTGAGAGAGATACTCAGTTGAGAGAGATACTCAGATCTCTGAACTGTGGGGATGCCCACTCTGGTTATTACCCGGCCAAGGACCGGTAAGTCTCGGTTATCCAGAGACTTTGCCAATAGACTGATCACCTTTAGGAAGTTTAACTCCCTTAATTTAGCTTTAACAGCTGCCTCAGGGATTGATTTCCCTTACGTCTGACTGATTTGCAGAGAAGGGCTTCAGCCCAGCTTCCAGCGAAGCTATCATTGCATGTTTGTTAAGTTCGCCACACAAGCAAAACTTGGGACTTAGTCTCTTCAAGGTTGAGCCAGCCTTGCCATATAGGTGGGGTCAAGACTGCGTCCCTCTGGAGCAGTCTGGCTTAGCCATGTTGGCGAGGCTAGGACTTGGCTTATGCTGAGCTAGCCCATCATCTTTGTACAAGCGAGGCTATCCTCTGCTTAACTGAATCTGAAATCCATTCTTCATCTGAATAGGATATAAATTGCTTCGCCCCAAAGAATTTGACTTAGCATTTCCTTTGACTTACTGCTAACTTGTTTCAGTTTACATTGCAGTGAGCTATGTTCGCCAATCTTGTGACTTGATGAAAGAGACCAGAAAATTGTCTCTTACTTCTTCAGTTGAAACTTTACTCTTAAGCAGAGGAATAAACTGGGGCAGTTGATGTGCGTCCCAGAGGAGGTTGGCAGTCGCTTATCCGAGATGATCCACTTCGAGGCGAGGCTGGTAGTCGCTTATCCGAGATGATCCACTTCGGGAAAGCGGACGTCACCTGTAAGGTCTCGGATCCTCCATTGCCAATTTTCATCAAACCTGCTGGTGGCGATCAGTCCTTTACCAATTTAAGGAAGATCCAGCTTCCTGGTGGCACCATTTGTCCTGGTGGCACCATCTGTTCTGGTAGTACCATCTGTTCTGCGAAGGATTATGGCCTTGTGCAGGAGGAAGACCCTTTGTATCCAGTTGGTTAGGCTTGGAAGTAGATAGGACCTCTTGTATGCCTTTTGAGCGAATGACTCTGTTGTTTGAAACACAACTTTGATGTAGTATCAATGTACCTTTCCTTTTAAATCAATGAAAGTTCATTTTCTGCTCATTTGATTTTTGCCTTGGCTTCATCTTGAATTGACTCAGCGAAGCTATGCGAAGTTAAGGACAATCCTTTCTGAATCAGGGACGAGCTTCCAGCGAAGCTAGCATAAATTTTCTGCGAAGTTCAGACTGTGCCTTTAGCGGAGCTAAGGTAGGCTTTGCGGTGAAGTAATCGATACGTCGCGCTAAGTCAGCACTTAACTTATGGCGGAGTTAGTCGATAGCTTTTATAAGGGCTTGAAGCGATCCATCGCTTTGATTTTGAAAGGCTCGACCACCTCATTCTCTGCTTTATAGATAGTCCTCTCCCGAAGTATTGAGAGTATCCGAGATTTTGGAGGGGATGACAGGCCACTACATTGGAACTTCTGGTAGACCAACTTGAGAGGGATGTAGAGGAATGGCGCCGTCTCAGCCATTCAGACCTGGAGTCTTCGGTTAATGAGCAGCTTACGCACCTTGTCGCTCAAATGCATGAAGCCCATCTTGCCCCTCAGGAAGCCGCTATGGCCATTTCTTCTGACTTGAAATCTTTGGAGACAAGGAAGGTCGAGCTCGTGGACGCCATAGATGCTTCTAGCAGCGCTCTTCTTGACGCCGAAGATAAAATTGAAAAGGCCAAGGAGATGATCAGGAAGGCAAATCTTCTTTTATCCAAGGCTGAAGCAGTACTTCTTGGAGAGACTGCTCGGCTTGAGCAGCTTAAGGCTCAGAGTGACGAACTCTCGCGGCAAGAGTCGGTTCAGAAGGCAACCTTGGTTGAAGTTGAAGCTCGCTTGACCCAGACGGCGAGTTTTAATGAAGCTGAGTTAAGGTCGCAGGCGCTTGTCAGGACTGCTGATGATAGGAAGACAAGGCTGGCCTTTCTTGAAGGACTGATCAAATCTTATGAAGCACCCTTATAGCTTGTAATATATGTGCCTCCATGTATCTCGTCCTTTTTGGAATCAATAAAAGTAATTTTGTTTTGACTCCCTGTCGAATCTCCAACTTGTTTTATCTGCTGAGTTGTCGTTTCCAAGTTGTATTGCAGCCACTGAGGAAACATAGTCCTTGCTGGATTGAATAATGAGACTTGGCTATCTGCCGGTTCAGAGGTCGCACTGACGTAACCGGTTGAGAAGCCACCAAGCTCAAGATTGTCCTTGTCGGACTGAAAGGTGAGACCTAGCCATCTGCCGGTTCAGAGGTCGCAATGACATAACTGAAATACACCTAGAGGGGGGGTGAATAGGTGTAAATGCTAATCTAAGGCTAAATGCAAACTCTAATGCTCTAAAAACGGAAGCTAATGCAAGTGTTGGACAAACTAATACAATTCAACAAGTGTAGCCGAATTCCCCTTGCGAGGCTCTGAACTAACTCCTCTTGATTCCCCTTAAAATGGGTTGAGGTGCTATGTGAAGCTCTTGTTGGATGAGTATAAGTTAGGCACACACACACAAGCAATCCAAGCAATCAAGGATATAGCAATACAATGCACACAATTAAGCCAAGCAAGTATAGATGAATAGCAATAGAAATATATGCAAGGCAATATGAAACAATGCTCAAAACACAAGCAAGTATATATGATGATATGAATGGATGATGCTTGCACAAATGTAAAAAGAGTAGAGTTGAGAGAAATTGGATCAAACGCAAAGACCAAGATGTGTTTCGAGGTTCGAGCCCCTAGCTCTACATCCCCGCCTACACCACCGTGTAGGATTTCCCAATCCACTATAGGAGTACCAAACTCCTCTCTCAACCGTACAAAGCCACCGAGGCTATACAACCACAATCCACCTCTACCGAAGAGGGATACGGCCCGTAGCCAACTACAACACACACCTCTACCGAAGAGGCTCACAAACCAATCACCCGATCACCTCTACCGAAGAGGGATTCACAAATAAAAGGGTGTTTACAACAAGTGGTTCCAAAAACCACAAACTCTCTTTTCTTTCTCTTTTCTTTTCTCTTTTTCTTTTCCACAAAAACAAAGATCCTAATAGTTTAGGATAGAAGATAGCTCAAGTGTGGAAACTAGGTGTTTTTGGAAAACAAGCAACAAAGAAAACACTTGGGAAATTCTTGTAAAAGATGGAGAATGAAAACCAATACAAATATCCCAAATTCTAATTTCTTTGATTTTTCCAAAACCCAAAAACACAAAGAATAAATCTTGTTAGCACTTAAAACTCTTTTAAAACTCTTTTAAACTCTTCAGAAAACCAGAATTTTTCTCTTGAAAAACCTTGGCCAAAATCCCAAATGAATAGGGTATATATAGGCCAAACCAGAAATCTAGCCGTTAGGCTGATGTGGCAATTTTGACAGCCACCGGTCGACCGGCCCGGTCGACCGCCAACGGTCGAAAATATGACCGTTGGGGCTTCGGTCGACTGCCAGTCGACCGACCAACAAGGAGGAAACACAGTTTCCTTCTATCGGTCGACCGACCCAGTCGACCGAAAAGATACAGAGAGCAGACTCTCTATATCGGTCGACTGGGTCCGTGACCCGGTCGACCGACGGATATGCACAGCCTGTGCATATCCGGACACAGCAGCCGGTCGACTGTCCCGGTCGACCGGTCTGCCTGAAATACAGTTTTTCTGGGCAGATTTTTGAGATAGAAAATTTGTAAAAAATCTTTTAACACTTCTGAAAAATCCACAAAAATATGTTTTATCATTTTACTTGAAAACTAAACTTGTGATAAAAATTTCAAGACATATATCAATCATATCAATTCATTTTTGTGTCTTGCCAATTTTATCATAAATAAAACTTGTATTTTTATCAAACTAGATTTTTCCAAAACATGAATAGGAATGTCAAAATAAGTTTGTCTATAAGTTAAGCATGTATGTATAACTAGAAAACATCTACTATACATATAAATCATGAAAACTTGTTTTGATCCAACTATTCATAAAATCACACATCAAAACATAAAACGTGTGTGTTTGTGCACTTGAGCATATCAACTAAACTAAGCTTTACAAATGGATCTAAAACTCACTAAACTAAACTAGGATACCTAAGTCTTCTCTTGAGGAACTCCATCTTCAAGTAGACTTGCTCCCAAAACGCGATCCACCGAGTGCAAAGGGTATGATCTTTAAGCTTTGGCACCGGAATCACCATGATAAGCTTCCAAACACCTTGTTGAAGCTATCTCCCAAACTAATATCTTGCTAATGATCTGAAACTTAGAAACACAAGAATATTAGTAAACATAACTACATGAGTGTTGATCATCATCAAAACTAGAGTGGAAGGCTATTGGGCCAACAATCTCCCCCTTTTTGATGATGACAAAACTCATGGAGTTATATATGCATGGATTAAAGTTAAGCTTCAAAGAAGCTCCCCCTTAACTCATGCATAAACAAAATAAACAATATTAAACATGTTATAGCTCTAGATACCAAAGAAGTAAGATAAACTCTAAGCTCTAGATACCAATAACATAAACAATACTTTCTTATTTAAAAACAAATACATGCATATTAAATGCATATTAAAAACCAAATTCTTTTCCAATACTTTTCCAATACAAAATACCAAATTCTTCTCCCCCTTTTTGTCAATCATCAACAAAGGGGTAAATACATAAAACAAATTTTTCTCCCCCTTTTTGTTCTAAACTAAGAATCAATAAAGGGTTAAACATTAAAACATTGATATCAATTAAAAATGTGTCAATGAAGTGCATCTAGATACCAATAGAAATTCAACATGGATCAATAAATGGTATATGAGATAAACATTCATGAAGAGGAAGACGTTAAGTTAGCTTCCCTACACATATGCATTACATGAAAGAGGGATGACAAGCCCCAATTCACATAACACATATTATGTAATGCATAAGAGGAGATGTGAAGTTCCCCCTACACACGTGTACCACATAAAGAAGAGTTGTCAAGCTCTTCAATACAAGATACACTCAACATGAAATTTATACACATATAGGCAATGTAAATCAAAACTACATATAATTTTCTTAAACAAAAATTTTGAGATACCAATTAAAAACACTCAATATAAACATCTTGATATTATAAAGAGAAATATGTTCTTTTAAACACATGACACCAATTTGAACCTATATTTTAACATAAAGTAAGGGAGTGTGAATCAAGGACCAATTTAAACGACAAAAATCAAATTTTCTCCCCCTTTATGAAACACCAATTGAAACGATGCATAGACTTGAAATAAGATACCAATTGAAAAATAAATCAATTGAGATAAAGTTAAAACTCAAGTTCTAGCATAAACAAGATTTGTGAAATCTTATATTTTAAGCACAAATCAAAAACATGTATATGTGTATGAATTAGAATGAGTACCAATCACCAATAGATGATACCAATGGAAAATCATACATACACAATCAACAAATATGAGTATACATAAAGAATCAAATTGATACCAATTGAAAGAGTTCAATGATACCAATTGAAGTAACAATAATAATCATGGTATAACTCATATCACAATGAAAAAAAAAAAAAATTCGAACTAGTTAAAATAGAAAGTTTTGTAAACTAGTGCGAAATTCTTCAAGAAAGGAATAAATATAAGTCATTTTTCATAAAAGTGAAATCCACATGATAATCAACACTCTATTCAATTAAGTATAAGAAGGTCTCATGAAAACAAAGCATGACCAATTAATAAGTGTGAGTGTACAACTAACATGTGAAAATCAATTATGAAAAATATTTCATTAAGCTCTTTTAATTCTTTTAAACAATAATACTTATCTAAAACAAAAGATCATAGAACTACTTAATCTTCAAGGCATATGTATGGCTAGTATAAACTAAGGTATACATACATATCCAAAATACAAACGAGTCCACAAGGTATATGCATGAAGGCACGTGGCTCAAAAAGGAATGTATATGTATAGGATTAGTTTGAACTAGATGGACATATACATGAAGTAAAACTTAAATATGAAAACACGAAAAACCAATTTTCATAAACTAATTTCATTTCAAGGTATATGTATAAATTGTCAACACAATAAGTATACATACATATCCTAAACACAATTGAGTCCATATATAAGGATTTGCATGAAGGGCAAAAGACTCAAGGATTATACATGTATATCTTAATGTTTTGGCAAAATAAACATATACACGAAATTAAAACTTATATAAATTAAAAAAATATGAATACAAGTTTAAAATATATGAATCATCAAAACTAGACTATACTTATACAACTAATGGGAACAAATAAGCATTCAACCCAATCATATATAGATTTATTTGTGTCCCACTATATGTATAGGTATATAACTAGTCTTAATGAAGACTAATACTTAAACAAGTCATCAAATCATTAAGCACAAGACAAACACGAATATCATTTTGTTAAAACAAAACACATAAATTCATCAAAATTCTTTTATTTTGTGAACCAACTTCTAGGTATATGTATGATTCATCCAAATCTAACAATGTACATACATATCCCAATCATAAACGAGTCTATTTAAAAGTAATTGCATGAAGGCAAAAGACTCGATGGGTATACATGTATATTTATTAGTTTTGAATTCAAAAATACATATACATGAAGCAAAATCAAGAAAATAGGTATGACAAGTTTAAATGGAAGAATCCTCAAAACTAGCTTATACAAGTGCATATAGTGGGTACAAATGAGCATGAAGTGTAACCATATAAAAGTCAATTTGTTCTCACTATGTGTACATGTATATATGCAAGTTTTGATAAAATCTACATCTAAACTAGTTTGTACCATATGAAGCATAAAACAAACATCATGATAAAGCTAAAAACATGATTACTATGTAAATTCACATGTATTAGATTCATGATGTACATTATAGCTTAAACACAAGTGAGAACACTAAATATGGGTTCATATAAGCATATGTGTCTCAAATACTATACATGTATGTCAAGGATCTAATAAGCATGGCATTTACACACTAATCCAAAGACAAGCTATAAATCAAATGATATAAACATGTAATCAACAAAACATGTTATAAATCAAACAATAAAACATGCTATCAATACATGCTAAGAATGATAAAAATGTAAAGCATGTAGTAAATGGGAGTTTAGGAATTTGTTACCAAAGCCAAGAGGGCAACTTTCCTTGTCTCCAAAACATGGTGGTCCTCTCCACCAAATCTTCCCTTGAGAGTGATGCATCCAATTGATTTCCTTTAAGTACGGAACGCATCCACTCCAAGGTGTCATCACTCTCACGTCATGTGAGAGCCCACACCTACATCATAAACAAAAGGAGGGGTGGTCTTTGGTACCCATCTCTTATTGGGTCCATGGGGGTTAGTCCCTTCTCTAACCCAAACAAATTTCTTAGCTAAATTTACATTAGATAATCTATCAAAGCAAAATTTAGCAAGGTGGCCATTTCGACCACAATGTGTACAAGTGTACACATGAGCATACATAGTGTGATGGTGTCCGTGAGGAGCATGTGTATGCCGTGTATGGTGTGCATGAAATGAGGGAACTTGTTTCTTCCGAAACAAAGTTTCCAACCGTGTATGATTCAAGGCACATTGGCTCATAGTGGAGCCCAAACAATCTAATCTCTTCTTAATCAAACAAATATCATCATTAATTTTAGAAGAAGAGATACATGCATTAGGTAGTCTAGATGATGAGGCTACACTAGCATGGCAAACATGAGCATTAATCTTATTATGCAAAACAATATTTTTCTCTAAACATGCATTTAGCTCATTCGAAATGGAAATAATTTTATTTTTCAAGTCCACATTCTCTTTTAAAACAAAATCAATTTTTGAAGACAATTTTTCATTTTTCTTCAAAATAGCATGGCAATCATTTTTAGATTTTAAAACATTATTTTCTTTTAAAGCAAGTTCAAGTTGAGATTTCAATGAATCCCTATCATTTGAAATCTCCTCTTTCTCTTGCAAAACACAATCAAGTCTAGCATGCAAGCACTTATTTCCTTTTTCAATTTCTAGACTTTTCTTTTTCAAAACTTTATATTTTTCAATAAGTTTTTCACAAACATTAGATAGTTCTTCATTCAAGGCATGGGAATCAACAATATCATTAGAAGAACTAGGATCATCATCACTATCTAATGGAGTTTCCGAATGTACCTCAAGGGAGTCATTCCCTTGGACCATGTAGCATTGAGATTCGGACTCTCCACTAGATTCCTCTTCCCTTTGGATTTGTGCTTGAAGCTCGGAGGTGGTGGTTGTAGTTGACAATAGATTCCACACTGCAAAAGCGGAATCAATATTAGAAACACGTAAAAGATAATCTTTAGATAATGTGCTTCTAATAGCCTCAAGGGCTAGTGCATTGGCCCCTATATGATTGCAATCACTAAGGAAGGATTCCTTGGTAATAGCAAGATGAACTTTATGACCTAGGGTTTGTAAATAAACGGTCATTCTAATCTTCCAAACATGAATGTTAGAAGGGTCATACAAAGGTGGGGTCATGAAGGCCATGGTAAACTATATGTGTGCAAACAACAAATGCAAACAAGAGATTAGCAAGCAAATGGATCTCACTCCTAGGATGTTAAGCCTAATATCAGGAGCACTAGCTCTGATACCAATTGAAATACACCTAGAGGGGGGGTGAATAGGTGTAAATGCTAATCTAAGGCTAAATGCAAACTCTAATGCTCTAAAAACGGAAGCTAATGCAAGTGTTGGACAAACTAATACAATTCAACAAGTGTAGCCGAATTCCCCTTGCGAGGCTCTGAACTAACTCCTCTTGATTCCCCTTAAAATGGGTTGAGGTGCTATGTGAAGCTCTTGTTGGATGAGTATAAGTTAGGCACACACACACAAGCAATCCAAGCAATCAAGGATATAGCAATACAATGCACACAATTAAGCCAAGCAAGTATAGATGAATAGCAATAGAAATATATGCAAGGCAATATGAAACAATGCTCAAAACACAAGCAAGTATATATGATGATATGAATGGATGATGCTTGCACAAATGTAAAAAGAGTAGAGTTGAGAGAAATTGGATCAAACGCAAAGACCAAGATGTGTTTCGAGGTTCGAGCCCCTAGCTCTACATCCCCGCCTACACCACCGTGTAGGATTTCCCAATCCACTATAGGAGTACCAAACTCCTCTCTCAACCGTACAAAGCCACCGAGGCTATACAACCACAATCCACCTCTACCGAAGAGGGATACGGCCCGTAGCCAACTACAACACACACCTCTACCGAAGAGGCTCACAAACCAATCACCCGATCACCTCTACCGAAGAGGGATTCACAAATAAAAGGGTGTTTACAACAAGTGGTTCCAAAAACCACAAACTCTCTTTTCTTTCTCTTTTCTTTTCTCTTTTTCTTTTCCACAAAAACAAAGATCCTAATAGTTTAGGATAGAAGATAGCTCAAGTGTGGAAACTAGGTGTTTTTGGAAAACAAGCAACAAAGAAAACACTTGGGAAATTCTTGTAAAAGATGGAGAATGAAAACCAATACAAATATCCCAAATTCTAATTTCTTTGATTTTTCCAAAACCCAAAAACACAAAGAATAAATCTTGTTAGCACTTAAAACTCTTTTAAAACTCTTTTAAACTCTTCAGAAAACCAGAATTTTTCTCTTGAAAAACCTTGGCCAAAATCCCAAATGAATAGGGTATATATAGGCCAAACCAGAAATCTAGCCGTTAGGCTGATGTGGCAATTTTGACAGCCACCGGTCGACCGGCCCGGTCGACCGCCAACGGTCGAAAATATGACCGTTGGGGCTTCGGTCGACTGCCAGTCGACCGACCAACAAGGAGGAAACACAGTTTCCTTCTATCGGTCGACCGACCCAGTCGACCGAAAAGATACAGAGAGCAGACTCTCTATATCGGTCGACTGGGTCCGTGACCCGGTCGACCGACGGATATGCACAGCCTGTGCATATCCGGACACAGCAGCCGGTCGACTGTCCCGGTCGACCGGTCTGCCTGAAATACAGTTTTTCTGGGCAGATTTTTGAGATAGAAAATTTGTAAAAAATCTTTTAACACTTCTGAAAAATCCACAAAAATATGTTTTATCATTTTACTTGAAAACTAAACTTGTGATAAAAATTTCAAGACATATATCAATCATATCAATTCATTTTTGTGTCTTGCCAATTTTATCATAAATAAAACTTGTATTTTTATCAAACTAGATTTTTCCAAAACATGAATAGGAATGTCAAAATAAGTTTGTCTATAAGTTAAGCATGTATGTATAACTAGAAAACATCTACTATACATATAAATCATGAAAACTTGTTTTGATCCAACTATTCATAAAATCACACATCAAAACATAAAACGTGTGTGTTTGTGCACTTGAGCATATCAACTAAACTAAGCTTTACAAATGGATCTAAAACTCACTAAACTAAACTAGGATACCTAAGTCTTCTCTTGAGGAACTCCATCTTCAAGTAGACTTGCTCCCAAAACGCGATCCACCGAGTGCAAAGGGTATGATCTTTAAGCTTTGGCACCGGAATCACCATGATAAGCTTCCAAACACCTTGTTGAAGCTATCTCCCAAACTAATATCTTGCTAATGATCTGAAACTTAGAAACACAAGAATATTAGTAAACATAACTACATGAGTGTTGATCATCATCAAAACTAGAGTGGAAGGCTATTGGGCCAACAATAACCGATTGAGAAGCCACCAAGCTCAAAGTTAGTCCTTAACGAACTAAAAGGTTAGACCTGTCTTTTGTAAATGTCAACAGGCTCGAAATTGAGACTTGTCTTTTGTAAATGTCAACAAGCTCGAAATTGAGACTTGGCTATCTGCCAGTTCAGAGGTTGCAATGACATAACCGGTTGAGAAGCCACCAAGCTCAAAGTTAGTCCTAAACGGACTGAAAGGTGAGACCTGTCTTTTGTAAATGTCAACAGGCTCAAGGTTGAGACTTGGTTGTCTGCCAGTTCAGAGGTCGCAATGACATAACTGATTGAGACGCTACCAAGCTCAAGGTAGTCCTTGTCGGACTGAAAGGGTGATACTTATCTCTTGTAAATGTCAACAAGTATCGAGACCTGTCTTTTGTAAATGTCAACAGGCTCAAGGTAGAGACTTGTCTTTTGTAAATGTCAACAAGCTCGAAATTGAGACTTGACAGTCTGCCAGTTCAGAGGTCGCAATGACATAACTGATTGAGACGCTACCAAACTCAAGGCTGGTGATACTTGTCTTTTATAAATGTCAACAAGTATCGAGACCTGTCTTTTGTAAATATCAACAAGCTCAAAATTGAGACTTGGCTGTCTGCCAGTTCAGAGGTCGCAATGACATAACTGATTGAGACGCTACCAAGCTCAAGGCTGGTGATACTTGTCTTTTGTAAATGTCAATAAGTATCGAAACCTGTCCTTTGTAAATGTCAACAGGCTCAAGGTTGAGACTTGTCATTTGTAAATGTCAACAAGTTCGAAATTGAGACTTGACTGTCTGCCAGTTCAGAGGTTGCAATGACATAACTGATTGAGACGCTATCAAGCTCAAGGCTGGTGATACTTATCTTTTGTAAATGTCAACAAGTATCGAGACCTGTCTTTTGTAAATGTCAACAGGCTCAAGGTTGAGACTTGTCTTTTGTAAATGTCAACAAGCTCAAAATTGAGACTTGGCTATCTGCCAGTTCAGAGGTCGCAATGACATAACCGGTTAAGAAGCCACCAAGCTCAAAGCTGGTGATACTTGTCTTTTGTAAATGTCAACAAGTATCGAGACCTGTCTTTTGTAAATATCAACTGGCTCAAGGTTGGTAATGGAATTTGGGAAAAGGTCTCGTTTTCACGGGGAGAAACGAGGAAATTACTGTCATAGGTTTAATGTTAACGTAACAGTGAAATATATATGTGGTCTTACCATCCTATGGATGAGAATTGGTAAGTGATTTTTTAGAGAGGGAATCAAATGGGAACAGGTCCCTTAGGATTTTTAGCAAATCCTCAGCTGTCAACGGGTTTGATATGCCTTTACCAACTACCGTTTGAGTCGGGCTAGCCATGTTATTCCCCTCAGCATGATGAGTTTGTAAGTTCACCTAGAGGGGGGTGAATAGGTGATGGCTAATCAAATGGTCACTTAATGCCTAATAATGCGGAATTAAAAACTATTATGACCTAATTAAAACTATTACACTAAACACCACGTATAACCAAAGAGTGTTGCCAAATTCCCCGTGAAGGGCTCTGGACAAACTCCTCTAGATTCCCCTGGATATGGGTTGAGATGCCGCGTTGGCTCTCTTGGTTGAATACAAGTGTTAGCAAACAATCCCAAGCAAGTATATCAATATGCACACAATATATCAAGCATGAAAAGATAAGACAAGTAATAGCATGCAAGATAAATAAGAGACAAAGAGAGAGAGAGAGAGCAATCGCAAACACAAGGGATTTGTTTCGATGTTCGAGCACACTTGCTCTACATCCCCGCCTTCGACACACGAAGGATTTCCACTAAAATCGATCCCACTAGATCACTTGGTGCCGTAACACCTACACGCTCTCGGACTCCCTAGTCCCGTATACACGCAAGCCCCACAAGCTTGCCGAGGCCGCACCTCAAACACCAAGTTCGCACCCGAACTTGAAACAACGCGGACACACACGTCCGCCTCCTCAAAGAACAAAGAACAAGTCTTTGGTGATCATAACACTTTGATCACCTAAAAACTATCTCACTACAACACTCCTATAAGATGAATAGATCAATGGTTTGCTCAAGTGTTGGTGAGAAAAACAAGGATGAGAGTGGTGGAGGAAAACTCAAAGAATTCACTTTTAAAACACTCTTGATAAACTCTCCTTTTGATTGGAAATATTTGCTCTAAAACAAGTGGAGAAAACCTCTTAAAAGAGTTGGGAAAACTGGTGAAAAATCCACTTGAAAATCTTCTCTCAAAACAATGACCAAACCCCCAAATATATAGGCTGTCAAAAACTAGCCGTTGGGGTCTGTCAGACCTGCCGGTCGACCGCCCGGTCGACCGCCAACGGTCAAGAATCCGACCGTTGGAGCCTCCGGTCGATCGCCCGGTCGACCCAAAAGAACAGAGAGCACTGTTCTCAGTTCCGGTCGACCCGGTCGGTCGACCGGCCGTCTGCCAGGCACGGCGCGCACGTCTGTGCACGTCGGTCGACCGAGCCGGTCGACCGACTTCAGCCCTAGTCGACTTGTTTGGTCGACGAGTCGACTTGGCTGAAGCCTGAAACAGAAATCTGGGATTTAAAACATGGTCTTTTTGATTGAAATAAAATCCCATAAATACTTAGAAAATCTACAAAAATAGTTTCAATGTTATACTATGATAATCAAACATGCTTGCACAAAATCAAGGCATGTTACAAATGATTGGACTATTTTTGTAAGTAGGAAAATATTTGGCTCATGATAAAAACTGTTTTTCAAAACATGTTTTTCCAAACTTTGTTTTTCCAAAACATCACCAAATACAAAAACAAGATATTGTAATTCATTTTAAGGCATAGTGTGTATGGATATGATCCACTACACAATCAAGATGAAATATCTATGTTTTTGACATTAAGCTCGAAATATGGTTTTGGTTTAAACATATGTAAATGAAATACCGAAAATCAAAATGATATTTTTCAAAATAAAAGTCTTTTCTAAACTGAAAATTCTTTTATGAAAAGACATCTAAAACAAGAGTGTGTGTATATGTACTTGAGCAATCCACCAACTACTCTATCCTTTACATTTTATCTAAAACATAAAAATCTTATACCTAGACACAAGTCTTGATCTTGAAGTCTTCTCTTGAAGTCTTCTCATCATCTTGACTTGGTCCAAATGCAATCCAACGAGCTCGACTCCTCTTGAGTACTTGATGTGGTCTTGATGCATAGGCTCGTGAATCAACCGGTGCTAGCTCCAAAACTTGTCTTAAAATCCTTTGTTGAAGCTCCACACCTACTAAGATCTTGATAACAAATCTGTCACTAATTAAACACAAGATCATTAGTAATATAACTACATGAGTTAATCATCATCAAAACTAGAGTGATGGGCCTTTGGGCCAACAATCTCCCCCTTTTTGATGATGACAAAACTCATGAAGTTATATATGCATGGATTAAAGTAAAGCTTCAAAGAAGCTCCCCCTTAACTCATGCATAACACAAAATAATAAATATATGCAATAAAGCTCATAAACATGTATGCAAATGTATGGAGATAAAACAAATCAAATCTTTTTCTCCTATTTGCAAAATAAAAACATGTATGCATAAACATAAATCTTTTTCCAAAACATGCATATAAACCTCAAATTCTTCTCCCCCTTTTTGTCAATCATCAACAAAGGGGTTAAAGTAAAAACAAAATTTTTTGCCCCCTTTTTGTCATAAACAAATAGATCAATAAGGGGTGCAAACAAAACAATCAATAAAAGTTTATATGCGATATACATTCATGAAGAGGAAGACGCTAAGTTAGCTTCCCTACACATATACATTACATGAAAGAGGGATGACAAGCCCTAATTCACATAACGTATAATATGTAATGCATAAGAGGAGATGTGAAGCTCCCCCTACACACGTGTACCACATAAAGAAGAGTTGTCAAGCTCCTCAATATACAATACACTCAACATGAATCTATATGTAGAAGAGATGTTAAGCTCTCCTTGCATATAGGAAATACACATCAAAACATTTTTAATTTTTTTTTCTTAAACAAATTTTTTAAAGATATCAGAGCTTTTTGTAAAACCAACAAATTTTAAGATACCAAATTGAAAATAATCATTATTGTAAATCATATTGATACCAATTAAAATTTAACAAATATGAAGTTGAAGCACATTGATACCAAATGTAAACATAATGATCAAATCAAAAACTTTGTGCTTTAAAAATGTGAACCGATTGAAAGTTAAGCACAAATAACACATATATATGTATGAAAAGAGAATACCAATAGACATTGATACTACTAAAATTTGAAAGCATACATACATATAATCAAAACATGAGTATATAAAAAAATAATCATATTGATACCAATTGAAATGATCCAATGATACCAATTGAAGCAAGGTAAGATCAAGTGTATATCTCATTATAAAATTTGAAGAATAAATAACTAGTATAAATTGATTTTTGAAAAACTAGTTAAAGATCCTTCAAAATACAATAAATCATATGTTTTTCACGAAACAAAACTAAATACACAAAATTTACACTCATAGTCTATAAAGCTCAAAAATATGTCCATGAAACTAAGTCATGACAAAATAAATAAAGTGTGAGTGTTCAAAAGTCATGTAAATAGCATTTTCATGAAAATAGACATTGAAGCTCAAAAAAAATGTGATTATCATTTTTAAATCATAAAAATTCATTTTTTTTAAATCAAACACGAACATTCATTTTTCATAAAAACAAAGCACACTTCTAGGTATATGTATGATTTATCCAATCCTAACAATATGCATACATATTCTAAACATAAAACGAGTCTATTAATAGTATTTGCATGAGGCAAGAGACTCACGGGTATACATGTATATTTATTAGATTTGAATTAAAAATACATATATATGAAGTAAAACAAAAAGAATTGGCAAAGCATGTATAAATGAGAATCATCAAAACTAGTCTATACATGTGCATATAGTGGCTACAAATGAGCATGAAGAGCAAACATATATAAATCATATGTAACTCACTATTTGTACATGTATAATACAAGTTTTAATAAAAACTACATTTAAACTAGTATATACCACATGAAGCATATAAAAAAAAACATAAAACATGAACATGCTATGAATATAATAAATGAACTAGCATGTACATAAAAAGTAGGAGTTTAGAGATTGTTACCAACTCCAAAGCTCCTAACATGGTGGTTGTCCCACCAAAGCTCCTTGATAGTGATGCTTCCCAAAAGTATGTCCATCATGTCCAACTGCATCCACTACCAAGGCACCAATCCTCTCACGTCTTGTGAGAGCCCTCACCTACATCAAAAGCAAAAGGTGAGAGTTTTGGTACCCATATTTTCTTGGGTCCTTGGGGGTTAGTCTTGTAAGGAACCCAAAATTTTTTATTAGCAAAATTACAATGATTTAACCTATCATAACAAAACTTTGCTAAATGGCCTTTGCGGCCACAATGTGTACATGTGTACACCTTAGTATGCTTATGAGTGTGTGAATGATCATGATGTGCAACATAAGCATATGCATGATGGGTATGATGTGCATGAACATGTGGAGTTTGTTTCATTGAAAACATTGACTCCAATCTAGTATGGTTGAATGCACAAGAGTTCATAGTTAAACTCAAATCATTAATTTTATCTTTCAAAACATTAATCTCACTAGTGGTGGCATGTAAAGCATAGTGAGATATAGAATCATTTTTCTTTTTCTTTTTACAAACATCTTCTTTTTCTTTTTCACAAATTTTTCTTTTCAAAGACTTATTTTCTTGAAAAATAACTTCCTTTTGTTTTTCCACCAAATCAACTTTATTTTTCAAAATAGTGTTCCCTTCACACAAATCATTTAATTTAGACATAAGGGAAACATTTTCATTTTTCAAATCTTTATTTTCCTTTTCTAAACATGCAATCATAGATTTAAATGAATCTTGTTCTATATGCATGCAATCAAATTTCTTTTTCAAATTTTTATTATCTTTCTTAATCATGTCATATTTTTCAAGCAATAATTGACAAAAAGTAGAAAGCTCTTCATATGACATGTTAACATCCTCATCCTCGGATTCGGTAGTTACCTCAAGGGGGTTATCCCCTTGGACCATGTAGCACTTGTTGGAGATGTCGCTTCCAACATCCGAGTCACTCCCCGCATAGTATTGATCATTTTCGCCAAGGGAGAAGAGGGTGTTCCAAACTATAAAAGCCAAATCAAGATTAGCAACCCTAGATAGATAATCATCATTTAGGGTAGATCTTAAAGCATGTAGGGCTTTTGTATTAGCCTCAATGTTCTTACCATTTAAACAATATGCATTATTAGTTGTGGCAAGATAAACATGGATGCCTAGGGCTTTGAGGTACATAGACATCTTAACCTTCCAAATTTGGATGTTAAGAATGTCAAAAGTGGGTGGTGACATGAAGTCCATAGTGTGTGTACAAAATATTGTGATTAGCCTAAAATGGAGGATCTTTAACTCTAGGTTGTAAGACCCAAATCAAGAGCACTTGGCTCTGATACCAATTGTAAGTTCACCTAGAGGGGGGTGAATAGATGATGGCTAATCTAATGGTCACTTAATGCCTAATAATGCGGAATTAAAAACTATTATGACCTAATTAAAACTATTACACTAAACACCACGTATAACCAAAGAGTGTTGCCGAATTCCCCGTGAAGGGCTCTGGACAAACTCCTCTAGATTCCCCTGGATATGGGTTGAGGTGCCGCGTTGGCTCTCTTGGTTGAATACAAGTGTTAGCAAACAATCCCAAGCAAGTATATCAATATGCACACAATATATCAAGCATGTAAAGATAAGACAAGTAATAGCATGCAAGATAAATAAGAGACAAAGAGAGAGAGAGAGAGCAATCGCAAACACAAGGGATTTGTTTCGAGGTTCGAGCACACTTGCTCTACATCCCCGCCTTCGACACACGAAGGATTTCCACTAAAATCGATCCCACTGGATCACTTGGTGCCGCAACACCTACACGCTCTGGACTCCCTAGTCCCGTACACACGCAAGCCCCACAAGCTTGCCGAGGCCGCACCTCAAACACCAAGTTCGCACCCGAACTTGAAACAACCCGGACACACACGTCCGCCTCCTCAAAGAACAAAGAACAAGTCTTTGGTGATCACAACACTTTGATCACCTAAAAACTATCTCACTACAACACTCCTATAAGATGAATAGATCAATGGTTTGCTCAAGTGTTGGTGAGAAAAACAAGGATGAGAGTGGTGGAGGAAAACTCAAAGAATTCACTTTTAAAACACTCTTGATAAACTCTCCTTTTGATTGGAAATATTTGCTCTAAAACAAGTGGAGAAAACCTCTTAAAAGAGTTGAGAAAACTGGTGAAAAATCTACTTGAAAATCTTCTCTCAAAACAATGACCAAACCCCCAAATATATAGGCTGTCAAAAACTAGCCGTTGGGGTCTGTCAGACCTGCCGGTCGACCGCCCGGTCGACCGCCAATGGTCAAGAATCCGACCGTTGGAGCCTCCGGTCGATCGCCCCGTCGACCCAAAAGAACAGAGAGCACTGCTCTCAGTTCCGGTCGACCCGGTCGGTCGACCGGCCGTCTGCCAGGCAAGGCGTGCACGTCTGTGCACGTCGGTCGACCGAGCCGGTCGACCGACTTCAGCCCTAGTCGACTTGTTTGGTCGACTAGTCGACTTGGCTGAAGTCTGAAACAGAAATCTGGGATTTAAAACATGGTCTTTTTGATTGAAATAAAATCCCATAAATACTTAAAAAATCTATAAAAATAGTTTCAATGTTATATTATGATAATCAAATATGCTTGCACAAAATCAAGGCATGTTACAAATGATTGGACTATTTTTGTAAGTAGGAAAATATTTGGCTCATGATAAAAACTGTTTTTCAAAACATGTTTTTCCAAACTTTGTTTTTCCAAAACATCACCAAATACAAAAACAAGATATTGTAATTCATTTTAAGGCATAGTGTGTATGGATATGATCCACTACACAATCAAGATGAAATATCTATATTTTTGACATTAAGCTCTAAATATGGTTTTGGTTTAAACATATGTAAATGAAATACCGAAAACCAAAATGATATTTTTCAAAATGAAAGTCTTTTCTAAACTTAAAATTCTTTTATGAAAAGACATCTAAAACAAGAGTGTGTGTGTATATGTACTTGAGCAATCCACCAACTACTCTATCCTTTACATTTTATCTAAAACATAAAAATTTTATACCTAGACACAAGTCTTGATCTTGAAGTCTTCTCTTGAAGTCTTCTCATCATCTTGACTTGGTCCAAATGCAATCCAACGAGCTCGACTCCTCTTGAGTACTTGATGTGGTCTTGATGTATAGGCTCGTGAATCAACCGGTGCTAGCTCCAAAACTTGTCTTAAAATCCTTTGTTGAAGCTCCACACCTACTAAGATCTTGATAACAAATCTGTCACTAATTAAATACAAGACCATTAGTAATATAACTACATGAGTTAATCATCATCAAAACTAGAGTGATGGGCCTTTGGGCCAACAGAGTTGTCGAGGACTTATGTTGGGCTTAAAGGCCAACATTTTCCTCTATCCTTAATCGTTAAGGATATTGGATCATCTGGTTAGCGTATGTGTAACCTTGATTCTCCTTTGAGACAACAAGTGTATGGCCAGGTTCCTACTGGTTTATGGTTGTATGATCTCGCTTGGAGGAAGAGAAAGGCTCTCTTTGCATGTACCTTGGATATGAAGGTCTTGATCAGAGGTAAGGTGTTAACTTGATCATAAGAAGGGTCCTTAATCAAGGATAGTACTTCTTTAAGAACTTGCCATTGATCGGCATCATGAGTAAGTCGCCATCTGAAGCCATAAGACGGTATGTTCCGTTTGAATAGACTGTTTCTATTACAAACGGTCCTTCCCATTTAGGCTGAAATTTGCCTTTGGTCTTGTGCGTCATAATCATCGGTCGTCTGACGGCTAAAATCAAATCTCCTTTCTGGAAGATTCTTTATTTGACCTTCTTATTGAAGGCTTTTGAGATTCGAGCTTGATACAGCTCGATGTGTTGCTGAGCTTGTAGTCGCTTCTCATCTAGGGCTTCGAGCTCTTGAAGACGCAACCGATCGTTGTCCTCTGATGTGATCTTAGTCATTAAAGCGACTCGCAACGACAGCATCTGGATTTCCAACGGGATGACTGCTTCACACCCGTATACCAAGAAAAAAGGCGTATTGCCTGTCGCTGTCCGAACCGTGGTTCGGTAGGCCCAAAGACATTCACCAAGCTTTTCATCCCAATCTCGCTTATTCGAGGAGACGAATTTCTTGAGTAGCTTGATGATCGTTTTGTTGAATGCTTCCGCCAAGCCATTAGCAGCGGGATTATAGGCAGTCGAAGTCATATTCTGAATTCGGTATTTATTGCAGAACCGATAGAATGCTGGCTTATGAATTGGGGACCATTGTCATGGATGATCCGCCTAGGGACACCAAATCGATGGATGACATGGTGTTTGATGAAATTAACCACGTTAGAGGTTTTGACTTCAACCAGTGGTATAGCTTCTGCCCACTTAGAAAAGTAATCGGTTATTGCCAAGATAAACCGGTGACCTCTTGTCAAAGAGGGGCTGATTGGTCCTACGACATCGATTCCCCATGCTTCAAATGGCCATGAAGCAATAATCGGGTGGAGCAACTCCGAAGGCTGGTGTATGAAGTCCGCATGAATCTGGCATGCTTTACACCTTCGTGCGCATTGGATAGCATCAGCTACCATGGTTGGTCAATAGTATCCAAGCCTATGCAACCTGTCTTTAAGCCTTGGACCTGACTGATGAGCTCCACATATACCGTCGTGTGCTTCTTTAAGCGCTTTCTGTGCCTCTGAATTAGAAAGGCAACGAAGGAGGACACCGTCATATGAACGACGGTAAAGTGTCTTCAAAGTTGGATCGTAGTAGAAATGGAGAGACCTTCGTCTGATAGATGCCTCTTCTTTAGGATTGTCTGGTAGCAGACCATGTAAAGCATAGTCGATGAGAGGAAATCGCCAATCTCTCGGGTCAAGATCCGTGGAGACATTGTAGGCTTCTCGGGTTTTTAACATGTGCTTAGAGCATACAAGGTGTCGAGTTGCCACTGTGAGGTGATACTCGGTGTCGGCTGGCAGGGCTAATATTGTTGCTAATACAGCAAGAGCGTCAACACTGGTATTCTGAGATCGAGACACGTGCCCGATGTAGAAACCTTCAAATAGATTAGCCAACTCGATGACCGTGTGGTAATAAGGCACCAAGTCTTCATGATGGACCTCATATTCACCCTTAACCTGATTGATAATCAGTTTTGAATCGCCATAAGCTTCAAGGTAGTGTACCCCCATTCCATGGGCGAGCTGAAGGCCAATAAGTAGAGCATTATATTCTGCTACATTGTTGGAGCATGATTCCGTCAGAGAGAATGCTCTAGGAGGGACGTGATTTTGTGGAGAGATAAACACAACCCCCACACTGGTGATGATCCTGCCCTTAGGACCTATTTGTGATGCTCGATCGAAGAACATCTGCCAACATATCCTCCGCTGTGAAGGTAATAGCAGGTACCTTTGATTGTACTTGATGGCATTCAAGGCAAGAAGACTGAGCATCATCCTTAGGGATTTCCAGCATATATGTCAGGAATGATTCTGAATTAGCCAGTGCATCTCTGAGTGCTTCTCTTGTCTCTTTTGAGAGACGAAGGAGTTCGTGTATGATAATACGAGCCGAAATATTAGCCAGCTGGGCTAATATATCAAAACGAAAGGGCGTGTCAAGCCCTGGGCCTGAAGGCTTCTTCAGGACATGGTCGAACCGGACTTCCTTAGGCTTCTCCTTTCCCTTGGTTGGAACTGGAGCGGATGCTGGTATTTGTACTGACGTTGTTTGCTGTTGTATCTCGTCAGTAGACTTCTCATACTGCCTCAAGTATGATTTTCCAGATCGAGTGCCGGTTGGTTGAGGTACATCGGCATGCGTTGTGCAAGCATGCTTTTCTCCTTCTGAATCACTGAGGGAAGCTGACGTAAGATTGTCATCATGCGGCAGGAGGGAGATGACATTACAAGATTTGCCCTTCGACTTGGACTTTTTTGAATCCCACTGTACGTCTTGGACAAGGTCTGGGTGTATCCACATGACTTCCCCTGTCTCCAATGTCAAGGGAACAAGACCCTTATTATCTTGAGTTTTAGCTGGAGGGTGCTTGACTTCCAACCGTGGTGCAGGGACTGGATAAGTCCCGTCAGGAACTGTGACCTTTGGGGTTTTGCCAAACTCGAGGGTCACCATATTGGCAGTGACTTTCTTCTGCTCTGCCTTCAGTGTCAGGACCCCTGCGTCGATCAAGGCTTGGATTCTGTCCTTGAGGACATAGCACTTGTCGGTAGGATGGTGAATCATCCTGTGGTAGAGACAATATTTGGGATCGTTCGTGCGTCCTATCTCATTGGGACATCGAGCCTCTGGCAGCTTCATTTTATTCCCTTTGTGGAGCAAATGGAATATCGTGACCACCTGATCGTCTCTGAAGAAGTACTGTTTTGGAGGGGACTTAGACTCCTGATTATTGAAGCCGCTCTTCTTGGCTTTCGACTGTACGTCCCCGGACAATTCAACGGATATAGTCTCTTTCCCTTTGGCTTGAGAAGACTGCACCATGTCGCTACGTCCTTTATTATTCATACCCCATTTGCCTTTAGGGGTAGATGGTTCGAACTTTTTAGCCGACTTTTCGGCTATCTCAGCTTGTTCGACCAATTCTTTCCAGGTGTGGGCTTTGACAGCCCCCATACGAACTTCTACCTGGTCCAAGAAGTTGTGCCTGCACGTCTGTAAGAGCATGGGTAATGGCATCCTTGCTGGGCACATCAAAGACAAGTTTCTGAATCGCTCAATATAGTCATGGACAGATTCACTCTTCTTCTGCACGGTGGAGAGGAGCTTGTCCATGGTTACCTCGGTATCGTCCTCATAGAAACGAGAAAGGAATCGGGTTTCCAGATCGATCCAAGAATTGACAGAGCCCGGAGGGAGAGTTCGGAACCAATCAAATGTCACCCCCTTTAAGGTGCCAATGAACAGCCTAGTCATGATGGCATTATTGTCTATAACATTACCGGTTTGAGACCGGAAATAGTAGATGTGCTGGTTTGGCGAGCTCTTTCCATCATAAGTATACAATGTTGGTGGTTTGAACTTCGGTGGGTATGACACTGAATCCCACTCCAACGGGTAAGGACGGACTGTCCCTACTTTCTTTAATTCATCCCTCTGAGCTAGGGATGTGATTTGAGCTTGAAGGCCCTTAAGGACTTCAGCGTCTAAAGAAGAACCCTCCTTGGATTTCTCCATCTTTGGCTGGTCATTGCTAAAATGTTCCTCCTCGTCGTGATTGCTCCCAGCATCATTGTTATTCTGGTTACTGAGGAGTTGATCGAGCATCTGTTGAATATTGTCCAGAGCCTCTTGCTGAGTTTTGGAAGTTTGCTCCTGAGCTTCCAAACGTCGACGAAGGTGTAGGCTGTCTAAAAATCATTAAGACAAGTCGTCAAAAGCAGAGTCCCAAACTCCAGACGCAGGGCTAATCATAGCCATCAAAGCAGCGCCAAGACGCGAGGATCAAAATTCGCGTCTCAGCCAGCACTGCAGCACCAAGGCACGAGGGTCGAAACCCGCGTCTCAGCCAGCACTGCAGCACCAAGGCGCGAGGGTCGAAACCCGCGTCTCAGCCAGCACTGTAGTACCAAGGCGCGAGAGTCGAAACCCGTGTCTCAGCCAGCACTGCAGCACCAAGGCGCGAGGGTCAAAACCCGCGTCTCAGCCAGCACTGCAGTACCAAGGCGTGAGGGTCGAAACCCGCGTCCAAGGCGCGAGGGTCGAAACTCGCGTCTCAGTCAGCACTGCAGCACCAAGGCGCGAGGGTCGAAACCCGCGTCTCAACCAGCACTGCAGCACCAAGGCGCGAGGGTTGAAACCCGCGTCTCAGTTATAACTTCCCTCGTTATGGGGTCAATCACCACCCACATAATAAGGAAGTTAACCCTCATTGTGGAGTGTTTTTCGGGGGCACGTTCGCCCATGAAACCTCTATAAATAGCCCTGTTGCTATGGAAGGTGAAGGAGAATTCAGATCAGAGAGGTCGGTCAATTAGATCTTGACTTAAGAATTTCCACAGAGAAGGAAAGAGAGTCCAACTCTTCAAGTAACTTGCTGCGTACAAGTTAATCTTTGCCTATAATCTCTTTGAGATTTCTGGTCGACAGAGCTGTGTTACTCCGTCCACCATCCAAAGAGAAGATCCCCAAAAGTTCCTGACGTTCACCCGGTCAACGGAAAACAAGATTCACTTTCCACCGCCACCTGAAGAACCCAGCATTAAACAAAGGGAGGATTCAAGACTCAATATCCTCCCTCCCTTGTAGTCGGAGTATAAGTCTGTTATAATTTTTCAATTGATTCAAGGAAACTTTACGCGAATTTTTCACCCACCAAATAAGAGATGGCGACTCCGCTGAGGACTACTTTCGTTACTGACGAGCAAGTGGTGGCGCAAGGTGACATCCTCTATAAGGGGAAAACGGTCGAATCACTTGTCGTGGAATTCGACCAAGCAAAGTATGAAGAGTTCCTCTCTTCCGGCTCCAAGAGCCCAAAGGCCCGTGCCTACCGCAGGGTCTCTACGGGGAAATGCCCCGAAGTCCGTCTGGAGATTCTCTTAGACGCGGCTGCTCCGAAGGATGTTGTGGTCAATCGCGCCAGGCGTAACACCAGCGCCAACGTCTCTCAGGAGACCCGCGTGGTCAACCACTCTGGTGTTCAGCCAGTCCATCCTCTTCCTTAGCACCAGGTCGTCGGGGGTTCCCTTCCACTCCCACGACGCAACCGGAATGCTGAACGGCGGCAGAGGAGGCATGCGCGTCAACTACAAGTTGGAACGACCGATTGTCCAACGGAAGTAGGACGCGAGGCTCAGACCAGCGTACCACATCTGACACGTGAAGTCCGCGTTTGACAGCCCAAACGCGAGGTTCACCAGACTGGCTCTTCTGAAGCCCCGCTCCCCAAACGTCAATGCAAAGCTCGCGCACCTTGTCAAGTACAAGAGGCACGTGGCTCAAGGCACGGGGCCCAGCAGCCCTACAATTTTCAAGCGTCTCTGCCCAGACGCAATTATCAGCAACGTGAGAGCTGTGTCTCTCATCAGCAGAGACGCCAAGCTCACGCTCAGAAGCCACGACGCAAGAGCTGCGTTCAGGCGCCCCGCGTCTCTGAACCCTGCGTCCCAGCTGCGCGAAGCAAGGATGCCTCCCGCCCTCGGTATTACGAGGCTAATCTCTTTGATCCTCCTCCCACGGATCTAAAGGATTATTTGACAAAGAAGAGAAGTGCTAATCAAATCACTTCGTCATGTTGCTGCGAATGGCTTATCACAATGTTCTCTGAATGCTGTTGCAATTCAGGTGTAAACCAGCAGTCTCTAGCTAGACAGCTGACCCTGATTCCCCGATCAGCCAAAAGAAATCGTTCTCACAGGAGAAGGATTTTCTCTGACACTGAATATCCTGAGCTCACTGTAAACATGGCAAGCAGGAGCAGGGGAAAGCAACCGGCTATCAGCTCCGATGATGAGTCTGACACAGAACTCGAAGGAGTGTACCGACACACTCGCACCCGGACCGGGGCAATTCTCCCGATTGACTACAATGCTCTAGCCCGGGGCATTGAGGTGAATGACTCGCACTCCGCTATTGCAGAGTCACAGGCTTCAAACTCTTCTATAGAGAGAGAGGCCTTTATATACATGACCAGTACTCCTGAGGAGACCGCCAGGCGCTTGGAGCAGCAAGCCTAGGTCCAGAGGGAACAGTTAGAGATGATTCGTGCTCAACAAGAATCTATCGATTCCCTCAAGCAGATGCTAGCACAGTTGCTTGAAAACAAGAGGAAGTCAACCGAAAAAACCTCCTCTAAAAAGTCTAAAGGCAAACGAAAAGAGGAAGAAAGCTCATCTTCCGTACGTATAGAGGAGAAAGAGCAGCCTACCTCTGGTTCGTCCAAATTCTCGTCGCAAGGAAAAGACGACCGAGACCAGGAAAAGGTTCATTCTAGAAGAATGAATCAATTGGAGCAACGTCTGGAGGCCCTTACCAACCGAAAAGGCTTGCAAGAAGCAGGGGTGGTCCGACCATATCCGACCGAGTGGGACCTTGTTCCATATCCTCCCAAGTTCAAGGCCCCGACCCTCCAAGCATTTGATGGGAAAGGTTCACCGAACCAACATATCTACTACTTCAAATCCCAAACAGGGAATGTGGTAGATAATGATGCCATTCTGGCACGCTTGTTCATCGGCACCCTAAAAGGGCTTGCCTTTGAATGGTTCATGAAGCTCCTAGAGGGCTCCATCAAGAATTGGGGCGACTTGGAGAAGCTCTTCCTAACGCGCTTCTTTGAAGATGACTCGGAGGTCACCATGCCTACTCTTTTGGCCACCAAGCAGCGAAAGGGAGAGTCTGTTAAGTCTTTCGTAGAAAGATTTCGGAACGTAGCACTCCGATGTCCAAGCAGTATGACCCAGGTCACCCTGGTGGAAACATACTGCCATAATCTACAAACCTCGCTCCTCGCCCAAATAGGAGTTGCCGAAAGCCGCACCTGGAGACAGTTGATCCAACAAGGTGAACAGGCTGAGGAAATTGTCGCCCGAGTTAGGGCAGAAGAAAACAAACCCCGACCTAAGAGGTCAACAAGGCGTGCACCAGACGCACCCCTCCAAGCGAAAAGGAAGGATAACTTGGCGACAGGGACCAAATCTCCCGTCAAACCTCAACCGGTCAAGGGAAGTGGCTCTTCAAGCCAACCACGCGCCAGTAAGCAATTTTCTTTCAAGGATGAACATGTCGACTCGCTCTTCAAATTACTCAACAAGAGCAACAGACTGAAGCTTCCTGAAGCTAGGCGCCCTGAAGAAGTCGGTAAAACCGATAGTCCCAACTACTGCATGTATCACAGGATGTTGGGACACCCCACCAAGAGCTGTTATGTCTTCAAGGACATCCTTCAGGCTCTGATTGACGCGGAGGTATTAAAACTCCGTCCAGAGTAGAAGAAGGTGGCGGCTAATATGACGTCATTCCTCCAGTTTGGAAGACAACCTCCAACACCCTCTGGAGTAGTCCCTGTCCCAAGAGGAGAGCTGAGAATGGTCAACACAGACCCTCACCAACAGCAAGAGAAGGGCCTGGTACCCGTTTCCACACCTCGGGGAGAAGTCATGTGGGTTCATCCCGACCTTGTGGATGGCCAGCAATGGACCACTGCAACCAGCAGGAAGTCCAAAGGCAAAGCTAAAGCTTCATCCTGTAATGTGGTATGTGCCTCTTCTCGGGAAGCGGAGACTGATGTTCCCTCACTGACTGATTCAGAAGAGGAAACGTTAGCTCTGGCCATAGAACCCAACCAACTTGTGGCGGAAACCTGTTCGGGTCAGTCATATTTGAAAAAGTATGATATGGCGGTAACTTCTCCAAAACCCGCTGTAGTCTTCCACAAAGTAGCCCGTGGAAAGACAGAAAGAGCTTCGGTTCTCCAGAGTCCTCTCAAAAGACATCGCGGAAGGATCCGCAGCGCCTTACCGCTTCGATGTCCTGACTCAACTGGCCAATATCCCGGCCCGAATTACTCTTTATGAGCTCCTCAGGCTATCGAAGTCAACCAGAGAAGCTCTACAAGAGACCCTCGCTAATGCTGAGGCTTTAATGACCCAGGTACCAATTGGACCACAGGAGGAAGATATAGAGGATTGCCTCCACGCCTCCCAAAATGCTCCCTGCATCACCTTTGCGACAGATGATATGCAAGTTAAGGGGAAACATGATCGACCCCTATACTTCACAGGGTATATTGGATCATCTGAGGTGAACCGCATTCAGGTAGATCCCGGGTCTGCATTAAGCATTATGCCTCGCCGGGTCATGCAACATCTAGGGATTCCTACTCACCGTTTGAGTGCCACCCAGACTACTATTTATGGGTTCAATGCCAATAGTACCCGTCCAATGGGAAGATCAAGCTCAAATGCCAGATTGGGGACCTAAGGTCGGAGGTGACATGCTACGTGATAGATGCTGATACCTCCTACAATTTGCTGTTGGGACGACCATGAATTCATCGTAATTCTATCGTTCCCTCTACTCTCCACCAAGTCATGAAATACATCGACGGGAGTGGAAAGGTGCGAACGTTGATTGTCGAAAGGCATCCGTTCAAAGGAGTCGAGAATTATTTCACAGATTCTCTCCTATATCAGGACTCTGTGAAAACAGATGAAATCTCGCAACCAGAGGAGCCCGACTCTGGTAATGAAGCCGACACCGAGCCGGAAAAAGAAGAGTGCATGTGGGAACTAGATCCACTTGTAACGGGCATCAATAAGCTCGATGTTGATAATACCACCGATAATGTAGTGAAGAATTAGATTTGGCGTATTTCTCTGTATTTGCTTCTGATTCAGTGCCGTCGGACACTAGTACCGAGGTGGATGATGATCTCTGTCGGCAATGGATGCTTTGACATCATTACATGTACCAGTGAAGTCGTCCTTTGAAACGCACCAAGATGCTGGTGATGCGCAAGAATCCATATTCATAGTTCCAGCGAGACGGAAAGGCCAAAGACCAATTCTTTTCGGACGAATTGAATCCAAACCGATGTCCCGTGAAGAATCAGAAGGCGAAGAGGAATCCCCTCAGTTCGGTCATTATGAGCCAAAGGCACTCAGAATGATGGAAAGCATGGGGTATGATCTGACGAATGGTCCAGGGTTAAATTTTGGCAAAGGAAGGAGAACACTACTCCGATCTTTTGTACCAAAAGGGAAAACCCCTGATTATTATCATCAGACTCGCAGGGGTTGGGCTATGTGTCAACTCCGATTCCATCAGCTTCTGAGTCTGAAGAGTCATTATGCCATGATTACTCATCAGGCACGTCATCGTGGGAGTTAGATGTTAGTGTCGGCAACATCTTCAGAGAACTTTCAGTGAATATGGTTTCAACAAGTCACCTGGAAGACGGGGATGAAGAAATGATCCAATCTGATACAGATCCTTGGATCAAACACTTAAACAATCTTTGGGATACCCGCTTTGAACAGCGCGAGCCACCCACAGAAGATAAGGTTGTTCAGATCAATTTAGGAGATGAGGCTAATCTTAAGCCCATCTTTATAAGCGAAGGTCTGTCACCTTCGGAGAAAAAGGATCTAATATCTCTTGTACAAGAATATATAGACGTCTTCGCCTGGAATTACGAAGACATGCCTGGACTTGATCCTCAAGTGGCTATGCATCGCCTCAACATTAATACGGACGTAAAGTCGGTCAAACAACAACAGCGACGGTTCCGTCCAGAAATAATGGAGGCAATTCAATCAGAAGTCAGAAAGCTTATAGACTCTGGCTTCATTAGAGAAGAACAACATCCTGATTGGGTAGCCAACATCGTCCCCGTTGCTAAAAAGAACGAAAAGATCCGAATCTGCATTGATTTTCGTGATCTAAACGAGGCCTGTCCCAAGGATGAATTTTCACTGCCAATTACAGATGTCATGATTGACAATACATGTGGATTTGAGCGAATGTCCTTCATGGATAAATTTTTGGGATATAATCAAATCAAAATGTATCCTGATGATGAAAAACATACCTCTTTCAGGACACCACTGGGGGTATACTGCTACACCGTCATGCCCTTCGGATTGAAGAATGCAGGGGCAACGTATCAAAGGGCCATGAATGCCATTTTCCACAAACACATGCGCAAAACGGTGGAATGCTATGTTGACGACATCGCAGTAAAAAGCCGCGCTAAAGGTGATCATATAACTGATCTAAAGGTTGTCTTCGACATCATGCGGGCCCATCAATTGAAGATGAACCCCACCAAATCCTTCCTGGGGGTGGCCAGTGGCAAATTCCTAGGATTTGTCGTAACCTCCGCGGGGATTCATTTGGATCCGGAAAAGATTCGCGCTATCCAGGAAATGCAACCTCCGAGAAACCTCAAAGAGCTCAGGGGATTGCAAGGACGATTGGCGTACATCCGAAGGTTTATCTCAAATCTCTCCGGAAGATGCCAACCCTTTACCAAATTAATGAAGAAGGGTGTTTCGTTCATTTGGGACAACGCTTGCCAGCAAGCATTTGAGGAAATTAAACAATACCTCACACAGCCACCAGTCCTTGCAGCTCCAGTGTCCGGAAAACCTTTCCTGGTATACGTCCGAGCGATGGATCATTCTTTAGGAGCCTTATTAGCTCAGAACGATGATCAAGGACGAGAGCAAGCGATCTACTATTTGAGTAGAAGAATGATCAGGGCCGAACACCGGTACAACCCGATCGAGAAGGAATGTTTGGCGTTGGTGTTCGCTGTTCAGAAAATGCGGCACTATTTGGTAGGTCAGACAATAAACGTCATATCAAAAGTCAACCCCCTAAGGTTACTTATGACAAAGCCTTCATCATTAAATGACCGACTGGCAAAATGGGCCATATTATAATCCCAATATGAAATGCACTTTTTACCACAAAAAACTGTGAAGGGACAAGCTGTGGCAGATTTCCTGGCTGAGCATCCAGATCCGAGGGCAGCCAAACTTTACGAGGATCTCCCAGACGAGGTCGCTGCAGCCTGCCAGACTCAGACATCCTTCGAAAGGCAAGTGCGGCAACTTTTCTTTGACGGTGCATCAAGAACAAGCTCAAAAGGACATATAGTGGCAGGAGTAGGAGTAGTACTCGTCTCCCCACAGAACTATGTGATTCCTCAAGCTGTCTCGTTAACCGAGCCTTGTTCTAACAATGTAGCGGAGTACAATGCCCTCTTGATTGGGATGCGACTCGCCGATGAGGTTGGCGTTAAAAATCTCGAGGCATATGGTGACTCTAAGCTCATCGTCAGCCAAGTTCGCGGGGAGTACGAAGTCAGACATGAAGATCTAGTACCCTATTACAACGCAACTGTCTACATGGCCCAGAGGTTCACCAACTTTTACATTGACCATGTACCACGCAAGCAAAATGCGCATGCAGATGCACTAGCTTCCCTCGCTGCCTCCTTAGCTCTTCCGGCCGGAGCAGTAGAGAAAATATTCGTTCACAGCCACGACTTGTATTGCCCGAGAATTGTTCTTGAGGACTACCAGGAGCCAACGGGAGATTGTCAAGACAAAGAAGCTCTTGAGTCGTCAACCGGTCCAGAGCCCAGAGACTGGAGATTCCCTTACATCGATTATGTCTTGTACGGTATCCTGCATGAAGACACCAAAGAAGCGGCTGCCATTAGAAGGAAAGCTCCCAAATTCTACTATAATGCGATCACACGAACATTGTATCGTCGATCGCATGACGGGATCTTGCTTCGCTGCCTTTCACAAAAAGAGGCACAGGAGGTATTGAAAGAAGCCCATGACGGCACGTGTGGAGCCCATCAACCTGGCCCAAAACTTGCCTTTCGACTCCAAAGGTTGGGATATTACTAGCCCAAGATGATTGCTGACGCCATCACTTATGCAAAAAGATGTCACGCCTGTCAAGTACATGGCGATTTCATCCATCAAGCACCAGGATACCTTCATTCTGCGACCTCTACCTGGCCATTTGAAATGTGGGGAATGGATGTAGTTGGTCCTATCAGCCCACCATCCTCAAAAGGACATCGGTTTATTTTGGCCATAACCGATTATTTCTCCAAATGGGCTGAGGCCATTCCTTTGAAGGAGGTGAAGTCATCTAACGTGATCAAATTCGTCAAACATCATGTCATTTATCGTTTTGGGGTGCCTCGGCGAATTGTCCATGACAATGGACCCCAGTTCGTCAGTCAGGCTTTTCAGAGGTTCTGCGCTAAGTTCAGAATTCAGAGTGCGTCCTCAACAGCATACTACCCCACCACTAATGGTCTCGCAGAAGCTTTCAACAAGACCATTGGCAAGCTTCTCAAGAAATTCCTCTCTAAAAGTCAACGTGACTGGGACGACAAGCTAGGTGAATGCTTATGGGCCTATCGCACGACTGTTCGAACCCCAACTAAAGCTACGCCATTTTTCTTGGTATATGGGTGTGAAGCCGTGCTCCCACTAGAAATCCGAATCCCATCTCTACGCGTAGCATTGACAGCAGAGATGACAAATGAGGAGAAGCATCGACAGCGACTCCAAGAGTTGGAAGCCTTAGATGATAAACTCTGCAGGCCCAACAACAAATCGAGCTCTACCAAGCTCGGATTACCAGAGCCTTCAACAAGAAAGTTAAAGTGCGAACGTTCAAGAAAGGTGACCTTGTCTTAGCCGTCAGAAGACCTATGGTGATGACACATAAGACAAAAGGAAAATTCCAGCCCAAATGGGAGGGACCATTTGTAGTAGAGTCGGTCTACTCAAATGGATCGTATCGCCTCATAACCTCAAATGGCGATACACTCATGATGCTGATCAATGGCAGATTCCTGAAGAAGTACTATCCTTAATGGTACTTCTCCGCCGATCAAGTTAAAAGTACACCTCTGATTAAAACTCCAGATCCAAGAAAAGTTTCTTTCCTTCATTCTGTCACATCATGATAGATCAATGACAAGCTAAGTGCGCATTGATTGTACCATGATGCATGTTGATAAAGAAACGAAAGGTGAAACTGGGGTTCTAATATTCCTATCTTCATCAACGTCCGACGCCCCCAACGGCTAAGGACAGAGGAAAATGTTAGCCTCTAAGCCCAACATAAGTCTTCGACAACTCATCATGCTGAGGGGAATAGCATGGCTAGCCCAACTCAAACGGTAGTTGGTAAAGGCACCTCAAATCCGTTGATAGCTGAGGGTTTGCTAAAAATCCTAAGTGGATGTAGTTCCACCCTCTCCTCCAAAATTCCTTACCAATTCTCATACACAGAATGGTAGGTCTACAAAATATAATCATTGCTACGTTAACACTATACCTCTGGTAATGAAAATTTTCAATACTCCCTATCAAGTACAAACTTTACTTGTCAACCCTATAAGGAGTAGCAAACCTTCAAATTTGTCAGGTTAACACTATACCTCTGGCACTTCAAACTTCACTTGTCAATTCTCATCAATAGAATGGTAGGCCCTCAAATTGCTTGTATCGCAAACCAATTTTTGTCAAGTTAATACCATACCTCTGACAAATTACTGTTAAGTTAACATTACACTCCTAACAGTAATTAAGCTGCTGCCAAGTTTAATATTAAATCTCTGACAGCCATTTTTCCCTCAGACTTCCATATCGAAGCTGAAATGAACGATGCTAAGTTTAATATTATACCTCTAGCGTCCAGGTCATTGCCGAGTTCAACAATACACTTATGGCCATGACTTTCCCTCGGACTTCCTTGTCAAAGTCGAGATGACCAATGTCAAGTTCAAAATTACACCTCTAGCATTACCCTCGCTACCAAGTTAAACATCACACCTATGACAGTGATACTTTCAGTTTTCCCAAATAAAACTGAAATGCTTTTGAGTCAAGTTAATATCACACCTCTGACTCACATTCTTGTCAAATTAACATCACACTTCTGACAAGACTACATTCAACCCGTTAAGTTAATATCACACCTCTAACGGTAAAAACTTTCCTAGGTCCCCCGCGAATCTAGTCTCACTTGTTAGTCTCATCAACAGAATAACAAGTCTACCTAAAAACATTGTTAGGTTAACATTACATCGTTAACAGTGTTTTCATTAGATCCCCAGCTGATCTTAATCAAGTTAATTCCTAACCTCTGATAAAAGCTCATCTTCCCTGGGAGCACAAGTTCTACCTGTCACTTTCCTTTATAGAGTGGCAGGTCCACAAAAATTACCTTATCCCTTGTCAAGTTAATATCACACCTCTGACAGCATTGTTGAGTTCCTGAAATAGGATCTCTCTCTAAAAAATCTGACTCGTTAAGATTATCATCATAGTTTTGACAAGTCAAAGACTCTTTGCTTCTATTCGTCGGACTAAAAAAAAAGTTCAAGACAATAGGAGACAAAAAGAAAAGTTTCGCTTTTATTTATATCCAGGCATATGAAAGTGATACAAAACACTCTCTTATACAATAAGATTGAGTGTTACAATAAAGGAATACAAAGAAGTCCCTCTCTCTCAAAGGTTGCACTCACTCCTTGAAGCTTCTCACCATTCTAAGTACAAGATGTTCGGAAGGGCGCCAAAGATGGGCTGAGCACTGTGATGACGTTTGGAGGCTGATTATGTCACCATGCATGACGTAAACATCGAAGAAGCTCCTCGTTGACCAAGAGCAATGGTGTTTCTTGAGGTCAAAATGCAGCAGAACCTTCTGATTCCACCTGACCAACCGATGTAGGCTATGATCCTTCGTTGATGAACATTTCCACCACCAGAAAGTCATCCAATGAGCATGGAACTTTCATCGATGCCACTTCTGGGGTAAGTGAAGGGAGAATCCAAGACCATACCCACCACTATACCCACCGCCATACTCACTCTGACCATGCCATGCCAAGAAGCATGACCGGTGCATTGAATCCAAAGAGATCTTGGCGGGTGTCAGATCCTCGTCTCCCGAGAACAGGAGCCATGACTTCTTCTCCAGTGGTCGACCATCGAACAAGTTCGCTAGCCGAAATATTCTCCCAGGGGCCCAGTGAATATGAAAGAGGATGATTAAGCCTACCTGTGAGAAGCAAATAAAAATTAGAAGATCTGAAGCTTAGTATACTTCAACAGAAGAACTAAGTGACAGACGCAGCTATTGCTGAAAACTTCAGACGCAGGGATGACCCGCGCAGCAAATCAAAATTCTGCTGCGACAGAAACAGACGCGGTCAAAGTTGTGATACACATCGATTCGAACGCAGTCTAGTTTTGCACCCGCGTCTAAAATATGAGACGCGAAGAGAATCAGACGCGAAAATTGCCATCTCCCTGTTTGATAAACAGGGGTTGCTACATTCAAGTCTGAAACCTTCGATCTGAGTTGAAATTCTTCTAAGTCTACAGCCTCAGACGCGAGCTCTGTATGGAAAGCTCGCGGTCCAGGTGCAAAAGTCCATTATACTCGCGTCCAGAGGATTCTGAGTCAGAGTTTACACTCAATCAATGTGCACTTCATCTGAAGTCTCAATGGCGCAACTTTCAAATGATGGGCGCACCAGTCAGATTTCAGCAGAAGGAAGTCATACCCACAGAATAACCCGTTGAGGGTTGAACTTTCTGCATCAAGGCGCGGACATAAAGGGTGCTCAAAGAGACGCTTTTTGATCTTGAAATCACTTGACAGTGATGATCTTCTGGGGAGATTAAAGCAAAGCGTGAAAGCTTTGGGTCGTCATCGTCCATAGGGGCAAATCCCATTAAAAGTCCTTATAGGAAGAAGATGGAATCCCTCAGAGCGCTCGCTCTCAAGGAAAACAGTCTAAGTAACAGACTGTTAAAAGCAGGGGGTGAGGCCTATTTATAGGCAACCCATAAAGCCTATAATTAATGGCTCACTAATCAGAACCGTCAGCCTTAATTCCCGCACGAATGTCAAAGCCTAATGAAGGGCTGACGCGTGGATTGTCGCTTCGGGAAGCAACGAAGACGCAGGCCTTCAACCGCCAGTGCCGATTTGGCATTAAAAGGCATTAATGTCTAAACCCAATGAAGGGCTGACGCGTGGACTGCCGCTTCGGGAAACATCGGATGATGCGAGTCCCTAATCGTCAACGTCGACTTGACATTTAAAGATCTAACAAAATCTTTATGACAAGCCGCATGTAACGCCTGGGAAGTTACACCAAACGCAGGCCCGAGAGCCGCGTCCAAGAACTTGCGTCCCTTTACGAATTCAAAAACGGCGTCCTTTTTTTCATTCCAGTTAAGAGAACTGTGACCGCGTCTCTCGGAGTGATTCAAAGCTGCGTCCCCTCAGTAAAAAGGACCCATTCTGGGGTCACGCTTTGAAATCACATAAAATTGGAAAGCGCATTAAATGCAGCGTGAAGTTCGCACGCCAAAAAGAAGGTGTCCCCTCAATTCTACAGGACACGTGGCAACATACTCATGGCACGGATTTGCATCCAACAGTCGCGTCTTCATCTCTAAAGACGCGTCCCTTCTCAACACGGCCAGCGTTGCGTCCGAAAGCCGCGTCTTCATTCCAAAAGACGCGTCCCTCCGAAGATCGCATCTTTTCAACCCGGCCAAAGTCGCGTCTACCTTATGGAGTAACAGTCGCGTTGTCATCCCAAAAGATGCACCCCTATAAAAGGCGCGTCTTTAAAGCAGTATCACCCCTGCGTCCACAGAACTGGCGTGTAGTCCTTGCTTCTGCAATTTAGTTCAAAAGTACACTGGCACAAGCAGACGACTGCCCACCCCTGGTTTAAAGTACACCAACAACAAACTCAAAACATCAGGGAGGTTTAGACTGTGTATCTAGATACTCAACACGATCAGTTTTGGTGGCTTCAAAGAGTTCCACAGTACACTCACGAAGGCCATACTCCAAATAAGATCAAGCCCGGAGCATTGTCAGTCCAATCATGAGAAGGGTGAATTCAGCTAGAGTCCAAAGTATTTCGAAATCCGTCCCAGCTAACTGCGGAATATCAAAAACTTTGGAGGGGGTTCTGTAGGCTGTCTAAAAATCATTAAGACAAGTCGTCAAAAGTAGAGTCCCAAACTCCAGACGCAGGGCTAATCATAGCCATCAAAGCAGCGCCAAGACGCGAGGATCAAAATTCGCGTCTCAGCCAGCACTGCAGCACTAAGGCGCGAGGGTCGAAACCCGCGTCTCAGCCAGCACTGCAGCACCAAGGCGCGAGGGTCGAAACCCGCGTCTCAGCCAGCACTGCAGCACCAAGACGCGAGGGTCAAAACCCGCGTCTCAGTTATAACTTTCCTCGTTATGGGGTCAATCACCACCCACATAATAAGGAAGTTAACCCTCATTGTGGAGTGTTTTTAGGGGGCACGTTTGCCCCTGAAACCTCTATAAATAGCCCCGTTGCTATGGAAGGTCAAGGAGAATTCAGATCAGAGAGGTCGGTCAATTAGATCTTGACTTAAGAATTTCCACAGAGAAGGAAAGAGAGTCCAACTCTTCAAGTAACTTGCTGCGTACAAGTTAATCTTTGCCTATAATCTCTTTGAGATTTCTGGTCGACAGAGCTGTGTTACTCCGTCCACCATCCAAAGAGAAGATCCCCAAAAGTGCCTGACGTTCACCCGGTTAACGGAAAACAAGATTCACTTTCCACCGCCACCTGAAGAACCCAGCATTAAACAAAGGGAGGATTCAAGACTCAATATCCTCCCTCCCTTGTAGTCGGAATATAAGTCCGTTGTAATTTTTCAATTGATTCAAGGAAACTTTACGCGAATTTTTCTCCCACAAAACAGAAGGCCGTCGTTAGCATTATCAGCCATATTGACTTATGCTCTGTCTGTTCGCACTGAGCTGACTGTCGCCAAGAAGCATACCCGCTATCTTTATCTTCTTCATCAGATGACTGGACTGATCTTCTCCTTGGTTCTGGTGAGGCTACTGCCACTGAGGAGGATGGCTGTTCATAAGTGTAGGGTATCGCAACCCTAGATCTGGTGTTCCGAAAAATACCCTCTTCATGCACCAAGACTTCGTCTAAACCTGGGCTGTAATCTGGATCTGGGGAGCTGTAGGAAGTATCGTCGGACGCTTGTCTGCCCCTGCGCAGCTCTTGTCCTCCCCCGATCATGTTGACGGATGCGGAGGGTAGGTCTCGCGAGACGCTCCTTTTATGATGTTTCACCGGGGCTTGTACCGACAGCCGATCAAAAACTGATCGTCGGCCTGGAGAAGTGGCGAGGATTGGTCGTAACCGGCAATGGGCTGAGTGGACTGTCACCAACTGGCATCCCACTTGTTGATAACAGGAGGAAGAGGTTTGTTTATTTGTCAACAATTCCTGCAAATCAGACCCGCTTGGGCCTAAATAATCCAGCGCAGAGGCTCTTTTGGATCGTACATAGGACAATGTCCTGCTCCTTTTATCCCTGCAGAAGGGATTAGCACTGAATAGCGCTTCGGTTCTAGCTTCGCCACAAAGCGCGAGCTTAGCGCTTGACGAACTGGAGAGCGGAGCACGCTGTGGTGCTTTATCCGCTATGCTGCTGCGAAGGCGATTAGCCTTAGATAGTACTTTGGCTCTAGCTTCGCGGCCATGACCCCTGCGTGTACGCTGTGGTACAGTAGCTTCGCTCATGAGAACGAGGCCGTCGCGAGGCGTTGTTGCTCTTGAATTAGGCGACAGTATGATTGCCGTCGTGACTTCGCGGCTGGCAACATTGTTGGAGCAGACAGGCATCTTGCCTTTTTCTTCACGAGAGAGGCGCGGTTTTGGCGTAGCTACGCCTGAGGCTTCGGCCAGAGACTTCTGTTTAGGCCTCCACATCCGCTTTGGCAGAGGATACTTAGGTTCACAAGGAACCTGATTAGCCACACGCGAGGCTGAAAGGTGTTGGCAGAATTCTGCTTCTGGTTTCTGCTCTGAAACCTTCGCCGTGGAGACCTTCCTATGCTTCCGTGCATGAAGCATTAGACCACCCCCAGAGTGGACTTCTTCAAATTTTCCTTGGTCGAAGTGAACGACCAGGTTCTCAAAAGTGAAGGATTTGGACTGCGGGCGTGCTTCCTTGTTGCGCCAGAGGACCGCAGTAGGCTCGCAGAGAACCTTTTCTGTCTCCGCAGAGACTTTCCTTGAAGATTTAGCCAGAGAGGCTCTGGTAGCACCGGCTTTTCTGAATTCAGAGTTAGACCCGAAGGTCTGTTCGTCGCATTGCGATACTTGATTCTCGGCAGTGGAGAAATTATTCCCCAGCGGAGTCGCCATCTTGTTTTCCATTGATTTGCAAAGGGGAAAACTTATAATAAAAAGTTGAGGAGCTAAATTACAAGTATTCTAAAAGATTACAAGTAGATCTCCTCAGAGATTCTGGAGAAGTGTGCCAGTAGGAGTCTGGTTAGCGCGCGACCACTTTGTCCCTTTGACGATGCGAGCGATGAGATTCCCTTCTCGCCTGGTTCGGGGAATCAGAGAACAGAAGGTTGGTAGAACCCTCTTGCTACTTCTCAAAACCGCCTTCAATTAGGAATTTCTTCTCGCCTTGTTTCGGAGATCCCTTAAGAAGAAAGTATTAGGGTATCAGCACCCTGAATAGAGAAGCAATTCTCTAAAAGTCTCTGAATTCTTGTGCGCGCGATGCGTCGTGAAGAAGTCTCTGCTTGTGGAGTCCTCTCTCTCTTTGCCGGGGGTCTCTTGCGCATGTGCGTGGTTCCCTCCTTGTGCCCCTGGTGGGCTATTTATAGGGAGAGTAAGGGTATAATTGTCCCTTGAAAATATAGAAACAGATTGAATCAAATCTGTTTAAATTTAGAAAGTAGCCTTGCTGCGAGGCTAGGATCAGCTTCTGCGAAGCTAGAAATGGCAGGTCGGTTGATCCTCCTGATCTGTTTTGATTCTTTCCATATAATTAAAAGATCTCTCCTGATCCTCTTACTCGTTTTAGAAGAGTCAAGAGATTGTGACAATCAACTGCCAAATTTGATCTCAGATTTGATCTTAATTGGATTTGATCTTGATCCCGATTAGATCTGATCTCATCTGGAGATTTGATTGGTCAAAGGTTGACCATAGCAGACCAGCAGCGGCGCTGCCCGCTTTGAACTCACAGCGGAACTGGAGACAGTATCTGGCGAAGTCAGAAGAAAGCTCTTCGGCGGAGCTAGATGTCGTCTGTGGTGAAGCTACCGCATACCCTTTCTGCGCAGTTGCGTCTGGCTTCAGGCGGAGCTAACTCTCTCTGCGGAGTAGTTTAGGCGAATCTATAAGTTAGCTTCCTGGCGGAGCTTTGAATGGCTTCAAGGCGAAGTTGGATGATCTTAGCCTCTCAGGCGAGGCTATCCCTTTGGGCTCATGTGATGCTAAGTGCTAGCATCTTAGACCTACTGAGGTCTGTTCAGAGACAATCCGGGCTCACTGTCTGCTTGATGGATCAGTGGAGTCCAAGTTGCTTCCTTGTCCCTCGGAGATGGGTGAAAACTGGTCGTCAGCTTGTCTGTCACTTGTCTTTTGTAAATGTCAACAAGTTTAGACATTGTTCAGACCAATAAGAATCTTGTCTTTTTTAAGTGTCAACAGGCCTCCGAAAAAATGAAACCGTGTATCTATATGTTTGCTCCTCCCATAATGTACTGAGTTCTTTGTAAGTTGGATAGCTAATTTGTTGTCCATAAATATTACAGTCGCTTCTTCTTGTGGATGATCCAACTCCTTTAAAATATTTCGCAACAAAATAGCTTCACATACAGTAGATGAAGCTGCCACATACTCTGCTTCGCATGAAGATAAGACCACAACTCCTTTCTTCTTTGAGGTCCATGAAAATGTAGTTGATCCAAGATAGAAGACATAGCCAGTGGTGCTTTTCTTCTCATCTTGATCACCTCCCCAGTCGCTATCTGAATAGCCTATTAACTCTGCAGTTTCACCATTAGTATAAAATAGACCAAGGTTGAGTGTACCTTTGATATACCTTAGAATCCTCTTTGCAGCTAGCCAATAAGACTCCTTCGGTGTCTCCATATAGCGACTCACAAGTCTGACTCCATAAATAATATCGGGCCTTGTGATCGTCAAGTACCTCAGGGTACCAACTAGACTTTTGAAAAGAGTCGAGTCTACAAAATCTCCATTTCCTTCTCTTGATAGCTTCATTCTTGTGGCTATTAGGGTGTTCACTGGGTTGCAGTTACTCATCTTGAATTTGTCCAAGATCTCCTTCATGTACTTCTTTTGAGATATAAATATCCCATCTTATTGTTGCTTCACTTCGATACCAAGAAAATAGGACATCAATCCATTGTCTGTCATTTCAAATTCATTGAACATCGCCTCCTTGAATTCAGCAAGCATCTTGGCGCTACTTCCTGTGTATAACAAGTCTTCAACATAAAGATAAATTATTAGAAATTCACCTTGATTGTTCCTCTTCATGTAGATGGCATGCTCATAAGGACATTTGGTGAAGCCATTTTGATGAAGATAACCATCAATTCGGGCATTCCATACCCGTGGTGCCAGCTTTAAGCCGTACAAGGCTTTCTTTAGGTGATATACTTTGTCTTCTTACCCTTTTATCAGAAAACCTTCTGGTGCTGAACATACACCTCTTCTTCAAGAATATCATTGAGAAATGCTAACTTGACATCTAGATGATATATCTTCCACCTGTGATGAGCTGCAAGTGAAATTAATAGTCTCACCGTGTCCAATCGAGCAACTGGTGCAAAGACTTCTTCGTAGTCGATGCCATATTTTTATTTATAGCCTTTCTCTACAAGCCTCGCCTTGTACCAATCAACTTCACCATCTGTTGTGCGTTTGATCTTGTACACCCATTTGACACCTATTGCCTTGTGATTTTATGGAATGTTGTCAACTCCCATGTGTCATTCTTCTGGATGGCATGCATCTCCTCCTTCATTGCTGATCGCCAACGATCTTCTTCTTTAGCCTCTTGAAAGTGAGAGGCTCATGATCAGCATATAAGAAGAAGAGATTAGTCTTTCCATCTTCTTCTATCTACTTATAGATCTCCCTGAGGCTTCTCATTTTGATGGGACCTTGTTGCACAGAGGATTCACTACTACTACCATCCCCAGAAGATGGAGAACCTCTTGTAGGAGACGGTGTAGTATGTTGAGGAGATGGTGGTATAGCTGGTGGTGGAACCTCTTGTAGGGGCTCGTCAGGTTCATTCACCATGGGTTGCTCTTTGACAGTCTCTTCATTGCTCCAACTCCATGCTTCAGCTTCATTGAAGACAACGTCTCTACTAACTACTAGTTTCTTAGTTAGTCGATTGTAGAGCTTGAATGCCTTAAACTCCTCGCTATATCCGATGAAAATGTATTTTTCACCGTGATTGTCAAGCTTCTTCCGTTTGACTTCAGGTACTTGAGCATATGCAACACACCCAAAAATTCTTAGGTGTGCGACATTAGGCGTGTAACCGCCCCATGCCTCTTGAAGAGTCCTGCCCTTCACTTACTTCGTCGGGCACGGTTGAGCAAGTAAGTTGAACATGTCACAGCTTCCGCTCAAAACTGCTTCGGCAGCCCCTTTTCTTGAGCATGGTTCTTGTCATGTCAAGAATAGTGCGGTTCTTTCTTTCTGTGATGCCATTTTGCTGTGGTGTGTAGGCAGTAGTAAACTGCCTCTTTATGCCTTACTTCCTGCAATATTCTTTAAACATATTTGAGACGTACTCACCACCTCGATCAGATCGGAGAGTTATTAGCTTGTGGCCACTCTCTGCTTCAACAAGAGCTTTAAAATTCTTAAAGGTAGTAAAGACAGGAGATTTTTCTTTAAGGATGTACACCCACAACTTTCTACTGAAATCATCAATGAAGGTAATAAAATATCTATTACCTCCTAAAGAGACGGGGTCTAATGGTCCGCAGATGTCAGTATGAGCAAGTTGCAATGGTGCCTCCGCTCTCCACGACCTTCCACTGGGAAAAGGAAGTCATGCTTGCTTGCCAATTATGCAAACTTCACAAGTATGATTTGGTGGATCGATTGTTGGAAAACCCCGTACCATGCCGGTTGTAGATAGTAGCTTCAGGCCGCTGAAGTCTAGATTGCTGAAGCGAAGATACCACCTCCATGACTCATTCTTCATGAGTCCTTGAAAAAAATTTCTCAACTTTCGTGTTTAGATGCAAGGAAAACATGCGGTTCCTTGTTATCTTAACGCAAGCTATAAGACCTCATTTTGTATTTTTCAACCAAAGATGGTTGTTCTTCATATATACTTTATATCCTTTTTTGAGTAATTGACCGATGCTGAGAACATTACTTTTCATGTTAGGAATATAATAAACATTGGAAATATACTCAGGCTTACCATCCTTTTGATAGATTTTGATCTTCCCTCTGGCTTCAACATGGAGTTTTGAAGAATCTCCCAAGCTCACACTTTCATGAACTCCTTCTGCGAGTTCCATGAAAAGTTCTTTCTTATCGCACATGTGGTTACTAGCACCCGAGTCAAGGTACCAAACATCATTCTGATCACTTGAATCATCATGAGGAAGAAGAAGAGTAGAGTATTACCCACATCATTTGTTGCTTCAGCAAGATTGGTAAGATCTTCAGTTCTGTGCCAGCAATCCGAGGCATAATGTCCAAATTTTTGACAGTTGTAGCATTGGATGTTCTTATTGCTTTCACGTCCAGATGTAAATCTTCCCCGGTTGCTTCGTCCTCGACCTCTGAAGCTTTGGAACTCCACTTGTTTTGAGTGGTTCGTTGCTGGGGACCACGACCCCTACCTCTACCATGACCACGACCTCTAGTATGTGAGCCTTGATCATTTAGAGTCAGCTTTGACTCTAATACTTGTTCCAAAACTATGGAACCGGTCTTCTTTTGCATGCGTTGCTCATGAACTTGGAGAGATCTCAAAAGCTCCTCTATTGTGATCTCCTCTAAATTCTTGGACTCCTCAATTGCCGCCACCACGTGCTCGAACTTTGATGTGAGGGATCGCAACAATTTCTCCATCATTCGGATGTCCTCTATCTTCTCTCCATTTCTCCTCATTTTATTCACAATTAGAAGTAATCGTGAATAATAATCGGAGATTTTTTCTTCATCTTTCATTTGAGCGGCTTCAAGATCGCCCCTCAAAGTTTGGAGGCGAATTCGCTTCACCCACTCGACTCCTTTGTAGATGGTAGCAAGGATTTCCCGTGCTTCCTTGCTCGTCGTTGCTTCGGTAACTCTCTCGAAGGTAAACTCGTCCAACCCTTGATAGAGTAGAAAATGAGCCTTACTATCCTTCTTTCTTTGCTCTTTAAGAGCCTTCTTCTCTTCAGCGGTGTAGGCAGCTTCTACCTCCGGTGTGGATTCCTTGAACCCATCAAAGATTAGCAACCACAACTCTTGAGAATCAAATAGAGCTTTCATCTGAATTGACCAACTCTCATAGTTATCTTTTAATAACTTGGGTAGTTGTGGATTGATGAGATTATTGGTGGAGGTCATGAGGAGAAGAGAAAATGAAAAAGAAATTGAATTGGCTCTGATACCAATTGTTGTATACTAGTCTACGGACTAATATACTATAATCTAAAAATTTAAGTGGAGACTGGATCTTATTCAACTTCTCTTTCTTGTTTGCTTGCTTGAAAAAATAAAGAGGTATATTAGCCTTTTATAGGCTTCAAAAAAAACTTACAAGAATACCAACCATCTACTTTAATGCCATAAACAAATGACAATAATACATATATGACTCTTTAATTTCTCCAATTCATGGCGACTTTTGATTTCTCCAAATTGATGATGACTCTTCATTCTTTCTAATTGAAGATTATGACTCTTCATTTCCTTCAATTGATGTTCACTCTTCATTTCTCCTAATTGATGATGATGACTCTTCATTTCTTTCAATTGATGATGACTCTTCATTTCTCCTAATTGATGATGATGGCTCTTCATTTCTTCACCTTATGGTGTCTCTTCTACTTTCAAAATTAATGTCATAAAAGACATTTTTATTTGAAATTTCAACACAGACACTGATTAGTCTACAATTCTGCATTATTATATCGCATTTCCCTACTGATTTATGAATAAAATATCAGTCTAAACTGTGTTTTGGTCTCTCTTGCAGATAAATCAAGAGTCTAAGGGCAAAGTAGTAATAAGAGCTTAATTAAACTCATTTTCGGGTAATTAAATTCAGATTTCTTGGAGGTCAAGTAAGGGAGCTTCTAGAAGATGCATTGAACCTAGACCCTTGCGCATGTCAAACAAATATCTAGGCAAAAATATCAGAATCTGAGTATACCAGGAAGGTCCTCGAAGCCAAGAGAAGTTCCTCGCCAAAACCAGGGACCTAGTCCCTGGTTTTGCCACGAAAACGCGGCAAATGCCGTGTTTTTGCGGCAAAGAGGTGGACCCACGCGTCGATTTTTGACGCGTGGGCTCGACTCGTCTTCTAGAAACCTCTTTTGCCTATAAAAACCCTGCAAAGGCCTGAAACGCAAGCAGATTTGAAATTAGGCTAGGTTTTCTATCTTTTAGTGTAGGTGTTCTTCTTATTTCTTTTGTATTTTCTTTTCTTTTTTAGATCTTATAATAGGGCTGAGAGATTCAGAGAGAGAAAAGGAGATATTGATGTAATAGATGGTGATAATCTACGTAAAGGTGTCTCCTTTCTTCTCCATTATAATCTTCTTCATCTTCTGCATGATGCTTAGCTAGATTTTCTTCTCATGGTGACTAACTACTAACCACTAACTAGCTAACCACTTACTTGATAATTCACATGAATCTAGTAGCCTCTAAAAGGCTTTGCTCTTGCAAGAGCCATTGATGACTCATGATGATGGGTTCTAACATCTAACTTGCTAACTAAGCTAACTCTCTTATTTCATACTTGCTTGTAATAGTTTTGATGATCTAATATTTGTATTAGCTTGCTCTTGATGCAAGTTTGAATGTGAAGAACCTTCTCATTGGCCATGCTTTGTATCGTCTCTTGAAGCCAAGAAATAGTGATGGCCAAGGATCCATGTGAGGCAACTATCACTAAGAGGTTAGCATGTTAGTGGAGTAATTAGTAGTTAGAAACCATGAGATTTATTTCATAGTATTCCTCATTATTTTTACTTTGTTTTAAAAATTATTTTCAAAATCTTTGTATCATTTTCTTATTGATGTTTTCACCAACTTCTTAGTTCACCTTTGTTTCATCTTTTTTTTTCAAACCACTTCTCTTTTGTTTTTACATCATTGTTTTATCGCCTTCTTCACCTATCCCTTCTAGAATTCTTTTCTTTTACTTTTTTCTCATTCTTTTACAAAGAACTTGTTAACAACCAGCGTGAATAAGAACTGTTAATGCTTCTATCGCCTTCCGTCCCTATGGATTCGACCCGTTGAGCCAATACTATAATGGAAGTATCGAGGGAAAATTAGCACATATATATTTTCATTGATCTCATAAAATACACATTTTCAAGTGCTCGTTCCCCTCCGATCAAATTTTTGGCGCCGTTGCTGGGGACGGGAATGATTTTAATTTCACATTCTTGTTAACATTTTCTTCTCTGTTTTAGTATGCAGGGCAATTTTTACAGATTCTTTGTATTGCAGAACGCTACTCTTGCTTGCCTCTCCCTGCTCTAGAAAGCATAAATCTTGCTTCTTATACTTTGCCGTGAAAATCAAAGACAAGCCGCGCAAACGCGGCAATTTTGTGGCATTTGTACTTTGTCTTTTGCTGGGACCTTGCATGTTGCATATATTGTTGTATTCTGCTGTTAATTATCTGGTTTTATTGCCTGTATACTATAATAATTAAAGAACTAAAATACGGTAATTGGACGTTTTTAAAACGATTTAGACATTTGCATTTAGGCACGTGTCAATTCAATTCCAATATACTGTATTTTGTTCTGTTGTTGTTGTTTGGTACGGAGAAGAAAAATTCGGTGTAAAATTTCCTTGAATCAATTGAAAGATTACAACGGACTAATGCTCCGACTACAAGGGAGGGAAGATGTTGAGTCTTGAATCTCCCCTTTGTTTAGTGCTGGGTTCTTCAAGTGGCGATGGAAAGTGAATCTTGTTTTCCGTTGACCGGGTGAACGTCAGGAACTTCTGGGGATCTTCTCTTCGGTTGGCGGACGGAGTAACACAGCTCTGTTGACCAAAACCTCAAAGAGATTGTAGGCAAAGATTAACTTGTACGCAGCAAGTTAGCTGAAGAGTTGGGCTCTCTTTCCTTCTCTATGGAAGCTCTCAAGTCAAGTTCTTTTCTGATCTCCAAAAAAAATCCGACCCCTTCTCCATAGCAACGGGGCTATTTATAGAGGTTTCAGGGCGAACGTGCCCCTAAAAACACTCCATAATAGGGGTTAACTTTCTCCGTTATGTGGGTCGTGATTGACCCCATAACCAGGGCAGTTACAACTGAGACGCGGGTTTCGACCCACGCGCCTTGGTGCCGCAGTGCTGCTGAGACGCGGGTTTCGACCCACGCGCCTTGGTGCCGCAGTGCTGCTGAGACGCGGGTTTCGACCCACGCGCCTTGGTGACGCAGTGCTGCTGAGATTAACCCTGCGTTTGGAGCTTGGGACTCTGCTTTTTGGCGACTTGTCTTAATGATTTTTAGACAGCCTACAGAACCCCCTCCAAAGTTTTCGATATTCCGCAGTTAGCTGGGACGGATTTCGAAATACTTTGGCCTCTAGCTGAATCCACTCTTATGATTGGACTGACAATGCTCCGGGCTTGATCTTGTTTGGAGTATGGTCTTCTTGAGTGTACTGTAGAACTCTTTGAAGCCGCCAAAACTGATCGCGTGGAGTCTCTAGATACACAGTTTAAACCTCCCTGATGCTTTGAGTTTTGTCGTTGGTGTACTTTAAACCAAGGGTGGACAGTCGTCTGCTTGTGCCAGTGTACTGTTGAACTGAATTACAAAAGTAAGGACTGAACGCCAGTTCTGTGGACGCAGGGGTAATACTGCTTTAAAGACGCGCCTTCTATAGGGGTGCATCCTTTGGGATGAAAACGCGACTGTTATTCCATGAGGTAGACGCGGCTTTGGCCGGGTCGAACAAGTGTGACCTTCGGAGGGACGCGTCTTTTGGAATGAAGACGCGGCTTTCCGGACGCAACTCTGACTCAGTTGAGAAGGTGCGTCCATCGGAGGGACGCGTCTCTTCGGATGAAGACGCGACTGTTGGATGTGAATTCGTGCCATGAGTATGTTGCCACGTGTCCTGTAGAATTGAGGGGACACCTTCTTTTTGGCTTGCGAACTTCACGCTGCATTTAATGCGCTTTTCAATTTTATGTGATTTCAAAGCGTGACCCCAAAATGGGTCCTTTTTGCTGAGGGGACGCTGCACTTAATGCACTGTCCACGCGTCAGGCGGTGATTAGGCGTCGAGCCAAGCGCCGCGTATCTTTGCGAATCACCGTGCCTATAAAAGGCGACAGTCCTTCAAGAGTCATCATTAGACTCTTGATAGCAGTGAAAAATTGCATAATTGTCATCATATTTACCATCACATTCGCACATTTATTCATATTATAATGCACATTTACTAATATTTTGTTATTTAATGTGTGCAGGCCTCGAATTATTATTTTAATAATAAATAAAGCTTAAAGAGCCCAAAAGCCCAGATCCAAGCCCATGTTTGAAGCCCAGGTGAAAAAGCGCAAATACAAAGAGTCAAAATGCAAATACAAGGGCTAAAAGTTGCAAATATCAAAGATGAGGGAAGGATAGACTTCTACCCAACCCTAAACACTTGCAGGATGAGGATAAAAGCCCAAAATTCGTGGATAGAAGATTTGGGATATTTGAAATCAAGGTAACTTGATTACTAAGTTATCTCGAAATCCCAAGATGGAGAGCCAGGATCACACTTCCAGAAGCAAAAGCCCACATGGACGGACCAGGAGGGGCCACGCGCCAAAGCGCGTGGCCAGAAGCCACAAAAGTGCCGCGGACCGCCGCAAATCCGCGGCACTTTGATCTCATCCAGATCCCAAATTTCGTGGGCAGGTTTATCAGGGACTCCTTGACCTTCTGCACTATAAATATCCGTGCAGTCGCAACAGGGAGGGGCATGTAGAGACGATTAGGGTTTTCTTTAGCCACTTTTATTCAAAGTTGTAATTTTTATTTTCATGCTCGTTGTGGAAGAAGAAGGAGCTTTGTAATTGGAGATCTCATCTGCAATAAAGGTTACTTTCTTTTGCACATTTAATTCTTGCTATTTTATTTTATTTTCTCTGTGTTTATTCTCTTCAGTTTTCATCTGTGATCTCGTGTTTTCTTTCTTCTTCTTTTCTTCTAATTAAAAATAAAAAAAGAATAAAAAAATAAATAATTTGAAAAAGAAAAAAAATGATGTCCAACTAATTCTTTGTATGGTTTGCTGATCACTTAAGCAACCCTAGGGCAAGTAGGATTTGAATCGATTGATGACCATCCATCAGAAACCCTAGGTTTAATAATTGTTTTTCTTGAAGATAAAACTGATAACTAGATCTATTAATCTAGGTTGCACAATTAAAGGACTCATCATGACTTCATGCTTAAGAACTAGGACGGCCTAAAGTTAAGATTAATCTTTTCTTAAGCTGTACTTAGATGTTAGGATGAAACTTGTTTAGTTTTTAATAATGGAACTTAGTTATAATCTAGTATCGTATTTTCTTACTTGAATCACTCTTAATAACCTAGGGTAAATCACATTTATCTCAAGATGAAATTCAACATCCAAGACTTGCATAGTGGGTTGTGGTAGTAGATCAGTAAAACCATGCTTCTTAATCCATATTCTCTTCAAATCTAATCTCTTCTGTGTTTACTCAAAGCATACCGAGGAATCTGCCGCAAAAGCTTGCATCGCATCCTTCCCTGAGGATCACGACCCGCTCGAGCCCTTGCTACAGCGGATTCGCATTGAGACTAAGAAAATCTGAACTCTATTTCAATTATCTAAATATCAATCAAAATTTTGGCGCCGTTGCCGGGGAAGGAACGGCACGATTTCCTCGATCTAACTATTTCTTTTCTTTCTGTTGCAAGTACAGAGAACAGGATACAGAAACAGAGCAGCAGAAATTACATATTGCAACCCTGTGCCTCTGCCCTAGAAGGCAGAGCACTTGGGCCTACTCCTTTGCCGCAGATCCGCGGCAAAAGCCGCAGAAACGCGGCAAGAGTAGTTAACTACTCACAGAAATTTCTGCAGGTTGCTCTGCAGTGCAAAATTCTATTTTCTGTTGTGTTGTTACCTCTCTGTGATCACTCTGCAACTGCTAATAATTAACATTAACCTATTTGTTGAAAAAAATAAAAAAATATTTTTAGACTCTTGCATTTAGGGCACGCGTCTATTTACATTTTTTTAATTCTGTTGAAGAGTGCTGGCGACAAGGTACGTTTGCATAGCATATAGATTAGGAAACACTCTTGGTTGTTTACTGCTTTCTTGAGTGATTACTTTTCTACCGCTTTACACGTACACTAATTCATCTTAAGGGCATCACCCATAAGCAAGATAAGGTGGGGATTTTATCACCCTTCCTTGGCCCACAAATCATATCCGTCACACTCACAACCCTAACCTTAAGTAAAATTTGACTAGACGTTGGCCCTAGGTTAACTCGGACTCAATAGGAGATTGACCGAAGGAGGAAAATTATTCGAAATTAACTCTTGTCAAATCGGTGTCTAGGCAGGGGATTGAGGGCCAAAAGCCCGAAGAACGGTGGTTATTTAATTAAGGAACGTCTCTGACGGAAAACCTCCCACCGGTCTTGCCACCTACCTGGCCGATTAGCTTGTGGTTAACGTCGACAGTAGACCTCCTAAGGACAGTCTAAAGTTAGGAGTCGTCTAGGTCAAGGCTTACCTTAGACTAGGACTTTTGATTGTTTTCTTTTTTGATTGATTGGGTGAACTTATTTGCTGATTGTGCATGACCGCTTGGTCGAGAGACCCACTTACATCCAGGCTAACTAGAACTAGTTCACCACCCGAGCTCAAGCCCGACTCACACATGGCACAACCACAGTCACTCCAAGATAGGTTCTATCCTATTAGAACCTCTCTTCCTTCTTGCATCCAGCTCACTATCGAAAGTGTTGACCCATATGAACTCAAGCCACAATACATCAACACTCTTCCCAAATTTCATGGACTTGAATCTGAGGATGCATACTTCTTCATAAGGGAATTTGAAGAAGTATGTCAAATGATGAATATGCCTAAGTTAGGAGACGATGCTATCAAACTTAGGTTTATCCCCTTTGCTTTGAAGGATTTAGCAAAGAAATGGCTCTACAGTCTAGAGGCCGGTTCTATATCTTCTTGGGATAATTTCATTAAGGCCTTCTTAAAGAAATTTTATCCCGTTCACAAGACTGCACTGATTAGGAAGAATATCCTCCAGTTTAAGCAAACAGCCAATGAACCTTTTTGGAAATACTTCGAGCGTTTTAAGGATCTCCTTGCCCAATGTCCTCACCATGGGATAGAGAAATGGCGACTTTGCCAAGTTCTCTATGATGGATTAGATTATTCTACTAAAGCACTGTTAGAATCCATGTGTCAAGGAGGATTTCTGCAAAAGAATGAAGATGAAGGATGGACATTGTTTGAGGAATTAGCTGAAAAATCCATCCAATGGGACCCTACTCCTGAAAAATCTAGGACTAATGACCCTACTTCTTCTAAAGGAGGTATCCATTTCATTGAGGCCAACGTAGCAACCGATGCTAAGTTAGCTGCTGTTATGCGTAGACTAGAGGCTCTTGAAACTAAAGAGCCAGTCTCTGTGAACCAAGTCAGCCCAACATCTTCGGCGGGCTGTACTTATTGTCAAGATATGAACCATGTGTTCGAGGAATGTCCTGTCTTCATCGCGCATCAAAGCTTGCCCGAACATACGAGTGCGGCCTTCACAAGGCCCGCCTACAATCCTTATGCACCCACCTACAATCCCGGTTGGAGAAACCATCCCAATTTTTCATGGGGCCCAAGCAACAATGATCAAGTGAGGCCCAAATTCTCCAACAACTTCCAAAATCCGCCCTATCAACAAAATTTCCCTAGTCAAAATCCTCCACCGTCTTTCCAAAATTCACAAATGGAGACAAGACTTTCAAATTTGGAAAGAAAGGTGGATACCCTAGTCAAAAGCCAAGACACGCTGGCTCAAGTCCTAAGTAGGATAGAGCTCCAATTGAACCAGCAAGAGAGACAGAGGGGTACCCTACCGAGTCAACCATTGCCTAACCCTAGGAATCCTAGGCCAGCCAATGAGGCTCAAGACCCAAATCAGTGTCATATGGTCCATACACTCAGATCGGGGAAACAAGTTGATAATCAAGTATCCATGCCATCGGATCCATCCATGCCATCCATTCCATCTAGCTCCACTTCTTCTCCATCCAGTCCCAAGGAAACTGAAGCTGAAAAGTCAGCAGATCAGTTGCACCAGCCTATAGCTCCATTTCCAAATAGGCTTAGAAGCAACAACAATGCACACATGGAGAAATTATTAGAGGTGTTCAATCAAGTTAGGCTCAACATTCCACTTCTTGATGCAATCCAACAGGTCCCTAGTTATGCCAAATTCATTAAGGACATGTGCACCAAGAAAAGAAAGACTAATGTGCCTAAGAAGGTTTTTCTAGCCACTAACATTAGTGAGCTACTGTCCAACCAGATCCCTATCAAGTATACGGACCCAGGTTGCCCCACCATTTCTTGCACCATAGGTCGAGCCGAAATCAATCGAGCACTCCTCGATTTAGGAGCCAGCATCAATTTGCTCCCTTTCTCCGTGTATCAACAACTTGGATTAGGTGAACTCAACCCGACCCAAGTTACTATTCAGTTGGCTGACCGCTCTATCAAAGTTCCTAAGGGAGAAATCAATGACGTTCTCATACGGGTAGGAGAATTCATTTACCCAGTAGATTTCATTGTCTTGGAGACACAACCTGTGTCTAATCCTAGGTCCCAAACTCCCGTTATCTTAGGAAGACCGTTCCTAGCAACCGCTAATGCAATCATAAATTGTAGAAACGGTTCCATGAGACTGACTTTTGGGGATATGACCAAGGAAGTCAATGTTTTCAACCTAGGTAAGCATCCCTACGATGTGACCGACCAACCTTTTGAGGTTAACTCCATTGAGAACATGACGAGTGAGCATAATGATGAGATCATATTTGAGTCTGAGAAAGAGGAAGAGTTAGAAACAAGTGATCTTAGCCTTGATGAGATCGAATGGGAATTAAATCTGAGTTCTATAGAAATGGGAGATTCTAGTATCACACCGCCACCCATTGAGCCAACTCCTTCTTTGGAGTTAAAAGCCTTGCCCAAACATCTTAAGTACGCCTACCTAGGTGAACAAGAGACGTTACCGGTCATAGTTGCATCTAATTTGACCAATAGGCAAGAGGAGGACCTGCTGGCAACCCTTAGGAGACATAGGGAAGCCATTGGTTGGACTATGGCAGATATTAAGGGACTGAGCCCTACGATAGTCCAGCATCGTATTCATCTTGAGGAAGGGACTAGACCAAAAAGGGATCCACAGCGTAGACTAAACCCACTTATGCAGGAGGCTGTACAAGCCGAGATAGTAAAACTGTTAGATAATGGGATAATTTATTCCATTTCCGATAGCAAATGGGTTAGCCCAATGCACGTGGTCCCTAAGAAGTCTAGCTTTACAGTGGTAGAGAACGACAAACATGAGTTAGTGCAAACACGATTGCCTACCAAGGTGAGAGTATGCATAGACTACCGTAAGTTGAATGCAGCCACTAGGAAAGATCATTTTCTCCTCCCTTTCATCGATCAAATGTTGGAAAGATTAGCAGGTCATGAGTATTACTGCTTTTTGGATGGGTATTCAGGGTATAACCAAATCCCTATAGCCCCGGAGGATCAAGAGAAAACAACGTTCACGTGTCCATTTGGGACATTTGCTTACCGTCGAATGCCTTTCGGCCTATGCAATGCCCCCGCCACATTCCAACGTTGTATGTTAAGCTTGTTTTCTGATATGGTCGAGCGTTTCCTAGAGATTTTCATGGACGACTTCTCAGTCTATGGAAATTCATTTGACCAGTGTCTCCATCATTTGGAGCTAGTGCTGAGTAGGTGCACCGAGAAGAACTTGACCCTCAATTGGGAAAAGTGTCACTTCATGGTGCAACAAGGGATTGTCCTAGGTCATGAGATATCTAGGGAAGGGATTAAGGTAGACAAGGCCAAAGTGGAAATCATTGCGAAACTTCCACTTCCTCGATGCGTGAAGGACATTCGATCCTTTTTAGGACACGCCGGATTTTATCGTAGGTTCATTAAGGACTTTAGCAAAATTGCTAGACCCCTTACAAACCTTCTAGCTAAGGACGTGTCCTTCATCTTTGATGATAGGTGCCTTAGTGCTTGGGAGAAATTGAAAGTGGAACTTATATCTGCCCCTATCATCTCACCTCCGGACTGGTCCAAGCCTTTTGAGATCATGTGTGACGCTTCTGATTTTGCGATAGGTGCTGTCTTAGGACAGCGTAAGGACAATAAGCAGCACGTGATCTACTATTCGAGTAGGACGCTTAATGAGGCCCAAATGAACTATACTACCACCGAGAAGGAATTCTTGGCAGTAGTGTTCGCTTTGGAGAAATTCCGTCCATACCTACTTGGGACTAAGACCACGATCTTCACTGACCATTCTGCTCTGCGATACCTTATGCTTAAGAAAGATGCGAAGGCCCGACTCATTCGTTGGATCCTTCTACTTCAAGAATTTGATCTCGAAATTCGAGATAAAAAAGGTGTCGAAAATGTCGTAGCTGACCATCTCTCTCGTGTGCCCAACGCACCTTCTGTCGAGCTGCCCATCAATGACAATTTTCCCGATGAGCAACTTCTAGCCATCTCTAAGGAACCTTGGTTTGCTGACATAGTAAATTACTTAGTCACAAACCAAACACCACCTAGTTGGTCCAAACAGGATAGATACCGATTCTTGTCTCAAGTTCGGTATTACATGTGGGAAGATCCTTATCTTTTCAAATATTATAGCGACCAAATCATTAGGAGATGTGTCCCCGACGAGGAGACTAGAAGCGTGCTAGCTTTTTGTCATGAGTTCGCTTGCGGTGGACATTTTGGTCCCCGCAAAACTGCCGAGAAAATTCTGCAAAGTGGCTTTTATTGGCCAACTGTGTTTAGAGATGCATTTGAGTATTGCAAGACTTGCACAAGATGTCAAATGATAGGAAGAATTTCCAAACGAAATATGATGCCCCTAAATCCCATTCTAGAAGTAGAACTTTTCGACGTATGGGGCATTGATTTTATGGGACCCTTCCCTAATTCGTTTGGGCACCAATACATCTTGTTGGCCGTAGACTATGTGTCGAAGTGGGTAGAAGCTGTCCCTTGCAAGACAAATGACAACAAAGTTGTTGTCAAATTCTTGAAAGATAATATCATCTCACGCTTTGGAATCCCTCGAGCCATCATTAGCGACAATGGCACACATTTTTGCAATAGAACTTTTGAAGCTCTTATGCGAAAATATGCCATTACTCACAAGTTGTCTACGCCCTACCATCCTCAAACTAGCGGACAGGTAGAAGTTTCCAATAGACAGGTCAAGCTCATCTTGGAGAAGACTGTGAATCAGAATAGGAAGGACTGGTCCATCAAACTGGTGGATGCCCTATGGGCATATAGGACTGCCTACAAGACGATTCTAGGAATGTCTCCCTATAGACTAGTCTTTGGAAAGGCTTGCCACCTTCCTGTCGAGCTAGAGCACCGGGCCCTATGGGCAATTAAGCAGCTAAATTTCGATTTAGATAGAGCCGGTGAGTTTCGAAAATTACAAATTTCTGAACTAGAGGAGTTGAGGAATGATGCATACGAGAATGCGAAGATTGCGAAGGATAGAGTTAAGGTTTTTCACGATAAATTCATCACGAGAAAAACTTTTGTCCAAGGACAAAAAGTTTTACTTTACAACTCTAGACTTCATCTCTTTCCCGGCAAATTGAAGTCAAGATGGACAGGACCATTCATTGTTAAGACGGTGTTTTCACACGGAGCCATAGAGATCTACGATCCCAAAAATGGCAATTCATTCAAGGTAAATGGTCAACGTCTTAAAATCTTTTTGGAGTCTGTGCCGGAAGCTAATGCGGCGATGGGTCTTTTTGACCCACTGTATCGGTGATTATATCTTTCTGTCAGTTCATGCATTCCATACATTTCATTCATACATTAGGGACAATGCATGAAACAAGTGTGGGGGAAGGGTATGTAATATATTAAAAAAAAAAATTAAAAAAAAATGTTATAAAAAGGAAATATTTGACTTATTTTTGAAAGAAATCTAAGTTAGTTTTAAGGATTAGGAAAATCATGATTAGGATTTCTAAAAACTTGGTCAAAATAAATAAATTGTTTAATTTTTAGGTATAGGAGAGAAATTGAATAAATAATTAGTCTTGATTTTTACCTTAATGAAATGTGCATACCAAATGCATATCTAGGATTCTAAGACAAAGACCTTGTGCCTCATAAAAAAAAAATAATAATAAAAAAAAAGAAGAAAAAAAATCACCAATTAAGCTGATACATGTGCCTCAAGAAGCATAAGTATTCATGCCTAAAGGTGAGTAAATAAAATAAAGTCCTTAGTTTTGGGGCCTAGTTCACTCGAATTTGAGTCCGCGGGGTGTTTTCTCACTTGGTGCCCTAAAGCCAACCGGTTTGGGAGTCATCGACTTTAAGTTCGTTACATGGGTGGATTAGAAAGCCTAAGAAGACTAAGAAATATAATATATGTATTAACACATATAATAATCAATTAGTTAGGTATGAGGGCCTCAAGAAGCCTTGATACTTATACGAAAGAAAATTAGATGAGTTATACATGCCAAAAAAAAAAAATTATATATATATATATATATATATATATATATATATATATATATATATATATATATATATATATATATATATTAACACATCTAATAGTCAATTAGTTAGGTATGAGGGCCTCAAGAAGCCTTGATACTTACACGAAAGAAAATTAGATGATGTTATAAAAATAATAAAGAGGTATGAGAGTCCAAGTTAAGGAATTCCTAGATTCACAAGGGTGCGTATGACTTTTGGTAACGAAAAAGACTATATTAGAAATTCAATTTTAATCCTTACCTAAAATGAATAACAATTAACTTTATAAAGACCAGGTTTGAAGAATGAATAAAAATGATAATCCTAAAACTTATAGACTACTTAGTCTCTTCAAATATAATTCAAATATTTTCCTTTTTATGGATTTTGTGGGTGTAATCCACTGAAAACCCTCACGAGACAACACTCGTCCTCTAGGGTAACCTAGGGGTTTAACGGCTTGTTGCACATGCTAAGTGCAACCGTGATTCCTACGAAAGTGAGTTAGCTAGGTTAGATTTTTCTCTTTCTTTTTGATTTTTACTCGAGGACGAGCAAAAAGATAAGTGTGGGGGTGTGATAGCAGTGAAAAATTGCATAATTGTCATCATATTTACCATCACATTCGCACATTTATTCATATTATAATGCACATTTACTAATATTTTGTTATTTAATGTGTGCAGGCCTCGAATTATTATTTTAATAATAAATAAAGCTTAAAGAGCCCAAAAGCCCAGATCCAAGCCCATGTTTGAAGCCCAGGTGAAAAAGCGCAAATACAAAGAGTCAAAATGCAAATACAAGGGCTAAAAGTTGCAAATATCAAAGATGAGGGAAGGATAGACTTCTACCCAACCCTAAACACTTGCAGGATGAGGATAAAAGCCCAAAATTCGTGGATAGAAGATTTGGGATATTTGAAATCAAGGTAACTTGATTACTAAGTTATCTCGAAATCCCAAGATGGAGAGCCAGGATCACACTTCCAGAAGCAAAAGCCCACATGGACGGACCAGGAGAGGCCACGCGCCAAAGCGCGTGGCCAGAAGCCACAAAAGTGCCGCGGACCGCCGCAAATCCGCGGCACTTTGATCTCATCCAGATCCCAAATTTCGTGGGCAGGTTTATCAGGGACTCCTCGACCTTCTGCACTATAAATATCCGTGCAGTCGCAACAGGGAGGGGCATGTAGAGACGATTAGGGTTTTCTTTAGCCACTTTTATTCAAAGTTGTAATTTTTATTTTCATGCTCGTTGTGGAAGAAGAAGGAGCTTTGTAATTGGAGATCTCATCTGCAATAAAGGTTACTTTCTTTTGCACATTTAATTCTTGCTATTTTATTTTATTTTCTCTGTGTTTATTCGCTTCGGTTTTCATCTGTGATCTCGTGTTTTCTTTCTTCTTCTTTTCTTCTAATTAAAAATAAAAAAAAAGAATAAAAAAATAAATAATTTGAAAAAGAAAAAAAAATGATGTCCAACTAATTCTTTGTATGGTTTGCTGATCACTTAAGCAACCCTAGGGCAAGTAGGATTTGAATCGATTGATGACCATCCATCAGAAACCCTAGGTTTAATAATTGTTTTTCTTGAAGATAAAACTGATAACTAGATCTATTAATCTAGGTTGCACAATTAAAGGACTCATCATGACTTCATGCTTAAGAACTAGGACGGCCTAAAGTTAAGATTAATCTTTTCTTAAGCTGTACTTAGATGTTAGGATGAAACTTGTTTAGTTTTTAATAATGGAACTTAGTTATAATCTAGTATCGTATTTTCTTACTTGAATCACTCTTAATAACCTAGGGTAAATCACATTTATCTCAAGATGAAATTCAACATCCAAGACTTGCATAGTGGGTTGTGGTAGTAGATCAGTAAAACCATGCTTCTTAATCCATATTCTCTTCAAATCTAATCTCTTCTGTGTTTACTCAAAGCATACCGAGGAATCTGCCGCAAAAGCTTGCATCGCATCCTTCCCTGAGGATCACGACCCGCTCGAGCCCTTGCTACAGCGGATTCGCATTGAGACTAAGAAAATCTGAACTCTATTTCAATTATCTAAATATCAATCAACTCTCCTTCGTCTTCGTGTGCATCTGTTAGGGTTTGAGAAAGGAGCTTCCTTTGTTCTCTTTTCCTTCATCTAACATCGGATCTTTGATCGCAATGGCACCAAAGGCCAAGCATACTGCTTCGTCTTCAAAGGCGATCGTCCCTGAGACCCAGAGGGGTGGTTCCTCCATGCAGGAAACCCCTATTTCAGGTATAAAAAGCCATCAGACTTGATTTTCGCCATTAGAGGGGTTTTTACAGAGTTCTTTTAACTCTTAAATCCCCTTTTGAATATGAACCGCCAACATGGGCTCATGCCCGTGTTTGATCATCAGGCGCGGTTCTTGAGTCGATAAGCAGGACGCAGGTTTAATGACCTCTGCTGTTCAAATCTGCGTCTGCTTGTTGAACACAGGGCCCGAATGAACCTTGCGTTTTGGATTCAACACTTAGAATTTTTCTAAGTGTGAAAGATTCAGACACAGATTTCTTATGACTCTTGCGTCTTGTGAAATCAGATGCTGGTCCTCATGAATCTTGCGTCTGAGTCCAATACTTAGAATTTTTTATAAGTCTTGGACTTTCAAAAACGCGGGTTCCATGCTAGCCTCGCGATCTTTGGATCTGGACGCAGATTTTGATGATCTCCGCGTCTGGGTTCATTTCTGCGTTTGAGTTGTAAACACTTAATCAATTTCTTTTCTGATCAAGTATTATCCTTTTTTGCAGTGCGATATTCCTCCGACCCTCTCTCCAAGAAGTGTCACTTCGGGCACGTAGGCGGTGCTGACCGTAACCTAACCTTCGTGTTGCAGAGGACTGCTCCTGTGACTGCTGACAAGTCGAAGGAGCGAAGGGAGAAGATCTCGAAGGTCGACATGAGGACCTTCCGGGAAATCATGACCGACGCAGATTTTGAGACGGATTCACGTATTCCGTTAAAGAAACCCGTCTTCTTCTTTGGGGACAACATCGGCGAGGATGATGACATCTTGCATGACGGTGATTACAAGTGGCTTCGCCAGATAGGGGGTAGGAAATTCTTTCTTCCCAATATGGAGAGAATGTATCCTTTATCCTATCTCCAGCACATGTCTGTCCCTCGGGCAATGGAATGGGAGCTTGCCCGATCTGTCCCCGGTGTCTCGCTTGGCATATTGGGCGCCAGGAAGGTACACTCTGGCGGACACGGAAAGGAAGTCTTTGGCTTGTTTCCTGGATTACTTAGGTCTGAGTATCCAGTAGGGGAAACTCCTCAGCTCAGCACTACTTTCATCAATGAATTCATGAAGGTGGGGGTGACTTTCCCGTTGACTTCCGCCCACTTGGGTGGGTTCATTCCTCCGACAAGTCTTGGTGGGGCAAGATGGTGAGCTTTGTCCTCGCCGAACTCGGAGGTCTGTTAGACCAGGTGGGTCTGTACCAAGCGGTCAGGGCTGTGCAATATGTCATCCCGCAGAGTTCCCACAATTTTTTCGGGATCCTGGAGCATTACAACCCTTTGACAGGGACATTCTTCACCCTGGTCGGAGAAATGGGGCTCCCCCTGCACGAGCTGTATGAAGTTTCGGGGCTGGTTATGGGAGATGCCCCTTATGAGGAATACGTCCCCACTTCCGAGGAGCTTCATCTCTTGAAGAAAGAGTGCCCTCGGGTATATGAGACCTACTGGGAAGTGTTATGTCACTTCCACATCTGTGGCCAAATAACTTCCTAGAGGACTAGGGGAGTTAAGCAGATGTCTTGGGCGAGCTACCTGTTTAATGGTATAACTGAGAAAGATCACTCAGTGACCATTCTAGCTCCCAGCTCCGATGAGGAAATCGCCGAGAGGATTAACGCCTCTGTGAGTTCTTACACCACAGAGTCAAATGAAGACACTTTCAAGCCTGACACAGTTTTTGAAAGTTTCCATCACCAGGCCCAGATCCCCTAACCGGGCACTACTGGCGGGCTTCCTCATGCTGTGGCTGAAGCGCTGCGTAGTGCCGACCCTGCCGCATGAAGTGATTGTCGCCGACGTGGTGTATCCGGCGGTGTTGTTGGCCTACGGTAGGTCTATCGCTCTCCTTCCAGCAATGGTGGCTGGGATCCAAAGCGGATTGCGGGCCCTGACTCAGAGCCTGTGCAAAGTGGAGGCCATCGTCGACTCCCACGGTAGACCAGAGGTTGACTCGGAGGGGAGGCCGAGAGTAAAGACCCCTAACCCCCGGGTCGAGCTTCCCTACATGTACCTAATGGCTTGGTATGTTATGCACTGCCCCTCACTGATGACGCCAGTGTCCCGATCTGAGGGGTTCGTCCCTTTTGTGCAACGGCTGGAGAACTCGAGCTGGTCCAACAACTATGTGTTCTACGTTCGGAAATGTATTCTGAACGCTTCAAATTACCATCTCAACCGTTGCTTCCCCGAGATTACAGATGCTGCTTATGGGGATAAGTTCGCCGACATTGTGGGTCCGGATGACTTCACGAGGCTGCCATCGGGAGTTTTCTGGTGGCTTATCAATATCCGGCCCGGGTATCTGCTCTTTCGGCATGGGAACTCGTGCATGATCGAGCCTTATATGCCGAATCGTTTTGCCCGACAGTTCGGCTATGACCAACTATATGTCGGCAACCCTAACGCCCAACTCGCCTTCAGTGGAAATTTGTTTGAAGGTGCTCGGGCCTGGTATTACAGCGTGGCTGGGGGGACAAAGGCTCTTTATAGCTTGCCTCACAAGACGCCAAACTGTTATGCAAGCCTTAGTTTCTGCACTTGATACTTCCAGGCTAGCAAGATACCTGGCTACTCAATGGAGCGTTCATGCATCAAGAGCATTAATGCGTCCTATGAGGAGAAATTGGCATCCAACAAGCGCATGCGGGGTATCGATTAATACCAGGCGGCTAAGAGGGAAGCCAGAGGAGAGACGCGGGTGGAATCGATAGCAGCAGCACCTAGGGAGCAGCCTGCTAGAAGGCGTCGACGGGCGGTGCCTAAACGTCCTCATGGCGATACTCTCCAGGCCGAGCCTGCCCCGAAGAAGGCCAGGAAAGACTCGGGGGCTGAAACTTCAATACGTAAGGTCGTCCCTTCCGGTGTTGAAGAGCAGAGGGAGGAAGAGGAGGAGGAAGACGAAACCCCCCTTGTTCGCCCTCGTGGATTGCGCAGCAGGGGTCCCGTGATTTTAGAAGAAGGGGAGCTTGCTGACGATCCCACTGCAACTGATGAGGCTGAGCAACTTGAGGCTGACCTGGTGGGAAGAGATGATGTTGAGATTCCAGGGGTCTCAACTCAACCAGGGTCTTCTTCAGCCCAAGAGAGGAGCGATGAGGCACCCCAGCCTGAGTCTCCTACTGTGTTGATGCCCAGCTCGCGGGCAGTTGACCCCAGCCCTACTATCGGGGTACTTGGTGGTAAGGTCTCGATTGCCGAGGCCTCTTATGTTGCACTATCGTCTTCCTCGTCCGGAGAGCATGAATATTCTTCGGGCGATGAAGTCGATTTCGGCGATGAGCCTGCTCCTCCAGATCCGAATAAATTCTCACATATTACGGAGGAAGAGATACAAGGGCGTGACCCTGTAACGGTGTCGCCAATAGCGACACTTGCTCCTGTTGAAGGTACTCTTGTTGTCTTTTCGACCCGGTTTCCCTTTTAACTAAGGAAAAGTTCTGACGCTTTTTTTTAACTTTATGCTGCAGGGCTGGTCGTGCACATCGAGGCTGCGACTTCCTCCCATATCGAGGAAATGATATAAGAGCTGGCCCAGCAGGAGGGCGTTGAGGCTCTTGCTACTGACATGCCTCAAGAGGGGGCAATTATTGAAGTTGGGGAGACCTCAACCCTCCAAGATTCGCCCAGGAATTCACCGTCTTTGAATCCTCAGCTTGGTAAGAAAATATTGAGGCTTTGAATATCTTCCTTTTACCGTCATGGTTAACATTTTGATGATTTGCAGAGAGCGCTGAGGGAGTTCAGGCAGAGGATCTTGCGGCCAGCTTCGACCCAGAAGGCGGTACCATTCAAGCCTCGACCGAGGGCTCCGAAGAGGTCAAATTTGCTGCTACTTCAGTCGCCATGGAGGCTGCTACGACAGTAACTGCGCCAGAAGTGCCGGCGACCATGTCAGCTTCTGTTGTACCTACCATTAACCCTACCCCTGCACGGGACAAATTGATTCCCATCCCTCGTCCTGTGATAGAAAGGGGATCTGGGAGCACTTCAGCAGAATTCTCTCTAGCTGGTGATATCATGGAAAAACTGACACGTCAAATGGTACAGCAGTTCTTTGCTTCCATGCGATCATGTATTGACCTCATCCTTTATGGGGGCAGTTCTTTTGAATTCGCCCGAGTGCTTCTCGAAAATCTGATCGAGAACATTGGTTATACTGGAGGTCCTTCGCAGGCTAGGGCATGCCTAATGCTGGTGGAGCAATGGGAAGTGACTTGAAAGAGCTTAAGTCTCTGGAAGACGCTGGCTCAGTGCACGAGGCTCAGGCGACCCTGAATAGGCTTCTGGCTGCTCAAGAACAAGAGTGGAAGGATATGGAGGAACAAATAACTGAAGAAACCCGCCATCTCTAACATTTCCAGGCTGACCATCAAAGGCTGATTGGCGATTCAAGGGAATCTGAACTCGTCATGCAGAGCGCAGAGCAAGTTATTATCACTGCTCGGGCCACCATAGCCAAGGCAGAGGCCTTGATTGCCATCAACGAGCAGAAGTTTGCCACTGCTAGGAAGAAGCTGGAAGAGCTAGAAGCTGCCAGGACACGGGTTGAAGAAAACCTCTCCACTCGCTCCTCCAGATTGGAATCCCTCCGAGCGCAGCTGGCTGCAAGGAGATTTTTGTCTGAGGAGGAGCTACGGGTCCAGGCTCTCATGGAGGCTGAGAAAGCACGTCAGCACGAGATACATCGCCTCCGAGAACAAATCCGTTCTTTGGCTAATCAAGATTATTAGCCTTCCCTCTTTTTTTTTAAGGAAAGAACACTCAATGTATCAAGAGTGTTTGTATCACTTTTATTATTATTATTTTTTGCTTGAATAATAGAAGTCTTTGAAGTTTTTTTTCCCATCCTCATTGCTCCGCTATGGATGAGTCCAACTTCTTAGTCGCAGTCTTTGGTTGTGGTCCTTGACTGACTCTGAATAAACTCAGGCTGAACTGAGTTTGTCAAAACGCGGCTCTAATTTGTAGTGGAGACGCAGTCCTGAGAAATACGACTCTGACTTACAAATTGAGACGCGGCTTTGGAAGGAAGGATGCGGCTCTTGGGATGCAGCCCTCACTTCTATCCAGATGCAGAATTTCAGTATGAAGTGAGGACGCAGTTTCATGCTCCTCCCAAGCTGGCGCATAGAGATGAGGTCGCGACTTTGTCTTAGTGGAGGCACGTCTCTAGATTCTCGACTTAGTGCAAACTCAAATTATATTGAGTTCATGATAGGAATACCATTGTCATCTTGCAGTGTAGACGCAATTTTCAGGATACCTGTGATACCTGTGAGTGACATAGGTCTTTTCTGTTGTAGAAGTATGTCTTAGGACGCAGCTTTTGTAGCTTCAAAGTGCAATCCCAGAATGGATCCCTTTTGCCGAGGGGACGCAGCTTTGAACTGTTTCGAGAGACGCGGTCATGATCCTCTTAATTGGCATGAAGAAGGACGTCGTTTTCGAATTCATATAGGGATGCAAGTTCCTGGACGCGGCTCTTAGGCCTGCGTTTGGTGCAACTTCCCAGGCGTTACATGCAGCCTGTCATAAAGATTTTGTTGGATTTTTAAATGTCAAATCGACGTTGACGATTGGGGACTCGCACCATCCGATGTTTCCCGAAGCGGCAGTCCACGCGTCAGCCCTTCATTGGGTTTAAGCATTAACGCCTTTTAATGCCAAACCGGCGCTGGCGGTTGGAGGCCCGCGTCTCCGTTGCTTCCCAAAGCGACGATCCACGCGTCAGCCCTCCATTGGGCTTTGACACTCGTGCGGTCATTAAAGCCGACGGTTCTGATTAGCGAGCCATTAATTATAGGCATTATGGTTTGCCTATAAATAGGCCTCACCCTCTTCTTTTAGTAGTCCATTACTTAGACTGCTTTCCTTTGAGAGCGAATGCTCTGAGGGATTCCACCTTCTCCCTTCAAGGACTTTATCTGGGGCTTGTCTCCATGGACGATGATGACCCAAAGCTTTCATGCTTCTGCATAATCTCTCCAGAAGATTATCACTGTCAAGTGATTTCAAGACCAAAGAGCGTCTCTTTGAGCACCTTTTACGTCCGCGCCTTGATGCGGAAAGTTCAACCCTTAACGGGTGTTGCAGCAGGTATGACTTTAAGGTTTGCCATGAAATCTTAAGCCCTTACTGGGTTCTGTTTCGCCATCTCTTAAGGAGATTCACCTTCTTGGCCTTCTCCTGAAGTCTGGCTGGTGCGCCCATTTTTTTTGGAGTTGGGCCGTTGAGAAAAACTCTGAACAGAATTCTCTGGACGCGAGCATAATGGACTTTCACACCTGGACTGCGAGCTTTCAATACAGAGCTCGCGTCTGAGGCTGTAGACTTAGAAAAATTTCAATTCAGATCGAAGATTTCAGGCCTGAATTTAGCAACCCCTGTTTATCAAACAGGGAGATGGCAATTTTCGCGTCTGACTCTCTTCGCATCTCATATTTTAGACGCGGGTGCAAAACTAGACTGCGTTGAAATTCTGTGTGTATCACAGCTTTGATCGCGTCTGTTTCTACCACCGCAGAAGTTTGGCTTATTGCGCGGGTCATTCCTGCGTCTGAAGCTTTTAGCAATAGCTGCGTCTGTCACTTAGCTTTTTTGTTGAAGTACACTAAGCTTCAGATCTTTTAATTTTTGTTTGCTCCTTGTAGGTAGGCTTAATCATCCTTTTTCATATTCGCTGGGCCCTTGGGAGAATATATCGGCCAGCGAACTCGTTCGATGGTCGACCATTGGAGAAGACGTCATGGCTCCTGACACCCGCCAAGATCTCTTTGGATTCAATGCACCATTCATGCTTCTTGGCATGGCATGGTCAGAGTGAGTATGGCGATGGATATAGTGGTGGGTATGGTCTTAGCTTCTCCCTTCACTTACCCCAGAAGTGACATCGATGAAAACTCCATGCTCATTGGATGACTTTCTGGTGGTGGAGATGTTCATCAATGAAGGATCATACCCCCACTTCGGATGGTCAGGTGGAATCAGAAGATTCTGCTGCCTTTTGACCTCCATAAACACCATTGCGAGGAGCTTCTTCAATGTTTACGTCATGCATGGTGACGCAGTCAGCCTCTAAACGTCGCCGCAGTGTTCAATTCTACTTCGGCGCCTTTCCAAACATCTTGTACTTGGAATTGTGAGCAGCTTCAAGGAGTGAGTGCAACCTTTAAGAGAGAGGGACTTCTTTGTACTCCTTTATCTGTAACACTCAATCTTATTGAGTAAGAGAGCGTTTTGTATCACTTTCATATGTTGAATATAAATAAAAGCGACGCATTTCTTTTTGTCTCCTTCTATTGTCTTGAACTCCCTTTTTGTATTGAAAGTCAGACGAATAGAAGTAAAGAACCTTTGACCTGTCAAAATTATGATGATAATCTTAACGAGTCAAATTTTTTAGAGAGAGAGGTCCTATTTCAGGAACTCAACAATGCTGTCAGAGGTGTGATATTAACTTGACAAGGGATAAGGTAATTTTTGTGGACCTGCCACTCTATAAAGGAAAGTGACAGGTGGAACTTGTACCCCCAGGGAGGATGAACTTTTATCAGAGGTTTGGGATTAACTTGATTAAGATCAGCTGGGGAGTTAATGAAAACACTGTTAATGGTGTAATGTTAACCTAACAATGTTTTTTAGGTGGACTTGTTATTCTGTTGACGAGAATAACAAGTGAGACTAGATTCGCGGGGGATCTAGGAAAGTTTTACCGTTAGAGGTGTGATATTAACTTAACGGGTTGAATGTAGTCTTGTCAGAAGTGTGATGTTAACTTGACAAGGATGTGAGTCAGAGGTGTGATATTAACTTGACTCAAAAGTCTTTCAGTTTTATTTGGAAAAACTGAAAGTATCACTGCCATAAGTGTGATGTTTAACTTAGCAGTGAGGGTAATGCTAGAGGTGTGATTTTGAACTTGGCATTGGTCATCTCGACTTTTGACAAGGAAGTCCGAGGGGAAAGTCATGGCCATAAGTGTATTGTTGAACTCGACAATGACCTGGATGCTAGAGGTGTAGTGTTAAACTTAGCATCGTTCATTTCAGCTTCGATCTGGAAGTCTGAGAGAAAATGACTGTCAGAGGTTTAATATTGAACTTGGCAGCAACTTGATTACTGTTAGAAGTGTAATGTTGAACTTAACAGTAATTTGTCAGAGGTATGGTATTAACTTGACAAAAATTGGTTTGCGATACGAGCAATTTGAGGGCCTGCCATTCTATTAATGAGAATTGGCAAGTGGAATTTAAAAAAAAAATGTCAGAGGTATAGTTTTAACATGACAGTAATGGACTTGCGATATGAGCAATTTTGAAGACTTATCATTCTATTGATGAGAATTGACAAGTGAAGTTTGAAGTGCCAGAGGTATAGTGTTAACTTGGCAAATTTGAAGGCTTACTACTCCATATAGAGTTGACAAATAAGGTTTGTACTTAATAGGGAGTATTGAAAATTTTCATTACCAGAGGTATAGTGTTAACTTAGCAATGACTGTATTTTGTAGACCTACCATTCTGTGTATGAGAATTGGTAAGGGATTTTGGAGGAGAGAGTGAAACTAAGTCCACTTAGGATTTTTAGCAAATCCTCAGCTATCAACGGATTTGAGGTGCCTTTACCAACTACCGTTTGAGTTGGGCTAGCCATGCTATTCCCCTCAGCATAGTGAGTTATCGAAGACTTATGTTGGGCTTAGAAGCCAACATTTTCCTCTGTCCTTAGCCGTCGGAGGCGTCGGATGTTAATGAAGAAGCTCTTCTTGTTTTGATCAGAGGTGTACTTTTAACTTGATCGGTGGAGGAGTACTATTAAGGATAGTACTTCTTCAGGAACCTGCCATTGATCGGCATCATGAGTGTATCGCCATTTGAGGTTATGAGGCGATATGATCCATTTGAGTAGACTGACTCTACTACAAATGGTCCTTCCCATTTGGGCTAGAATTTTCCTTTTGTTTTGTGTGTCATCACCATAGGTCTTTTGATGGCTAAGACAAGGTCGCCTTTCTTGAAAGTTCGCACTTTAACTTTCTTGTTGAAGGCTCTGGTAATCCGAGCTTGGTAGAGCTCGATTTGTTGTTGGGCCTGCAGACGTTTATCATCCAAGGCCTCCAATTCTTGGAGTCGCTGTCGATGTTTCTCCTCTGTTGTCATCTCCGCTGTCAGGGCGACGCGTAGAGACAGAATTTGGATTTCCAGTGGAAGCACGGCTTCACACCCATATACCAAGGAAAATGGTGTAGCTTAGTCGGGGTTCGAACAGTTGTGCGATAAGCCCATAAGCATTCACCCAGCTTGTCGTCCCAGTCACGCTGACTTTTGGAGACGAATTTCTTGAGAAGCTTGCCGATGGTCTTGTTGAAAGCTTCTGCGAGACCATTAGCGGCGGGATAGTATGCCGTTGAGGACACACTCTGGATTCTGAACTTAGCGCAGAACCTTTGGAAAGCCTGACTGACGAACTGGGGTCCATTGTCATGGACAATTTGTCGAGGCACCCCAAAACGGTAAATGACATGATGTTTGACAAATTTGATCACGTCAGATGACTTCACCTCCTTCAAAGGAATGGCCTCAGCCCATTTGGAGAAGTAATCGGTTATGGCTAAGATAAACCGATGTCCTTTTGAAGATGGTGGGCTGATAGGACCAACTACATCCATTTCCCACATCTCAAATGGCCAGGTAGAGGTCGTAGAGTGAAGGGATCCTGGTGCTTGATGGATGAAATCGCCATGTACTTGACAGGCGTGACATCTTTTGGCATAAGTGATGGCGTCAGCAATCATCTTGGGCCAGTAATATCCCAACCTTTGGAGTCGATATGTCAGTTTTGGGCCAGGTTGATGGGCTCCACACATGCCGTCATGGCTTCTTTCAACACCTCCTGTGCCTCTTTTTGTGAAAGGCAGCGAAGCAAGATCCCGTCATGCGATCGACGATACAGTGTTCGCATAATCGCATTATAGTAGAATTTGGGGGCTTTCCTTCGAATGGCAGCCGCTTCTTTGATGTCCTCAGGCAGGATGCCATACAAGGCATAATCAATGTAAGGGAATCGCCAGTCTCTAGACTCAGGACCAGTTGACGAATCAAGCACTTCCTTGTCCTGACGATCTCCTGTTGGCTCCGTGTAGTCCTCAGGGGCAATTCTCGGGCAATACAGGTCGTGGCTGTAGACAAATATTTTCTCCACTGCTCCAGCCGGAAGAGCTAAAGAGGCAGCGAGAGATGCCAGTACATCTGCATGCGCATTTTGCTTGCGTGGCACATGGTCAATGTAAAAGTTGGTGAACCTCTCGGCCATGTAGACAGTTGCGTTATAATAGGGTACTAGGTCTTCATGTCTGACTTCGTACTCCCCGCGAACTTGGCTGACGATGAGCTTAGAGTCACCATATGCCTCGAGATTTTTAACGCCAACCTCATCGGCGAGTTGCATCCCAATCAAAAGGGCATTATACTCCGCTACATTGTTGGAACAAGGCTCGGTTAACGAGATAGCTCGAGGAATCACATAGTTCTGTGAGGAGACGAGTACTACTCCTACTCCTGCCACTATATGTCCTTTTGGGCTAGTTCTCGATGCACCGTCAAAGAAAAGTTTCCACACTTGGCTTTCGAAGGATATCTGAGTCTGGCAGGCTTCAGCGACCTCGTCTGGGAGATCCTCGTAAAGTTTGGCTGCCCTTGGGTCTGGATGCTCAGCCAGGAAATCCGCTACAGCTTGTCCTTTCATGGCCTTTTGTGGTAAAAAGTGCATTTCATATTGGGATAGCAATATGGCCCATTTTGCCAGTCGGCCGTTTAACGATGAAGGCTTTGTCATAAGTAACCTCAAGGGGTTGACTTTTGATATGACGTTTATCGTCTGGCCTACCAAATAGTGTCGCATTTTCTGAACAGCGAACACCAACGCCAAACATTCCCTCTCGATCGGGTTGTACCGATGTTCGGCCCCGATCATTGTTCTACTCAAATAGTAGATCGCTTGCTCTCGTCCTTGATCATCGTTCTGAGCTAATAAGGCTCCTAAAGAATGATCCATCACTCGGACGTATACCAGGAAAGGTTTTCCCGACACCGGAGCTGCAAGGACTGGCGGTTGTGTGAGGTACTGCTTAATTTCCTCAAATGATTGCTGGCAAGCGCTGTCCCAAATGAACGAAACACCTTTTCTTCATTAATTTGGAAAAGGGTTGGCATCTTCTGGAAAGATTTGAGATAAACCTTCGGATGTACGCCAATCGTCCTTGCAATCCCCTGAGCTCTTTGAGGTTTTGTTGGCGGTTGCATCTCCTGTATAGCGCGAATCTTTTCTGGATCCAAATGAATTCCCGTAGAGGTCACTACAAACCCTAGGAATTTTCTACTGGCCACCCCCAGGAAGGATTTGGTGGGGTTCATCTTCAACTGATGGGCCCGCATGATGTCGAAGACAACCTTTAGATCAGTTATATGATCACCTTTAGCGCGGCTTTTTACTGCGATGTCATCAACATAGCATTCCACCGTTTTGCGCATGTGTTCATGGAAAATGGCATTCATGGCCCTTTGATATGTTGCCCTTGCATTCTTCAGTCCAAAGGGCATGACGGTGTAGCAGTATACCCCCAGTGGTGTCCTGAAAGAGGTATGTTTTTCGTCATCAGGATACATTTTGATTTGATTATATCCTGAGAATTCATCCATGAAGGACATTCGCTCGAATCCGCACGTATTGTCAATCATGACATCTGTGATTGGAAGTGGAATTCGTCCTTGGGACAAGTCTCGTTTAGATCACGAAAATCAATGCAGATCGGATCTTTTCGTTCTTTTTAGTAACGGGGACGATGTTGGCTACCCAATCAGGATGTTATTCTTCCCTAATGAAGCCAGAGTCTATAAGCTTTCTGACTTCTGATTGAATTGCCTCCATGGTTTCTGGATGGAACCGTCGCTGTTATTGTTTGACAGGCTTCATGTCCGTACTAATGTTGAGGTGATGCATAGCCACTCGAGGATCAAGTCCAGGCATATCCTCGTAGTCCCAGGCGAAGACATCTATATATTCTTGTGCAAGAGATATTAGACCCTTTTTCTCTGAAGGTGACAGACCTTCGCTTATAAAGATGGGCTTAGGATTAGCCTCATCTCCTAGATTAATCTGAACAACCTTATCTTCTGTGGGTGGCTCACGCTGTTCAAAACGGGTATCCCAAAGATTGTTTAAGTGTTTGATCCAAGGATCTGTATCAGATTGGATCATTTCTTCATCTCTGTCTTCCAGGTGGCTTGTTGAAACCATATTCACTGAAAGTTCTCTGAAGATGTTGCTGACACTGACATCTGACTCCCACGATGACGTGCCCGATGAGTAATCATGGCATATGACTCTTCAGACTCGAAAGCTGATGGGATCGGAGTTGACACATAGCCCAACCCCCTGCGAGTCCGATGATAATAATCAGGGGTTTTCCCTTTTGGTACAAAAGATCAGAGTAGTGTTCTCCTTCCTTTGTCGAAGTTCAACCCTGGTCCGCTTGTTAGATCATACCCCATGCTTTTCATCATTCTGAGTTCCTTTGGCTCATAATGACCGAACTGAGGGGATTCCTGCTCGCCTTCTGATTCTTCACGGGTCATCGGTTCGAATTCAATTCGTCCGAAAAGAATTGGTCTTTAGTCTTTCCGTCTCACTGGAACCATGAATACTGATTCTTGCGCATCGCCGGCATCTTGGTGCGTTTCGAAGGACGACTTCACTGGTACATGCAATGATGTCAAAGCATCCATTGTCGACCAGAGATCATCATCCACTTCGGTACTAGTGTCTGACGGCACTGAATCAGAAGCGAATACAGAGAAATACGCCAAATCTAATTCTTCATTAATATACCATCGGCCTACATCATCAGTGGTATTATCAACATCGAGCTTATCAGTGCCCGTTACAAGTGGATCTAGTTCCCACATGCACTCTTCTTTTCCGGCTCGGTGTCGGCTTTATTACCAGAGTCGGGCTCCTCTAGTTGAGGGATTTCATCTGTTTCACAGATTCCTGATATAGGAGAGAATCTGTGAAATAATTTTCGACTCCCTTGAACGGATGCCTTTCGGCAATCAACGTTCTCACCTTTCCACTCCCGTCGATGTATTTCATGACTTGGTGGAGAGTAGAGGGAACGATAGAATTACGATGAATCCATGGTCGTCCCAACAGCAAATTGTAGGAGGTGTCAGCATCTATCACGTAACATGTCACCTCCGACCTTAGGTCCCCAATCTGGCATTTGAGCTTGACCTTCCCATTGGACGGTACTATTGGCATTGAACCCGTAAATGGTCGTCTGGGTAGCGCTCAAACGGTGGGTAGGAATCCCAAGATGTTGCATGACCCAGCGAGATATAATGCTCAATGCGGACCCGGGATCTACCTGAATGCGGTTCACCTCAGATGATCCAATATACCCTGCGAAGTAAAGGGGTCGATCATGTTTCCCTTTGACTTGCATATCATCTGCCGTGAAGGTGATGCAGGGAACATTTTGGGAGGTATGGAGGCAATCCTCTACATCTTCCTCCTTTGGTCCGATTGGCACCTGAGTCATGAAGGCCTCAGCATTAGCGAGGGCCTCCTGCAGAGTGATTGAGGTACAACCTGCACACAAAATACGGAATTTCAGAACTTATAATAAAAATGTGCAAGTGCTCAATTCTTCCGCTATAGCAAGTGGCTATGCGGGTCGTGATCCACAAGGAGGGTTTTGCCATAGAAGCGTTTACAGTTTTATTGAAATCGTTATAAAAACCAAACGAGAGTTCTTCTCTGTTTTTAAGTTAAGAAAAAGAAAATTATGTTAAAGTTAGAAGAAAATGAAAGATGAAGAAGGTGAAAAAAATCAGAAAAACAATGAAAGCGACTATGTACAAATGGAGTGAGTGGAGAAGAAAGAGTTGGAATAGGTGGTGATTTAATTTACAGAAATGAAAGAAAGGAAAGAAAAGGAAGGAATACTTACCTAGTTTAATTGATGACTTACCTGGAAACCTTTTGCAAGTTCTACCTTTTTGCTTCGGAGGCGTTCAATGCATAGATCATAAACTCGAGCTCAGTCCCCGTGCACATTATATCGTCAAGCATACCAAGAACGAAGTGATGCGGAGCTTGGAAGAGGAGAACGTCTTCATGAACTATCGCTGGCTCTCACGTAGCTTAGTTATACTCGCTTTAGAATTCACTTGTAAACTCAACAAATACAACCAAGGTAAAGTAGAAAGAGGAAGAGGAAAGCAAAACAAAATACGAATATAAAAAGAAGCTTTTACCTTTATTACTTGCAGAGACAATGGAAGAAAGGAGGAGGGTACATCGGTGTCACTCTCAACATCAGCCTCTCTCTCTTACTTACATGAATCTTCTTCTACCCTAAGTTTACATACAAGTTACATAAAAAGAAAAGAAAAACCTAAACTACAAAGAATTAAAACTAGGCTAAATCCTAATTTGCATTGGCGTCCAATTTCAGCACAGAGAATGCCCTTTTATAGGCCAAAAGCCCAACAACCAGGATCCCGGGGAGATCGGGGGAGCAAACGCTCCCCTAACTCCCCAACCAAGCCGCGGAAACGCGGCTTTGGCCGCGTTTCCGCGGCCAGGGTGTGGCCAGATGGCCACACCCTGTTGGTGGGTCATCCTGGGAGTTTCTTCTAGCTTTATCCTTTGTTGGTTTCTTCGTTTGAGCCCCGGATTCTGACGAAATGACCTTGGATTCTTGGCTTTAACCTATCGATTCTGAGAGGATTCTTCTCAACCGGTTTCAACCTCTTGATTTTGCCCTGATTTAGTGTGTGCGAATTAATTCTGATTTAATTCAGAATTCTGGTGGGCTTTTGGGCTCATTTCTCTTCATCTCCTTAAGGATTGGGCCTGCAAATAAATTAAACAATTAATTAGGACAATGCAGGCTTTTATTCTAAAATAAGTATGGAAATATGATACTAAATATGCAATATTAGCGACCAATCACACCCACATACCTATCTTTTGCTCATCCTCGAGCAAAACAACTAAACTATACTACGGATTATTAGACCACTTTCGCAGGTCACGCGATTGCACTGAGCATGTGCAACAAGCCGTTAAACCTCTAGGTTTCCCCTAGAGGACGAGTTTTATCTCGTGAGGGTTTTCAGCGGATTGCACCCACAAAATCCATAAAGAAAGAGAAATAAAGAGTTAGTATTTTCGAAAAGCATTTTGAAAGAGAAAAATATTTGAAATATGATTGTAAGATCTAAGCAATCTATAAGTTATAGGAAATCCAAATTTTTCATTCCTAAACTTAGTCTCTATTCAAAAATTTGTTATCAGTCAAAGTAAGGAGTCAAATTGTACTTCCCATCTAGTCTATTACTTTACCCTAAGTCATATGCACCTTGTGACTGTGAAAATTTTTACTAAGGGTTCATTAACTCTAACTCTTATGCCTTATTTATTTATATATACTTTTTTTTGTGGTGTTATTCCTTAGTTCTATTAGGCTTTCTAATCTGCCCATGTAACGAGCCTCTAATCGATGACTCCCAAACCAAACGGTCTTAGGGCACAGGTGAGAAAACACCCTTAGGACTTAAGGACTCGAGCAAACAAGGCCACAAAACTAAGGATTTTATTATATGAACCTCTTTTAGGCGTGAATACTTATGCTTTATTAGGCACAAATACCCAGCTTAATCAGAGGATTTTTCTTTTCAAACTTATCTAATCATCTTTCGCATAAATACTAAGGCTTGCTTAGGCCAAAGTACCTAGCTAATCAATTATTAGACTTGTTTGTATATATATATATTTTTTATAACTTATCTAATCATCTTTCGCATAAATACTAAGGCTTGCTTAGGCCAAAGCACCTAGCTAATCAATAATTAGATTTGTTTTTTTTCAAACTCATCTAATTATCTTTTGCATAAATACTAAGACTTTCTTAGGCCAAAGCACCTAGCTAATCAATAATTAGATTTGTTTATATATATATTTTTTATAAGGCATAAGGATCTTTGTTTTTGAACCCTAAGTGTGTAAGTGTATGAAGTGTGCATATTTCATCAAGTTAAAGATCAAGACTAAATTACTTTGACAAATTATCTTCCTAACTCTATAAATCAAACAGATAATCTTATTTTGACCAAGTATAAGAAATCCTAATTTGGATTTTCCTATTCCTTAAAATTAACTTAATTTCTTACAAAAATAAGTCAAAATATTGTTTCTATTTTTCAAAAAGTTTTTAAAAGTAAAGAAAAGTGTTAATTTTTTTTTTTAAAGAAAAAGAAAAGTTATGTTAGACCCTCCCCCACACCTATCTCATGCATTGTCCTCAATGTATGAATTAATGCATAGATGCATGAAAAAGACGAAAGGGAAGGAAAATGTTACCTTATGGTGGTGGTTCCGGTGGTGGTCTGATTGGTCCACGAAATGCGGCCCAATCAACTTTTCTTGGGTCTCGGAGGAACCCACCAGAAATTACACTAATATAACCCACTAAAAAGATTTGTCCATAAAGGATTTTTATTAAGTATTTGGGCCCATCTAATTTCCATATTCTATAACTAATTTCGGAGTCAAATTTGTCAACCACCTCGTCCCATAATGGAGTATGAAATAATAGAACGGTTGACTTGGACTCAGGAAGGACAGGAATTAATACCGACTCAGAAAGGTGACTAAAGTCAAGTAAAGGTTCAGGAGTCGAAATTGGTTCAAGAAGCGGGTCCAAGTCAAGAAGTTGAAACTCTAGTCCACACGTATTTTCTAACAATGGGATGTGACCTAATATGGGTGATTCCAGTTCAGGAATGATAGGTGGAGGAATCAAAACTGACTCTAAAATATTACTCAAGTTTGGTAACACAACAGGAGTCAATATTGATTCAGAAAGTTGAACTGGGTCACAGATATGAGAATCTAGGTCACATATCTCATTGAGTTCAATATTAAAAAATTGAGAACTTGCCAATTTATCAATAGGACTTTCAAAATTGTATAATTGGTCAAGTTCAATATGATCCTCAAAGATGGGTGATTCAATTTCATTATGAATTGGTACAGGATCCAATGTTGACTCCGGGAAAAGATTGAAGTCAGGTGAAGATACCGGAGTCATTATTGAATCAGGAAGTAGAATTGAATCACTAAGTTCTAGTTCATGATCATATTCATCTTCAAGTTCTATTTCAGGCAAGGGATAACTTGCCAAACTATCAATTTTATTTGGAGTTTGGGCAAGTTCAAAAGGTTATTCTGAAATGGAATCTTGATTTCCAAAACTACATGACTCTTCGGCTCTAACAGAATGGTTGGTGACATCAGAACTGGTCAAACGGTGAGAACGTAGAGATTCGACCATCATATCTATGTCACGATTTCTAGCATTTTGAGCATGAGTCATGGCTTCAAGCATCTTTTCATAATTGATGGGTTCATTGTTTTGATGAAAAGATGAAGAGTTGTCTTGGAAGTGGTAGTGAAATTGTGAGTCCATAAGATTTTGGGATTTGTGTTTGGACTCACGCATACTCATTTCCAAAATTGATGGTCTTCTATTTTGGACTGGTGGAACTGAGTATGACTCTTGGAAATATTGTGGACTAGGTGGAGAAGGAGGACAAGTTGGTTGATAATTATGCTCGGGGGAGGTGAATCCCCACTGACTCGGTGAAGAGTTAAAATTATTATGGACATTATAGTTATTAGATTGGGGACATGGGTTATATTGATTCAGATAAGACCAATCTGGCACACTAGGTTGGTTAAAGTCATGATATGCCGGGTTGGTAATATCCGAAAATGAACTTGGTGTGTAATATGGATTATTATTACAGTTGAAAAAATTATTATTATAAGCCATATCACACAATAGAATACACACAAAAAAGAAAGAAAAGCAAATAAATAAACAAACAAGAAAGAAAAAATTCTAACCTAAGTTAGGGTAGACCTAGACCTAGACGACTCCTAACTGGTTAGACTGTCCACGGGAGGTTTAATGTAGACTTTGACCACAAGCTAATCAGCCAGGTCAGGGCAAGGTTGGTGGGAGGTTTTCCGTCAAAGACGTTCCTTAATTAAATAACCACCAACCTTCGGGCTTTCGGCCCTCAATCCCTTTCCTAGACACTGATTTTGCAGGAGTCAGATTCCAACATTTTTTCCCCTTAGGATAATCTCCTAATTGAGTCCGAGATGTCCCTAGGGCCAACGTCTACTCAATTTTAGTTAGGCTTGGGTTAGTGAGTGCTTGGAATGTGATTTTTGGGCTAAGGAAGGGTGATTAAATCCCCACCTTATCTTGTTATGGGTTAGTGCCCTTAAAATAATTTTGTGCAAGTGTACAAGATATGTAAATAGGAATCACTCAAAGCAATGAAAATCAACCAAGAGATGAATCTTATTCTACATGCAATGCGAACGTACCTTGCTCCAGCACTCTTCAACAGTAAAAATAAATGAATTGAAAAAACGCGTGCCTAAAATGCAAACGTCTAATCAATTTCTAACTTTTGCAACAAACGTTTTACTGTTGATTATTAGCAGGCTTATGTGATGGCATATAGGAAATAAAGAATTGCAGCAAACTAGAATTTTGTAAACTAAGCAGCCCTACAAAAAGCTGTTAGTAGTCAACTCTTCATTGCCGTGGTTCCGCGGCTTTTGCTGTGGTTCCGCGGCTTTTGCCGTGGAAACGCGGCAATTCAGAGGGCCCTTGGTCTCTGCTTTCTAGAGCAGAGGCCCAAGGCCACTTGTATGTCACTGCAATATTAATTTCCTGCTTTGATTGCCCTGTAACCTGCAACAGAGAAGAAAATTCGTTTAGTTCTAAAAAAATTTCAAAAAAAATTCAGATTTCAATAAAAAACATGTTACCCTCCCCGGCAACGGCGCCAAAATTTTGATTGAGGTACAACCTGCACACAAAATACGGAATTTCAGAACTTATAATAAAAATGTGCAAGTGCTCAATTCTTCCGCTATAGCAAGTGGCTATGCGGGTCGTGATCCACAAGGAGGGTTTTGCGATAGAAGCATTTACAGTTTTATTGAAATCGTTATAAAAACCAAACTAGAGTTCTTCTCTGTTTTTAAGTTAAGAAAAAGAAAATTATGTTAAAGTTAGAAGAAAATGAAAGATGAAGAAGGTGGAAAAAATCAGAAAAATAATGAAAGCGACTATGTACAAATGGAGTGAGTGGAGAAGAAAGAGTTGGAAGAGGTGGTGATTTAATTTACAGAAATGAAAGAAAGGAAAGAAAAGGAAGGAATACTTACCTAGTTTAATTGATGACTTACCTGGAAACCTTTTGCAAGTTCTACCTTTTTGCTTCGGAGGCGTTCAACGCATAGATCATAAACTCGAGCTCAGTCCCCATGCACATTATATCGTCAAGCATACCAAGAACGAAGTGATGCGGAGCTTGGAAGAGGAGAACGTCTTCATGAACTATCGCTGGCTCTCACGTAGCTTAGTTATACTCGCTTTAGAATTCACTTGTAAACTCAACAAATACAACCAAGGTAAAGTAAAAAGAGGAAGAGGAAAGCAAAACAAAATACGAACATAAAAAGAAGCTTTTACCTTTATTACTTGCAGAGACAATGGAAGAAAGGAGGGTACATCGGTGTCACTCTCAACATCAGCCTCTCTCTCTTACTTACATGAATCTTCTTCTACCCTAAGTTTACATACAAGTTACATAAAAAGAAAAGAAAAACCTAAACTACAAAGAATTAAAACTAGGCTAAATCCTAATTTGCATTGGCGTCCAATTTCAGCACAGAGAATGCCCTTTTATAGGCCAAAAACCCAACAACCAGGATCCCGGGGAGATCGGGGGAGCAAACGCTCCCCCTAACTCCCCAACCAAGCCGCGAAAACGCGGCTTTGGCCGCGTTTCCGCGGCCAGGGTGTGGCCAGATGGCCACACCCTGTTGGTGGGTCATCCTGGGAGTTTCTTCTAGCTTTATCCTTTGTTGGTTTCTTCGTTTGAGCCCCGGATTCTGACGAAATGACCTTGGATTCTTGGCTTTAATCGATCGATTCTGAGAGGATTCTTCTCAACCGGTTTCAACCTCTTGATTTTGCCCTGATTTAGTGTGTGCGAATTAATTCTGATTTAATTCAGAATTCTGGTGGGCTTTTGGCTCATTCTCTTCATCTCCTTAAGGATTGGGCCTACAAATAAATTAAACAATTAATTAGGACAATGCAGGCTTTTATTCTAAAATAAGTATGAAAATATGATACTAAATATGCAATATTAGCGACCAATCACAGAGCTTCTCTGGTTGACTTTGATTGCCTGAGGAGCTCATAAAGAGTAATTCGGGCCGGGATATTGGCCAGTTGAGCCAGGACTTCAAAGCGGTAAGGCGTTGTGGATCCTTCCGCGATGTCTTTTGAGAGAACTTTGAAAAATCGAAGCTCTTTTTGTCTCTCCACGGGCTGCTTTGTGGAGGGCTTGGCTGATTCCATAGCGGATTTAGGAGGAGCTACCGCCATTTCGTCATACTTTTTAAAATATGACTGCCCTGAACGGGTTTCTGCCACCAATTGACTGGGTTCTGTGGCCAGAACTATCGTCTCCTCTTCTGAATCGGTCAGTGAGGGAACATCAGTCTCCGCTTTCCGAGAAGAGGCACATACCACATTACAGGATGTAGCCTTTGCTTTGCCTTTGGACTTCCTGCCGGTTACAGTGGTCCATTGCTGGCTGTCCACAAGGTCGGGATGAACCCACATGACTTCTCTCCGAGGTGTGAAAACGAGTATCAGGCCCTTCTCCTGCTGTTGGTGAGGGTCTGTGTTGACCATTCTCAGTTCTCCTCTTGGGACAGGGATCACTCCAGAAGGTGTTGGAGGTTGCCTTCCAAACTGGAGAAATGACGTCATATTGGCCGCCACCTTCTTCTGCTCTGGACGGAGTTTTAATACCTCAGCATCAATCAGAGCCTGCAGGATGTCCTTGAAGACGTAACAGCTCTTGGTGGGGTGTCCTAGCATCCTGTGGTACAAGCAGTACTTGGGATTATCGGTTTTACCGACTTCTTCGGGGGCCTAGCTTCAGGAAGCTTCAGTCGGTTGCTCTTGTTGAGTAATTTGAAGAGCGAGTCGACATGTTCATCCTTGAAGGAATACTGCTTGTTGGCACGGGGTTGGCTTGAAGAGCTACTTCCCTTGACCGGTTGAGGTTTGACGGGAGATTTAGTTCTTGTCGCCAAGTTATCCTTCCGTTTGGCTTGGAGGGATGTGTCTGGCGCACGCCTCGTTGACCTCTCAGGTCTGGGTTTATTTTCTTCCGCTCTGACGCGGGCGACAATTTCCTCAGCCTGTTCACCTTGTTGGATCAACTGCTTCCAGGTGCGGCTTTCAGCAACTCCTATTTGGGCGAGGAGTGAGGTTTGTAGATTATGGCGGCATATTTCCACCAGGGTGACCTGGGTCATACCGCTTAGACATCGGAGTGTCACGTTCTGAAATCTTTCTACGAAAGACTTAACGGACTCTCCCTTTCGCTGCTTGGTGGTTAAAAGGGTAGGCATGTTGACCTCTGAGTCATCTTCAAAGAAGCGCGTTAGGAAGAACTTCTCCAAATCGCCCCAGTTCTTAATGGAGCCTTCCGGGAGCTTCATGAACCATTCAAAGGCAAGTCCTTTTAGGGTGCCGATGAACAAACGTGCCAGAATGGCATCGTTATCTACCACATTCCCTGTTTGAGACTTAAAGTAGTAGATATGTTGGTTCAGTGAACCTTTCCCATCAAATGCTTGGAGGGTTGGAGCCTTGAACTTGGGCGGGTATGGAACCAGGTCCCACTCGGCTGGATATGGGCGGACCACTCCTGCTTCTTGGAGGCCTTTCCGGTTGGTAAGGGCCTCAAGACGTTGCTCCAACTGGTTCATTCTTTTAGAATGAACCTTTCCCTGGTCTCGGTCGTCCTTTTCCTGCGACGAGGATTTAGATGAACCGGAAGTAAGTTGCTCTTCCTCTTCTACGTGTACAGAAGATGAGCTTTCCCCTTCTTTTCGCTTGCCTTTAGACTTCTTAGAGGAGGCTTTATTGGTTGACTTCCTCTTGTCTTCAAGCAACTGTGCGAGCCTCTGCTTAAGAGAGTCGATAGATTCTTGCTGAGCACGAATCATCTCGAATTGTTCCTTCTGGACCTGGGCTTGCTGCTCCAAGCGCCTGGCAGTCTCCTCAGGAGTGCTGGTCATGTATATAAAGGCCTCTTTCTCCATAGAAGAGTTCGAAGCCTGTGACTCTGCAATAGCGGAATGCGAGTCATTCACCTCAATGCCCGGGCTAGGGCATTGTAGTCAATCAGGGGAATCACCCCGGTCCGGGTGCGAGTGTGTCGGTACACTCCTTCCGGTTCAGTGTCAGAATCATCAGAGCTGACTGCAGGTTGTTTTCCCCTGCTCCTGCTCGCCATGTTTGTAGTGAGCTCGGGATATTCAATGTCAGAGAAGACCCTCCTCCTATGGGAACGACTTCCTTTAGCTGATCGGGGAATCAGGGTCAGCTGTCTAACTAGAGACTGCTGGTTTGCACCTGAACTGCAACGGCACTCAGAGAGCATCGTGATAAGCCGTTCGCAGCAACATGACGAAGTGATTCGATTAGCACTTCTTTTCTTCGTCAAATAATCCCTCAGATCCGTGGGAGGAGGATCAAAGAGATTAGCCTCGTAATGTCGAGGGCAGGAGGCATCCTTGCTCTGTACAGTTAGGACGCGGGGTTCTGAGACGCGGTTCTTGCGTCGTGGCTTCAGGACGCGCGTCTGGCATCTCTGTTGAGAGGAGACGCGGCTATTGCGTTGCTGATTATTGCGTCAGGGCAGAGACGCTTGAGAGATGCAGGGCTGCTGGGCCCCACGCCTAGAGGCGTGTGCCTCTTGTACTCGACAAGGCGTGCGGGTTTCGCCTTGGCGTCTGAGAAGTGGGGCCTCAGAGGGGCCCACTTGGTGAACCTCACGTTTGGGCTGCCAAACGCGGATTTCGCGTGCCGGATGTGGTGCAGCAGAGACGCCGGTTTGAACCTTGCGTCCTGCCTCAGTTGGACGATCAGTTGTTCCACCTTGCAGTTGACGCGCACGCCTCCTCTGTCGGCGTTCAGCGTTCCGGTTACGTCGTGGGGGTTGAGAGAAACCAACGACAGCCTGGTGCTGAGGAAGAGGATGGATTGGCTGGACACTAGAGAACTTGACCACGCGGGTCTCTTGAGAGATGTTGGCGCGGGTGTCACGCATGGCGTGATTGGCCACAACATCCCTCACAGCAGCTGCCTCTGAGAGAGGCTTAGAGCGAATTTCAGGGCAAGTCCCCGTAGAGACCCTGCGGTAGGCGCGGGCCTTTGGGCTCTTGGAGCCGGAAGAGAGGAACTCTTCATACTTTGCCTGGTCGAATTCTACGACGAGTGATTCGACCATTTTCCCCTTGTAGAGGACGTCACCTTGCGCCACAACTTGTTCGTCAGTAACGAAAGTAGTCCCCAGCGGAGTCGCCATCTCTTGTTTGGTACGGAGAAGAAAAATTCAGTGTAAAATTTTCTTGAATCAATTGAAAGATTACAACGGACTAATGCTCCGACTACAAGGGAGGGAAGATGTCGAGTCTTGAATCTCCCTTTGTTTAGTGCTGGGTTCTTCAAGTGGCGATGGAAAGTGAATCTTGTTTTCCGTTGACCGGGTGAACGTCAGGAACTTCTGGGGATCTTCTCTTCGGTTGGCGGACGGAGTAACACAGCTCTGTCGACCAAAACCTCAAAGAGATTGTAGGCAAAGATTAACTTGTACGCAGCAAGTTAGCTGAAGAGTTGGGCTCTCTTTCCTTCTCTGTAGAAGCTCTCAAGTCAAGTTCTTCTCTGATCTCCAAAAAAAATCCGACCCCTTCTCCATAGCAACGGGGCTATTTATAGAGGTTTCAGGGCGAACGTGCCCCCTAAAAATACTCCATAATGGGGTTAACTTTTCCCGTTATGTGGGCCGTAATTGACCCCATAACCAGGGCAGTTACAACTGAGACGCGGGTTTCGACCCACGCGCCTTGGTGCCGCAGTGCTGCTGAGATGCGAGTTTCGACCCACGCACCTTGGTGCCGCAGTGCTACTGAGACGCGGGTTTCGACCCACGCGCCTTGGTGACGCAGTGCTGCTGAGATTAACCCTGCGTTTGGAGCTTGGGACTCTGCTTTTTGGCGACTTGTCTTAATGATTTTTAGACAGCTTACAGTTGTGATCTGGACTGAGGTGTACATATGGCATTGCATATAGCATAGCACAAATACGTGGGTGATTTACTCGCTGTGTGTTATATTTTTGTCTTTATTGCACACTTGCACGAATTGGATTTAAGGGCATAACCCACTACAAGATAAGGTGGGGATTTCATCACCCTTCTTTAACCCAGAAACCACCTTCCCACTCACACAATCGAAGCCCTAATAAAAATTGATAGATATTGGCCCCTAGGGACATCTCGGACTCATTAAGAGATTGACCGAGGGTGAAATTTGTTCTGAATCTTACTCTTGTGAAATCGGTGTCTAAGGTTAGGGATTAAGAGGTTACGCCTCGAAAATACCGTGGTTTGACGTAATTAAGACTCGTTACTTACGCACGGATACCTCCCACCATATTTTGCCCCTACCTGGCCGATTAGCTTGTGGTCAGATTCAAGCAACTATCTTCCCCGGGTAATCGACCAATTAGGAGTCGTCTAGGTCTAGGTCAACCTTAGTATAGGCTTGGTTTTGACTTTTTCTTTCTTTTTGTTGTTTGTTTGCTTTTTCTTTTTGTTTGTGATAGTTTGTGAAATGGAATTCAACAACAATAATTTTTTCAATCTTAACATGAATTCATATTTCACACCGACCCCATTTGATTCAGATAATTCCAACTTGACTTTTTACAATATGAATTAATCAAATATACCGGGTTGGACTTATCCGAATCAATACAACCCATACCCCCAATTTTATGATTATAATTTTCAAAATAATTTTAACTCTTCACATAGTCAATGGGGATTCAACTCTCCGAGTCAAATTTTCAACCACCTTGTCCACAATTTTCACAATTTCCATAATATCAATTCCCCAATTTTGCTTCTTATACTCATTTTCTAGAACCACCAATTAAAGAAAAGTCTGACCTATAAAAGAGTATAGACGCCTTACTTGAGTCCCAACAAAACAAGTTCTACTCACAATTTTTTCAAAACCAAAATTCATACCGAGTCACACCAGTTCAAATAGAAAACCATTAATCTTGGAAATGAGTATGCGTGAGTCCGAACAACAATCACAAAATCTGATGAACTCACGATTTCACCATAATTTTTAAAACAAATCTTCATCTTTTCAAGCCCAATCACAACAAAACGATGAACCAATCGACTATGAAAAGATGCTTGAAGTCATGACTCAGGCTCAAATCGCTCATAATCATGACATAGATTTAATAGTCAAAACTCTCCATTCTCATCCTTTGACCATTCATGATATCACTAACCATTCTGTTAGAGCCAAAGAATCATGTTGTTTTGAAAATCCAGATTCAATTTCAGCACATCCATTTGAACTTGACCAAACTTCAAAATTTTGAAAATCCCATTGACGTTTTGGTCAGTTATCCTTTTCCTGAAATTGAACTTGAGCATGAATATGATCCTGAACCTCAACTTGGTAATTCAATTTCACTGCCTGATTCAATAATGAATGAGGTGTTTTTACCTGATTTCATACTTTTTCCTGAGTCAACATTAGATCCTGTGCCAATCCATTGTGAAATTGAATCACCAATTTTTATGATCAACAAATTGAACTTGACCAATTTCATACTTTTGAAAGTCCCATTGATAAATTGGCAAGTTTTTCTTTCAAAGAAATTGAACTTAGATAAGAATGTGACTTCGCTCCTCAAATTTGTGATCTAGTTCAAATTCCTGAATCAATATTGACTCCTGTTTTGTTATCAAACTTGAGCAACATTTTAGAGTCAGTGTTGGTTCCCATAACTGTTATTCTTGAATTTGAATCACCTATCTTAGAAAGTCACATTCCGTTGCGGGAAAATGAATGTGGATTAGAATTTCAACTTCTTAATTTGGACCCACTTCCTGAACCAATCTCGACTCCAGAACCTTCACTTGACTTAAGTCAAATTCCTGAGTCAGTAGTTGTTCCTGTGCTTCCTAAGTCCAAATCAATCATTCCATTTTTTCATACTCCATTATGGGACAAGGGTGTTGATAATATTGACTCCGAAATTATTTTGAAAATTTGAAAATTAGATAGGATAAAATTCTTAATAAAAATCATCCATATATACATCATTCTAGTGGGTTGTATTATAGAGGTCTCTGGTGGGTTCCTCTGAACTCCACGCAAATTAGATTGGGCCGCATTTCATGGACCAATCAAACCACCACCTTGAGGTAATTTTTCCTTCCCTCTCTATTTATTTCATGCATACACACATCACGATGCATTGAGAACAATGAATGAGATAAGTGTGGGGGAGGGTTTACTAACATAGAGTTTTTAGATTTTCTTTCTTTTTCACTTAGTTTAGGATGCTTTTAGAAATCTTCCCTTTTGTATAGGATTTTTTTCTTTCTTTAAAAACTTTTTAAAATAAGAGACAAAGTTTTAATTTATTTTTAAGAAAATTAAGATGATCTTAGAAATTAAGGAAGACTTAAATTATGACATCTTAAATCTAGTCGAAATAATGGATCTTGTTTAAGATTATAGGCTAAGTAAGATAAATTGGAGAGATAATTTTATCTTAAATTTTTTGCCTTAGATAGTTTGCACTTTATACAAACACAATTTTTGGGATGGAAACAAAGACCTACATGCCATAAAGCAAAAGAAAAAAATATATTATATACGAAGGGAAAAAAATCACTTATTAAGCTGGATAATTATGCCTCAAGAAGTATGATTATTCACGCCTAACGATGGTCAAAAGAAACAAATAATCCTCCTTAGTTTTGTGGCCTTGTTTACTCGAGTCCTTAAACCCGAGGGATGTTTTCTCATCTGTTGCCCTAAAATCGTCTGGTCTGCGAGTCATCGGTTAAAGGCTCACTACCCGGGTAAACTAGAAAGCCTAAGAAAATTAAGGGAAGAAGAAAGAAGAAAAAGAAATATATATATATATATATATATATATATATATATATATATATATATATATATATATATATATATATATATATATATATATATATATATATATGACTTGATGGTTAGAGTTGAAATCCCAGAAATTTTCACTGTCACAAAGTGTATAATATTTAGGTTTTATGAAGAATAAAATATTCAACCCAATTTTGAATTCTTACCTTAATTGAAGACAAGATCTTGCATATAGACTAAGTTTAAGGGAGAATAATTTTTAGTAGACTTATGATCTTTGATCGCTTATATTTTTGCAAAAATATTTCAAAACTTGTCTCTCTTTCAAAATGTGTTTTTAAAATACTAACATTTGTCTTCTTTCTTTATAGATTTTGTGGGTACAATCCGCTGAAAACTCTCAGGAGACAAAACTCCTCCTCTAAGGGTAACCTAGAGGTTTAACGGCTTATTGCACATGCTCAGTGCAATCACGTCACCTGCAAAAGTGGTGTAATAACATTTGTAGTATAGTTTTTCTTTTTTGTTTTACTCAGGACGAGCAAAAAATAAGTGTAGGGGTGTGATTAGTTTACAATTCTGCATTATTATATCACATTTGCCTATTGATTTATGAATAAAATATCGGTCTAAACCGTGTTTTGGTCTCTCTTGCAGATAAATCAAGAGTCTAAGGGCAAAGGAGAAATAAGAGCTTAATTAAATCCATTTTCGGGTAATTAAATCCGGATTTCTTGAAGGCCAAGTAAGGGAGCTTCTAGAAGATGCATTGAACCTAGACCCTTGCGCATATCAGACGAATATCCGGGCGAAAATACCAGAATCCGAATATACTAGGAAGGTCCTCGAAGCCAGGAGAAGTTCCTCGCCAAAACCAGGGACCTAAGTCCCTGGTTTTGCCGCGAAAACGCGGTAGGTTTTGCCGCGAAAACGCGACAAATACCGCGTTTTCACGGCAAAGTGGTGGGCCCACGCGTCGATTTTCGACGTGTAGGCTCGTCTCGTCTTCTAGAAACCACTTTTGCCTATAAAAACCCCTGCAGAGGACTGAAACGCAAGCAGATTTGAAATTAAGCTAGGTTTTCTATCTTTAGTATAGTGTAGTGTAGGTGTTCTTCTTTCTTTTGCATTTTCTTTTCTTTTTTAGATCTTTTAGTAGGGCTGAGAGATTCAGAGAAAGAGAGAGATATTGATATAATAGATGGTGATAATCTATGTAAATGTGTCTCCTTTCTTCTCCATTGTAATCTTCTCCATATTTTACATGATACTTAGCTAGATTTTCTTCTCATGGTGACTAACTACTAACCACTAACTAGCTAACCACTTACTTGATAATTCACATGAATCTAGTAGTCTCTACAAGGCCTTACTCTTGCAAGAGCCATTGATGGCTCATGATGATGGGTTCTACCATCTAACTTACTAACCAAGCTAACTCTCTTATTTCATGCTTGCTTCTAATAGTTTTAATGATCTAATATTTGTATTAGCTTGCTCTTGATGCAAGTTTGAATGTGAAGAACCATCTTATTTGCCATGCTTTGTATCGTCTCTTGAAGCCAAGGACTAGTGATGACTAAGGATCCATGTGAGACAACTATCACTAAGAGGTTAGCATGTTAGTGGAGTAATTAGTAGTTAGAAACTATGAGATTTCTTTCATAGTATTCCTCATTCTTTTTACTTTGTTTTAAAAATCATTTTCAAAATCTTTGTATCATTTTCTTATTGATGTTTTCACCAACTTCTTAGTTCACCTTTATTTCATCTTCTTGTTTTTCAAACCACTTCTCTTTTGATTTCACATCGTCGTTTTATCGCCTTCTTCACCTATCCCTTCTTCTTTTCTTTTACTTTTTCTCATTCTTTTACAAAGAAGAACTTGTTAACAATCAACGTGAATAAGAACTGTTAATGCTTCTATCGCTTCCCGTCCCTGTGGATTCGACCCGTTAAGCCAATGCTATAACAAAAGTATCAAAGAAATATTAGCACATATATATTTTCATTGATTTCATAAAATACACATTTTCAAGTGCTCGTTCCGCTCCGATCAGACACCACGACTGCCATTCCCAGTTCCAGTGTGAGCATAGCTGGTGAAGACCTCCGACCAGCTCTTCTAGTAAGGGAGTACCTTCTTCAATCATCACCACCGCGACTTGTTAAAGGAGGTGGTAGGACGCAGAGCTCTGGATTGAATCCCACCCCTTCCAGTGATGAGAACGACTGCAACACTGGGGCAAATATTGTGGGGTGGAGGGAGGCAGGGTCTGGAAAGAGCGAGGCTGGCCGACTGGAGCTTTTGGAAGACTACCAGCCTCTCTCCTGCCACCTTCACTGAGGTTCTCGAACTCGGCAGGAAGGTTGGAGAGGACTCTGATGTCGATCACGAGGTGGGGGTGTAGCAAGAGGTGAGATTGCTGGGGGTTGATTGGTGGCGGGCGGTGGTGCTGGCGAGGGGGCTATGGAACACGGCAGTGGGTGCAGTTGTCTTTCAAGTACGGGAAGACAGGGTATTGGTTCATGGGAGAAGGTAATCTGGGGAGTTGTGGGATCAATAAAGGTTAGGAGGATGAGGATGGTAGGCGGTTATGGTGGTTTGGTCGTTGCGATTGACTGTGGTAAGGTTTGTCGGGGAGGAGAACGCTGTCAAGGCCTTCTTTTAGGAGGAGGGGAGTCCCTAGAATCAGGGGAGGAAGATGATGGCGGTGGGCATGATAGCTGTGACTGGAACAATCACTTGCGGTTACGAGATGGGGGTGGGGAGGCTAGAGGGGTTGAAGATTACTTAGACGGAGGTCGAGAACTAGTAACTTTGCAGGTAATGGCATAGTGCCCCAGTTTGCTATACTCGTAACACATAATACCGTCACGGCACTCTCTCGCGTATGTCACCGCAACGAAGACAACGGCGGGAGGATAGGAAGTGGCGGAGAACTGCTCTAGCTTTCTTACTGAGTGGGTGAGCTCTGCCCATGAATGAATTCGGGCTCTCAGGGCTTTCTGTTCTTTTTGTACGCTACCAGCGTCCAATGGTCTGATGCAGGCAGTGGACCTTCAGCTGGGTTGAAGTGATTGATAGCTGGGCGCGGTGGTGATGTATGGATTGAGTGTGGTTGCCACCACCTCGGCCCAGGAAACATGACGTTGAGGGGCGGCGCTACCAGATTGGGAGTCAGAGGTTGACAAGGAAGGCTTGTGACCGACGATAGTGAACTTAGAGGGTGTCTGATTGCCAGAAATGACAGGTTGGTTGGAGGTTGAAAATTAGCCAGAAGGGGGCACTGCATCGCAGCGACCGGCGGTGTGGTCGGCCAAGTGTTGCCGGAGGTCACCATGAGGGGGAATTTCTTCAAATACCTTGTGGGCGTCGGAAATTAAGCAGTGTTGAATCATTACCCCATCAACAAGGGGGACATGAGGAGGGTGGGGACGTAGGGGGAGTGGTGGAGGAGGGGATAATAATATGTGTTTTGTTGCTGCCTGCGTTGTGCATGTGTGCTCACTGCTGATCAAATCATGGCATGTGGTTTGGTGTCCACAAAAGTAGGTGGTCATAAATAGGGCACTTAAGTCTAGCTGAAGAAGAATTCACACATACTGAAAGGAGGCAGACCTTTTGCGAGTTTTTTTTTTTTTTTTTTTAATGATGATGATGATGATGATAAAAAAACATAAATACTAACTATTGGTGTTGCCGTGGTGATGGGAAGTGTTAGAATTAAAATAATAATAATAATAATGAGATGAATTTTGCACTAGCATACATGAAACCATGTGCTCAAGTTAACCTATTGGTTGAAGGAGGGGCCCAATCGCATTTGGGGATTTTGTTGCATTGCGCAGGGAAGGAGAATATTTGTCCCATATTCTGGTTGGATCGGGCTCCTTCAATTATTGATCAAATACTCCAATATCCTCGTTGTATTGTATTCATTATGTGTATTGTACTATAGCAGAAGCAGTGAGGTGGAGGGTGGAGGGAGATATTAAATTAACAAATAGGTAGAGAGAGAATGAAGCAGAGGGTATCCTGTCCTAATTGTAACTGTAATTGATCTCCATCTAATGAGATTACAAGGACACGGACAAAGAGAGGAATGGCGGATGTGGGTCACCCGAAGCGACAATGAAAGAGAAAATATTAGCTCCGTATGATGTTTAACTGTTTTTAGTCTCCTAAATAACAATAGATTTACTGGCAGGTAAAAAATTACTCTCAACAGAAAAAATAAAATAAAAGATGATGCTGGGTTGAAATGAATGCTGGGCGGGGCTGGACCGGACCCAGCCACGCCGGCAGGACAGCATCATCTCCAATTCGCTCTTACACCCCTACATACATTTTTGGATTCATTTCACTTGTTTTTTTTTTTTTTTTAAAAGTTAAATTTGTGAGATAAGAACTCGGTCTTTTATTAATAAAAATTTAACAAACTATTCCACTTGCATTTTAATTGTAGAATTCACACAAGTGGTGACGAAGATGACCTACGTAAAGAGGACGATGATGAATGTAATCCCCAAGCAGAACATAGAGCATAACATTAACAAGTTGCACGGGTGCATGCTATTCATATGGATGGTCGAACGAACATGACCTGGGTTCACAAAGGGGAAGAGTAGTAGTTTGATTGATGCATGGGACCGTTCAATTCAATGCAGAAGAAAGGGGTCTCAAGAACACAATTGTATTTCTGATGATTTAATTCGTTTTGTTTCTACAATATATAGGATACATACAAGAATCATTTACATTTACAAGGAAAGAATCAAAACGAGTAATTACAAAATAATAATACAGAAAAGAATTAAAAGGAAATATCTTATAATTAAGAGGAGAATAAAAGTAAAAATTGACTAAAAATATTGCCCAATCTAATCCCATAATTCTAGCAAGGGGCAGATGGGAGACTCCAAATCCGGCAGTGTGTAATGGAGGGGGTGTCCCCCGTGCGGTGAAAAGATATGGTAGATATAGTGAGGTGAGGCGATTGAATGTGATATGGGATGATGAAGGAGGTTTTTGATTTGGTTCATTTCACAGCCGAGGTTCGCTCCAATTATACAGTAGAGAGAAGAGAGAGACCAAAGGGAGGTTCTCCTTTCCTTATAATTCCCTTGGGGATGATGGATCCATTCCCCCTTCATAAGTTGGTTCCTCTCACTTGGTGCCATTTTAGACATGTATACATGTATTTGTAATAATAAATAGAATAGAATAGGATAGAATAGAATAGAAGCCTCCTCTTCAGAGTAAGCTCCAATAAGTTGAGTTATAAACGGAAGGATCCATTCTCATTTCTCATCCCCTGTTTAATTGCCTGCCTGCCGTTGGCAGTAGGGAGGAGCCCAGTGTGTTGAGCGACATCAATTCCATTCCGTTTCCACCTGACCTTTCCCTTTCCTCTCATTTAATCCTCTTTAATTCATCATCCTTACCTTGCCTTTCTTGTTTGCTTTGCTTCTCCTCTCCTTCTATATTATGCTTGCTGCCTGAATACCTCCTTCTTACCACCGGCCATGGCCATGGCTTCTTTCTCAGCTCTCCTCCTCCTCCAAATCCTGCTCTCCTTTTTCACCTATTATTACTACTGCTACTATTATTCCTCTCATCCAATTCTTCTCTATAACATCTACTATAGAATAATAGCTTCCTCTTCCTTCTCCGACTCTGCTCTAATGCTACTGCTCATGATTATTATGATCAGTATAATTATTATCAGCAGCACTAGTATCAGTAGGAGGAGGAGGAGAATGAGATCAGAGGGAATTAATGGAAAGAGAGACAAAGAAGAAGATGAAGATGATGATCAAGTCAACAAGGGTGGGCTTCTTCCTCCAGGGAGGCAAGGGTTTCCATTTGTAGGGGAGACCATGAGGCTGATCGCTGCTTACAAGACGGAAGATCCGGAGCCCTTCATCGACGAGAGGGTGAGGCTGTACGGGAGCAGGATCTTCACTTCTCATGTTTTCGGGGAGAGGACGGTGTTCTCGGCGGACCCGGAGTTCAACAGGATGGTGGTGGGAGGGGAAGGCAAGATCTTCGAGTGCAGCTACCCTTCCTCCATCTCCACTCTCCTTGGGAGGCACTCACTGGTGCTGATGAAGGGAGCCCTCCACAAGCGCATGCACTCCCTCACCCTCACTCGCTTCGCCTCCCTCTCCCTCCTCCGCCACTCCCTCCTCCATGACATCGACCGCCTCATCCGCGTCACCCTCCAGGATTGGAAGGACGCCCAGCCCCTCCTCCTCCTCGACCAGGCCAAGAAGATCACCTTCCAGCTCACCGTCAAGCAGCTTATGAGCTATGATCCCGGGGAGTGGACGGAGTCCCTCCGCAGAGAGTACCTCCTCCTCATCGATGGCTTCTTCTCCATCCCATTCCCCTTCCCATCCTTGCTTACTTTCACCACCTACGGCAGGGCAATCCAGGTACTCACGGATATCCTCCCCATATACCTCAAATCTCAATATCAACCGATGTCCATTCTCCACCGATACACCATATCGGCTTTCCGCTTTTACTATTCTCCTTCCCCATCTCATTTCAATGTATATATGTCTATATATGTGCATGTGCATGCGTGTGTTTTTCTTGACTAAGTGATTTGGATCCCTTTGTGATCGATTCCATCCATCATCCTGCTGCTTCTAAACTAGTTTGTTCAATTAGTTTGTTTTCTGGATCCAGCTATTATTCCTGATTCACTTTAACTACATTATTAGGCACGGAAGAAGGTCGCAGACACGCTGAGAGAGGTCGTGAGGAAAAGAAAAGAGGAGAAAAAGAGGAACAGCAGCAGCAACGATACTGAGTTGGAGGTGGAGGAAAAGGAGGAGGCTGCCAAACATACACATAATAATGAAAATAATAATAATGATAGTGATAACGGCATGAATTCGAATTACCGGAGGAATTCTAGCTTTGGTTCTAATAATGTTAATACTAGAAATACTAACAAAATTAAGAAGAAGCCGGATGATATGTTGGATGAGCTCATCGATGCTGAGGAGGGATTCACGGAAGAGGAAATGGTGGATTTTCTATTGGCACTTCTGGTGGCAGGTTACGAGACCACACCCACAATCATGACGCTTGTGGTGAAATTCATAACAGAGACTCCTGCTGCTCTCGCTCTCCTCAAGGTATTCTTCCTCATCTTTGGCTTCCTACTTGTAATATATACTATGGACTGGAATGGTACTGTTTCATCTGGAATGGTACAAATACCAGACCCGATATATATATATATATATATATATATATATATATATATATATATAATCATGTTGATGATGAATTGTTAATTAACGACATATCAACATAGATTACATGCTAGTTTCCCTGTTCCTAGTTCTTCGACGACCAAACCCAAGTCCTAAGCTCTGACCAATTCTATATAATGTTTATAGCAAAGAACTAGTTATATATAATATTTATTTATAGCAAGTAGATATTAAGCACACTACAAGAGATTGACATTTCTGTATCACAAGTTCAACAACAAAAGGCTGTCATGTGTAGCCTACTTTTGCATGTGCAATTGCACATGCCAATGTGATTCGCTTTTGCCCAACAAATACAATATGCCGGGGCTGATCTGCATAATCATGACGATTATAAAGAAATGTAATTATCTGGCAGATTTGAGAAATTAATTGATATATTGAATTTTAACAGGCTGTGATGATATACTTGAAATGGTATTTCTACGCTTTAATCTGAGAAACGAATACCTAATATAAACTATACACATATCCTTTAATTAACTTGTGGTATGAATGATGGCTGATTCAGGTAGAGATTACACTTCTTATATAGAAAAAATTTCTGTTGTTTGCTTTGCCTTGAATCAATCTGTTGGTGGAACAGGAGGAGCATGATGAGATCAGAGCCCAGAAGAAGCATGAGTCAGATCCCTTGGAATGGAGTGATTACAAAGCCATGCACTTCACTCAATGTGTATGATCATCTAATTCTCTTCCCAAATTTATCAAACCAACACGCCGTTGTTGGTGCATGGCACTGAGAGATTTCAGCTGTAACTGAAATGAAACAAATGATTCCTTGGCAGCAGCAGTAGTATCAAGTACTAAAGTCTTTGGGTGTTTAATGGTTCAGGTAATCAACGAGACACTTCGAGTGGCCAACATTATCAGTGGAGTATTCAGGCGAGCTACAGCTGACATCCATTTTAAAGGTCAAGATCTCCATTCAAATTTGCTACATATTCCAACAGCTTTAGCATGCGATAGACTGTAGTATCCAATTTGAATAACGAAAAAGCTAGAAATTAAGATGAGATAATTAAAATTAAATACTACTAGACCAAAACACATTTGATATACACTTTCTTTTTAGAGAAAGGGCGGAGCCTCAAACTCGAAAGCCCCAACCCAATGTATACATTGTTATATATATACTAACACCTTCATGCTCCTCTCTGTGGTTGGATGGCTGACAGGATACAAGATTCCAAAGGGATGCAAGGTATTTGCCTCGTTTCGAGCTGTCCACCTAGATCCGGAAAACTTCAAGGATGCCCGCACCTTTAATCCCTGGAGATGGCAGGTAACTTCCCTGTTATCGCTCCATTTCTTGTTTTTGCCCTGGCTTCCTTCTGTTATCTTAGAGATAGTGTAGCACAATTTCTCCACTATTCCTTGCTTGCCTGACTGATTCACTCTGTGAATCCACTGACCTTTATTCTCTTTTATAAATTGGGTGACTGAATTTGACTTATATGTGCCTTGGGTATATTATACGATGCAGAGAAGCACTGAGAATGGCATATTCACTCCCTTTGGTGGGGGGCCGCGGTTGTGCCCTGGTTATGAGCTTGCTCGAGTTGAGATTTCTATTTTTCTTCACCACCTTGTTACCCTTTTCAGGTACATCTCTACTGCTTTCATGCTAACTAAAGGCTTTGCAGCCGATTCACCTCAGATTTAGGGCATTTATGCATGAACAATAGACCACCCCACCTCTACATTTTCATTACATTTACGAGCAGCCATGTTTTTCAGTCACAATTTTGTTCGCAACTACCTTATTACACGTATAGCATTATGTGTTAAGTGTGTGTGTGTGTTAGACTTGGCTACTTCCAAAAGAATTTGAGATCCTACGGCATTCAAATATAAGATCCACTCCGATTGAAGTTGATCTTTATTATTTAAAATAATTAAAAATAAAAAATCAAGTGTTTTGTATATTTCTTATCCATGCATCAAGTAGACACAAAATGGACAGATAAAAGCAACATATTGTTTAGATTTATAACTGTAGATTCTCGATCCGATCATTTGATCATGACCTAAACATTTAAAACCCTCACACACCAATTTTTGTTTGGTTTCAAATATTCTACACTGTTAAACTAACCAATTCACTATTTTGATCGTTCATTTTGTGTCTACTTGATAAATAAGTAAAAAATATTCAACACTTGAATTTTTGTTTTTAAGCATCTTTAACAATGTAAATTAATTCCAACAGAGTGGATTTTCAATTTGAATGACCTAGCATTGAATTTAAATGAGAAAAATTCATCTCCATATCCTTCCCAAATGATCCAAGTCTCCCCCCTTCTCTTTATATATATATATATATATATATATATATATATATATATATATATATATATATATATAGAGAGAGAGAGAGAGAGAGAGAGAGAGAGAGAGGAATCAGCTAACACAGGATAAAATTTTGTCCTATATCGCACTCAAAACTTAAGTTTTCGATTGAATTTTTAAGATCCGACCATACAGTATCATATTCATGTTTTAAGATATACACATATAAAAAATCACCTATTTTGGAGTTTGTTTACTCTATTTTCTTTAGATTCAAACATTAACAGTTTTTTAACAGTAGAATAAAATGAAACGATTAAATCAATAAGTAAAGGAACACCAATTCACTTGACTTTTTATTTGTTTACATCTTAAAACATGAAAATGATAATGTGCGGTCGGTTCGTGAAAAAAGAGAGATGATTTTTGAGCGCGATATAGGACAGAGTTGCCTCCTCTGTCAGTTGATTTACATATTCTTCATATATATATATATATATATATATATATATATATATATATATATATATATATATATATATATATTTCTTTTTGTTTTAATTTTAATTTTATCTGTAAAATCATCAGCTGGGATGTGACGGAGCAGGACCGGCTGGTTTTCTTTCCAACCACTCGGACTCTCAAAGGCTATCCCATCACTGTTCGACACCGGAAAGCTCACTGAGAGCTGAAAGCAATTTTCATTTTTGTTTATGCTAGGCATTGCTCAATCAGTTTGAGGAATTCTGAAGCTAATGCTAGGCATTGCTCCTGGGTTATGACCTCGATCTGTAACCTTTTCTTCTTTAATAAGATGCTAGTACCCATATACCTGAGTTGTGTGTGCGCGCGCGCGTGTGTCTATATACTTGGTAGGAGATGGAGGAGATAATTGTTTTGTGTAAACTTTTTAAGATTGTGGATGGGGCGGACAGATTGTGGCACTTTTGCTCAGATATAATATAATTTGAGCATCACAGAATTATTGATCTCTTCTATTAACTAGTAAAATTTATCAAAGATACCAACTGTGCTAATTAGCTCAAGAAGTAGTATGACATTTTCTTTCCTCAAAGGGTCCTGTGCTTAAATCTGAGTAGTTTATTTATTATGTAACGGCACGAGTGCATGGCTCAAACGCCTTTGCTGCTGCTGCTGCTTCACTAGTACCACATTTTTATTTCTTACTGATGGATAATTAAGGGGTGGGGTGTATACGAAGATAAGGATGTGGGTAATATTGGTTGAATTGGTTAACAAGGCAAGGCAAGACAACCAAAGAATCTTTGTACTAGCACAATACACGTCCGTGCGCTCTACTATACATTACTGGTGAAGTGAACCAATTGGGGATAAAACCCAAAATCATTCTGCTGGGGTCATACGCAATATATGATGATACTAGTATTTGTGATTGGGAGATACTTTTTGAATTAATGTTGGCTCCTAGTGGATGGAGTTTGCTCAACCCATTCAATTCCCATTCCTGCAGTGAAGAAGGGTGTCCATTCTACACGTTGCCTGGATTCATCGTCTCTCATCGGTGGCTATCGCCATCATGTTACCACCATACACTTCAATGCAAGGGAGCATGTCCCCATGCGGCCATGCCCCATACATCTGACATTATTATTACCATCACACACGTACACACGCTCCCTATCACATCATATATATATATAGTACAGTATCGCAAAGTATGCTATTTTCATAATCTGTCCATGACAACACGATGACCAATGACGAGTTGGAGTCTCCTGCTCGTCACGACTCACCAGGACATGATCGATCAATCGAGTTGCCTAAGAGCATGTTTGACAAGAAAAAGCTCAAATTAGAAATCTGATAAAATTAGAAATTCTGAATGAAAAAATTCAGCATGTTGTTATCAGTTTTTTGGGCTTTTTTTCTTTCCATTTGGAGAGAGAGAATGAATTAGAAATTCAGAATGAAAAAAATTCAGCATATTGTTTGTCAGTTTTTTGGGCTTTTTTCTTTCCATTTGGGGAGAGAATGAAGCAGCTCAGATAGAAAATTTTAAGCCAATGTTGTGCCAAACAAATACCTCATACAGGGAAAAAGCCACGGGGTTCACAAATTTTGAAAAAAATGAACACTCTCCAACTCATTTTTTGCGAAACAAACATGCCCTAAAATTTGAAGGAAGAGCATCCCAATTTGATATCCATCGCCGACGGGGACTTAATTCTTCTTCACTCCCATTGTTTCCTTCTTAAGAAATCAATCTAGACACTTAATTTCCTCAGATAAAGAAATGATTTCCAAATCAGTAGAAATTGTTTGTTTGAAAGCAATTATAGATATAAATAAGCAAAAGGATCCGGACAAAAATATGATTCATGAATTCAGAGGAAAACAAAGAGAGTTAGCTTGAGGGAGTTTAGCCATTGCATAGAGATTTAAAATGATAGGCCGAATCCATCCTTGCATTGCAATATCAGTATCCGAATTTGTATATATTTATACATAACGACCAATCAAGATGAAAATTTTACACATAAACTGGGTGTGCAACATCGAGTACAAGCTTAATTTTGCATAAAGATAAAATAGATAAATGGTGCTGCTGCGGCTATGGCTGCTTGGGTACTGACATACTTCGTGTAGAATCGAGGATGGTTATCCTCGGAATGCATAGCCACGCGGCCGAGGAGAGTGACCAGCCCAGCAGTGGAGCGTGCCAGTGCACCACTCCGGTCCAGTGGCCCATCAGCTCTTATGTGGAACATGGGTGGAGTAGGTAATGAATGATCCTGGATTGACTAATCCAAACCAAGGCCCCGAGCACCACTAGCGTCGCATTGTGGCCGTGCATCGGCACCCAAGGCATCAAACCTCCCCACACGAGGTCCTTCGATTAGGGCCCCCCAAAGCCCTGCAATCCCGTCCACCAAGTGCACTACCCCGTTCCCCGCGAAGTTGATAGAACCTGAATCGAAGAGCAGCGTAGTAGTAGTCGGGATAAGCCATCCCGCAGAGGACCACAGCCAGTGTGCCACAACAGGATGCACCAGGCCAGTGAGCGTGAAGGAGTAGACGTGGTAGGCACCAAACTGAGTGCGGTCTGCAATGCAACCGCTCGTGATTCCAGCCACAGCACAATTGCAAACGCACAATATTGGTAGAGGAAGAAGGCATAGTCGTAATCTTCAATGGGGACATCCTTGAGGGCAAAGAGGGAAGTTCCTTTGAAGGGATTGGAACCAGCGCCGGAGCCCAAGGCAAAGGCAAAATCAAAGAAAAAGGTAGTAGGAAATGGTTGCCACAACAGCATTGGTGTTGAGCATGATGTTCATGGCATTCTTGGCCCGGACAGAACCGGCACTTAGCATGGCAAAGCCAAATTAGCTGCATTCCGAACACTGGGTATGGTAGGCCGCAAAGAGTAGATACACACTATGTTGATCGATGCAGTTACACCTTCCTCCCAGCAGTTCCAGCATCTGGATTACCTAGCTGCTTTCTTCTATATATATGTGTGACTGGGAGATATTAGAGAGAATCTAGAGAGATTCGGAGAGAAGGCGGTAGCTATAGCTGCTGGGTATTTACTAAATCCACTACATAGCTAGTGTAGTAGTGAAGTATAACTATAAATATAGCAAGGACGCGAAGGTGGGAATGTTAACAAGATAGGAAGCAAATAGGTAGCCGCTCAGAGGAAGAGATATCCATATACATATATGTCGGCTGACAGTGAGATGAGGAGAAGGATTCGTCTAACTATTAAAAATTAATCCAAATTCATTCACATTTGAATGACTTTTGAGTTTTGACTTGCTATTTGTTATTATCATACGGAGGACTCGATTGGTTTGTGAATTATGAGTGGTCATGGATCTCATCTACGGCTCAGCCCAAGGATTTGGGCCCCATGCCTCCCAGGCTGCCCACAAGTAACACAAATAATAAATACATGTACATGATGGAAACATATTATCATAGCGAGAAGTTGAGTCTCAGTTGCTTTGTTAGACCGTCATCTCTTTTGTTCGTTCCTCTCTTTCCCCCGCGCGCTCTCTGTCGGGCTCCTGCTTTGGGTTTGGGCAACTGTCTTCTCTTCTCCTATGTACCCATCCCTTTCCTCATTCCTCGTCCAAAAGCTATGTTTTTTTATTTTATTTGTTTTGCCGAATTTCTATCATGCATACTTCACTTCTTCTGCTTTTACACCATAATCAATCAATTGTCCTTGATTTCTTCAATTAAATCACAACTTCTCCTTGTCTTTTCTTTTTTTTTTTTATTTGCGTTAAATTCGATTCGCTGAAGGGAAGAATGCAGGCGCAGGATAATCTAAGGTTCTACTGGACTCTAGACTTGACAACTAGTAATACAAGTTAGAATTAGAATTCCCATCCATCAATCATCGATTGAGAGTATCCCTCATAAATGTTGTTGATGGGTCGGCTGTTTGTGATCCATCTTGATGGGAAGATTAACAGCTGCAAGCACTGCCATACCCATCTCGCTCTTTCTCATGACATCCTCTCAAGGGTAAGCAGCACTACTAGTCTCCGTTGATTTTGCTGGTCCATACAATTCCAATTTCCATGTTATTAGATAGATGGCTGTATATTGCCTGCTTCTACATTTGGCTGTTCTTGGTTTTGACTTTCATTCTACCCTTTAATTTCGATAAACATTTGTGTTTTCTTTGTCATGTTCATGTTAGCGAGATGGTGATTCTATTGACGGTGTATTCGGAACAACAGGAAAGCAAGGCTCTTCAACTTGTTTTCCTCATGTGCTGCAGCTGATACTTCATCACAGGATCTTGCATATTCTTTTCTTTCACATAAATTACTGTGTCCTTTAGTGTATCCACCACTACTAATTTATCATCTACAGTACATCTGCCTCTTGTCTCATGCTTTACTTAATTTGCTGTGCTTTCCGCAGGAGCCAATTTCTCCTTTTCGTTAATGGGCTTATCCATAAACCATTCTATTCCTTTCGGCGTCTTTTAAGATAAAATTGACTCCTTCCTTATGAGATGAGAATCGAGTCTACTATCAATTTAAATGAAAATTTGCCAAGACAACTAGTGATGCAGGACAAAAAGAAAAAACTAGAGTTTGTAGTGACATTGGGGATAATAAACTAATTTAAGAATTTAGAAAATCAGAGAAAAGATAACATTTAGACTTCACAACCAGATGAATTTATCACCCCTACACATTGCACATAAAGATTTAGATTTATGGTTTCACACTCAGGAAAATTGCTTCTCCACTTTATGCTTCGCGCACAAAGATTCACAAAAAAATTAATGTGGAGTTTCAAAAGTTTTTAATAGCACTATGATCTGAAAACAAAATAATACAAATATATTTATAAGCAACGGTCCCATGAATTAATCATAAAAGAACTCCTAAAAGAAGTAGTACTCCTAATCATTAGAGATCTCCTAAAAAATAAAAAATATTAATAAACTACTACTCCTAATCAAGCCAGGCTCCAATTTAGGCATTCCTTTTACACAAATAAGTGCTCCAAGTCCTAAAGGACCCCATAAACTCTCCCCGGGTCAGAAATATTCACCTCTGAGGAATGGCGAAGATGGTACTGATTAGTCTACAGTTCTGTATTATTATATCGCATTTCCCTGCTGATTTATGAATAAAATGTCAGTGTAAACCGTATTTTGGTCTCTCTTTCAGATAATCAAGACAAAGAGGGCAAAAGGGTAATAAGAGTTTAATTAAACCCATTTTTGGGTAATTAAATCCGGATTTCTTGGAGGCCAAATAAGGGAGCTTTTAGAAAATGCATTGAACCTACACCCTTGCGCACGTCAGACGAATATCCGGGCGAAAATACCAGAATCCAAGTATACCAAGAAGGTACTAGAAGCGACGGGAACACGCTCGTCAAAACTAGGGATTTAATTCCCTGGTTTTGCCGCGGAAACGCGGCAAATGCCGCGTTTCCACGGTAATGTGGTGGGGCCACGCGTCGATCTTCGACGCGTGGTCTTGTCTCATCTTTTAGAACCCTCTTTTGCCTATAAAAAACCCTGTAGAGGCCTGAAACGGAAGCACATTGAGAATTAGGCTAGGTTTTCTATCTTTAGTTGTAGATTAAGATTTTCTTCTTCTTTTATTATGTATTTTCATTTCCTTTTTAGATCTTGTAGTAGGGCAAAGAGATTCAGAGAAAGATAGAGAGATATTGATGTAATAGATGGTGACAATTTATGTAAAGGTGTCTCCTTTTTTCTCCAATGTAATCTTCTCAATCTTCTACATGATGCTTAGCTAGATTTTCTTCTCATGGTGACTAACTACTAACTACTAACTAGCTAACCACTTATGTAACCCCCTGATCCCTGGTGTCCGTATCACCGTATCAGTACGCGATACGGCGTATAATATTGCTTTGACCTCCGTGGTAGTCCGATGGAGCTGATTTCTATTTCAAAAATCATTTGCTAATATTTTAGATTTTTCAGGATTTTCTAGAATTTTCTGGATTATTTTGGAAAATCTCCGTAGTCGGTGCGACCGATATCGATTATCGGCTCTCTGATTTTTAATTCACAAACGGAGTTGTATTTTGGGAATCCGCTTTCACCAAGTGTCTTAGAATCATATGATCTACGCTAGGATATTTTTGGTGATTTTTCTGAATTTATCGAAAATCGGGCGAAACCGGTGTCCCCCAATACCAGCGACATCTTCCAGGATTTTTCATTTATAAACCAGACTGAATTTCTTTAAACCGTTTTCATATTATGGCTCAGGATAATATTCTCTATTTTCTGTAAGTTTTGGGCACCGTTCGGAGCTGATCGAATTTTGGGCCAATATAATAATAATAAAATATTATTTTTTAAATCATTTCCCTTTCTTTTCTTTTTCTTTCTCTTCTTCTCTGGATTCTTCTCCACGCCACCGCCATTCCACCGCCTCTCCCACTCTCTCTCTCTCCTATAAAAACCTCTCTCTCTCTCTAAAACTCTCTCAAAACCCCCTCTCTCTCAACTCTCTCTCCTCTCTCTCTCTCTCTTTCTTCTCTCTCTCACTATCTCTCTCCCTCTCTCTGTGCAGACCCAAAAGGGGACCTGACCCGTTGCCAGCGACCAGGCCAGGCCGCAGGCGCCGCCTGCCGCCGCAGTTCGCTGGCGGCCGGGCCCCAGCCCGGCCGGCGCCACCGCCGGCCCTCCCTTTTCTTCTTCCCCTTTTCTTCTTCTTTTTCTTTCTTCTTCTTCTTCTTCTTATTCTTCTTCTTCATGTTCTTTCTTCTCCCTCTCTCTATCTCTCTCTCACTCCCTCTCCCCCGGCCTGACGGCCGCGCCGCCGGCGGGCCCCGCCGCCGCCGGCCAGCCGAGCTGGCCGGCCGGCCCGCGCAGCACAGCAGTAGCAAGCTGCTGCTGCTGCTTTTCCCTTGTTGGGTTTGGGTAAACCCCAAACCCAATAACCCTAATGGGTTACTCAATTACCCACTACCCAGAAACCCGTAAACCCGTTACCCATTAACCCATTTCCTTAAGTTAAATGGGTTTGGGTTTGGATCTAAACCCGACCCGTTAACCCGTCTACCCGCATCCAAATTAAATAAAGGTAAATTTGCAGAAAACCCCTGCTCCATTTTATTAATTGCATTTGAAATACTTTTATTTACATATTTAACCCATTTCTGTTACTTTTAGTATTCGGGCGATATCTGGAGCATCCGGATTTGGACGATTCTGGAACCATTGCGATCGTGGGAAAGAGAGCTACCTTCCTATGGCTAGTTTGTGAGTGTTTTTATTTTATAAATTGTCATTTTAGTATATTAATTGAACTTGGTTGCTTTATTGAAATAAAACATGATTACCGGTAAATCCCATTTGTTCAGATATACTAAATTGTAAACAATATTAAAACACTGTACTTAGAATATGCCTGATAACTAAAAGACGTTGAGTGTGACACTGGATGTCTATGAGGTCATGTTCATATACCACTGACATCCGGGCCACTATTTCACCATATTCTTGGACACTATTATGACATGTATTATATCACAGTTATGTGACACGCATACTGATCCACAGATACGCTATGACACTACACTGTCACTAGACATGCATGCTTGACACCGTTACTGTAATTCACAGGATATAGTATTACATGATACACGGACTACTGTTATTACATGTACTAGTGATACACAGATATGTTACACGGATTATGGCTACACATCTATGTTCCACTAGTACACGGATAAGTACCGCATTTCATATTATTGTTATTATCACTACACGGACACTGTAGTTCACTGTACATGATATTAGACACTGACCACTGTTATTACAGGTACATGTTGCACAGATACTATGACACGTCACATTATTATTTCGTATTCATATATAGATTGTTATCATCGTTACATGGATTCTCGGCATATCACTGTTACACCTGCATGCATGGTTTCTCTATTCTTGTCATATGGATCCCTGTTCCTAATACATCTATTATTGTTCCATGTTATCCCCGTATTCCTGTCATATGATTGTTTCCCGTTACTGATATTGTTATTCCCGTTCCTGGATACATGAGCTGTTGATATGCGTTATATTGTTCCCGTTTCCCGTTATACTGTTCTATGCGATCAACAGAGCTCAGGTCATGTTATCCTGTGACCTGTATCATGTACTTACATTGTATACTTGAAATATCAGATCAGAAAGATAACTTGGGTATGGGGGAGACTTGACGGTTGATTAGGTCTTGTCGGGTGGATGTCTGGATCCATTGTTTGTCCCACTGCAGGGGATGGGGTAGTGCTGGCTACCGTCTGTTATAGCTCATGAGCTCCCGTTTCCCGTTATTGTTTTAGCTCATTGAGTTCCCGTTACATGTTACAGCCTTAGCGGGCTGGCCCTGGTCTCAGCAGCCAGGGGTCTGTTTAAGGTCGTTGTCCCGGGTATGCACGGGATACACCCACCTGACTAGAGCTCCTCGACCAGTTGGTTTCCAAGTAACATAATAAAATGATATAAACAATAGTGACGTCGTGAACACTTGTTATTTGGTCATTCTCTCGTTTGGATAATGGTACCCGTATGCCATGTCCGGATGGGTTCGACTGGAGTGCGGGCTCCAGTATGAACTGCCAGTGGTATGGGACACTGGAAGAGATTGATTAAAATATCAGGCGGTACTGATTGTTACTATTGGATAATCACATGACTTGCCTGATACAGGTATTCTATTGTTTAGTTGTCCGTGTCACTGTACCTGATCATTTATCCGCTATCATGTTACATGTATACTTTGTTACTTTACCTGGCACATGTTACACTTTCTGTGGTGGCATCCTACTCATGAATATGTATACTCTGCATTGCATATATTCTGTTTTCTGTATACCTGGCAGACATCATTACTGTCTATGCACAACACCATATTATGGTTATATTGCATATGCCCATCTGTAGGTTCACTTCTATCACGTCACCACTAACATGTTCATTTCTAGCACGTCACCACTAGACCACATTATTTATGATATAAACTGGATACGATTATAGACCTGACCCGATGATAACCGGCTAGGTAGTGATGGTATTAAAAGATGACCTGTTTATATATTTTTACTGCTTACATGTTTATATATTTCTACTGGTTATTATATACTTATTATATGGTATCACTAGTACAACATCATGTATTATATATTATTATCGTACTTGTATTACTATTGTATATATTACTACCTCCTTCATTTTACCACTCACTAGGTCGCTTTCTGACGACCCTGGGTTTGCGTGCCCAGGTTGGAGATTCGAGTTACCGTATTATCAGATAGTACCTTGGAGTCACATAGGAGATTCCTCATCGAGACTATTCATAGGTATCATGGTGATTTATTTCTGTTATCTTATTTATCCCTGTTTCTATATCTGTTATGATCCCTAACCCCTTTCTGCAGGTATTCTTGTACTTATTTCCTGCTGGAACTCTTATAACTATGGAGGTTATGTCCTGTACTGAGGCTTAACGTACGTGTGAGTGTGTTTTCACCTCGCGTATGTACGTCGCCATAACGTCTCTGTATCCTTGGGATCGGGGTGTTACAGAGTGGTATCAGAGCTTAGGTTCACACCTGGCGTGGGTAACCACCTGGGTCAATGCTTGGGCTCTTACCAACAGTACAATCAGGTTCAGATTAACTTATCTGTATCTGAATTTGGGGATTCCAGCGACGAGTACAAGAATACACTGTCATTGACGATTCATTCTTTGACTCTTTTCTCTTCCTTACTGACAGTTATCAACTAGACTATCTGATTTCCTTCTTGCTTTCTTTTCCTCTTCTTGCTTCCACTCCGTTAGTGTTCGTTCACTACCATACTTCTCCATCCCGAGTTCCTTAGAGATATCAGAGTACGCAGCGGAAGTATCGTGGACCCATAACATTTCGACTTTGGGGTTGAAAATATTGTTCTCACACTTGAATTGAAATTTCGAGGACGAAATTTTTTGTAAGGTGGGGAGAAATGTAACCCCCTGATCCCTGGTGTCCGTATCACCGTATCAGTATGCGATACGGCGGATAATATTGGTTTGACCTCCGTGGTAGTCCGATGGAGCTGATTTCTGTTTCAAAAATTATTTGCTAATATTTTAGATTTTTCAGGATTTTCTGGAATTTTCTGGATTATTTTGGAAAATCTCCGTAGTCGGTGTCGACCGATACCGATTATTGGCTCTCTGATTTTTAATTCACAAACGGAGTTGTATTTTGGGAATCCGCTTTCACCATGTGTCTTAGAATCATATGATCTACGCTAGGGTATTTTTGGTGATTTTTTTGAATTTATCGAAAATCGGGCGAAACCGGTGTCCCCCAATACTGGCAACATCTTCCAGGATTTTTCATTTGTAAATCAGACTGAATTTCTTCAAACTGTTTTCATATTATGGCTCAGGATAATATTCTCTATTTTTTGTAAGTTTTGGGCACCGTTCGGAGCTGGTCAAATTTTGGGCCAATATAATAATAATAAAATATTATTTTTTTAATCTTTTCCCTTTCTTTTCTTTTTCTTTCTCTTCTTCTCTGGATTCTTCTCCACGCCACCGCCATTCCACCGCCTCTCTCTCCCTCTCTCTCCTATAAAAACCTCTCTCTCTAAAACTGTCTCAAAACCCCCTCTCTCTCTCAACTCTCTCTCCTCTCTCTATCTCTCTCTTTCTTCTCTCTCTCACTATCTCTCTCCCTCTCTCTGTGCAGACCCAAAAGGGGGTCTGACCCGTTGCCAGCGACCAGGCCAGGCCGCAGGCACCGCCGGCCGCCGCAGTTCGCTGGCGGCCGCGCCCCAGCCCGGCCGGCGCCACCGCCGGCCCTCCCTTTTCTTCTTCCCCTTTTCTTCTTCTTTTTCTTTCTTCTTCTTCTTCTTCTTCATGTTCTTTCTTCTCCCTCTCTCTCTATCTCTCTCTCACTCCCTCTCCCCCCGCCTGACGGCCGCGCCGCCGGCGGGCCCCCACCGCCGTCGGCCAGCCCGCGCAGCACAGCAGTAGCAAGCTGCTGCTGCTGCTTTTCCCTTGTTGGGTTTGGGTAAACCCCAAACCCAATAACCCTAATGGGTTACTCAATTACCCACTACCCAGAAACCCGTAAACCCGTTACCCATTAACCCATTTCCTTAAGTTAAATGGGTTTGAGTTTGGATCTAAACCCGACCCGTTAACCCGTCTACCCGCATTCAAATTAAGTAAAGGTAAATTTGCAGAAAACCCCCTGCTCCATTTTATTAATTGCATTTGAAATACTTTTATTTACATATTTAACCCATTTCTGTTACTTTTAGTATTCGGGCGATATCTGGAGCATCCGGACTCCGATTTGGACAATTCTGGAACCGTTGCGATCGTGGGAAAGAGAGCTACCTTCCTATGGCTAGTTTGTGAGTGTTTTTATTTTATAAATTCTTTTTAGTATATTAATTAAACTTGGTTGCTTTATTGAAATAAAACATGATTACCGGTAAATCCCATTTGTTCAGATATACTAAATTGTAAACAATATTAAAACACAATAATAAACACTGTACTTAGAATATGCCTGATAACTAAAAGACGTTTAGTGTGACACTGGATGTCTATGAGGTCATATTCATGTACCACTGACATCCGGGCCACTATTTCACCATATTCTTGGACACTATTATGACATGTATTATATCACAGTTACGTGACACGATACTGATCCACAGATACGCTATGACACTACACTGTCACTAGACATGCATGCTTGACACCGTTATTGTAATTCACAGGACATGGTATTACATGATACACAGACTACTTTTATTACATGTACTAGTGATACACAGATATGTTACACGGATTATGGCTACACATCTATGTTCCACTAGTACACGGATAAGTACCGCATTTCATATTATTGTTATTATCACTACACGGACACTGTAGTTTACTGTACATGATATTAGACACTGACCACTGTTATTACAGGTACATGTTGCACAGATACTATGACACGTCACATTATTATTTCGTATTCATATATAGATTGTTATCATCGTTACATGGATTCTCGGTATATCACTGTTACACCTGCATGCATGGTTTCTCTATTCTTGTCATATGGATCCCTGTTCCTAATACATCTATTATTGTTCCATGTTATCCCCGTATTCCTGTTATATGATTGTTTCCCGTTACTGATATTGTTATTCCCGTTCCTGGATACATGAGCTGTTGATATGCGTTATATTGTTCCTGTTTCCCGTTATACTGTTCTATGCGATCAACAGAGCTCAGGTCCTGTTATCCTGTGACCTGTATCATGTACTTACATTGTATACTTGAAATATCAGATCAGAAAGATAACTTGGGTATGGGGGAGACTTGACGGTTGACTAGGTCTTGTCGGGTGGATGTCTGGATCCATTGTTTGTCCCACTGCAGGGGACGGGGTAGTGCTGACTACCGTCTGTTATAACTCATGAGCTCCCGTTTCCCGTTATTATTTTAGCTCATTGAGTTCCCGTTACATGTTACAGCCTTAGCGGGCTGGCCCTGGTCTCAGCAGCCAGGGGTCTGTTTAAGACCGTTGTCCTGGGTATGCACGGGATACACCCACCTGACTAGAGCTCCTCGACCAGTTGGTTTCCAAGTAACATAATAAAATGATATAAATAATAGTGACGTCGGGAACACTTGTTATTTGGTCATTCTCTCGTTTGGATAATGGTACCCGTATGCCATGTCCGGATGAGTTCGATTGGAGTGCGGGCTCCAGTATGAACTGCCAGTGGTATGGGACACTGGAAGAGATTGATTAAAATAGCAGGCGGTACTGATTGTTACTATTGGATAAATCACATGACTTGCCTGATACAGGTATTCTATTGTTTAGTTGTCCGTGTCACTGTACCTGATCATTTATCCGCTATCATGTTACATGTATACTTTGTTACTTTACCTGGCACATGTTACACTTTCTGTGGTGGCATCCTACTCATGAATATGGCAGACATCATTACTGTCTATGCACAACACCATATTATGGTTATATTGCATATGCCCATCTGCAGGTTCACTTCTATCACGTCACCACTAACATGTTCATTTCTAGCACGTCACCACTAGACCACATTATTTATGATATAAACTGGATACGACTATAGACCTGACCCGATGATAACCGGCTAGGTAGTGATGGTATTAATAGATGACCTGTTCATATATTTTTACTGCTTACATGTTTATATATTTCTACTAGTTATTATATACTTATTATATGGTATCACTAGTATAACATCATGTATTATATATTATTATCGTACTTGTATTACTATTGTATATATTACTACCTCCTTCATTTTACCAGTCACTAGGTCGCTTTCTGACGACCCTGGGTTTGCGTGCCCAGGTTGGAGATTCGAGTTACCGTATTATCAGATAGTACCTTGGAGTCACATAGGAGATTCCTCATCGAGACTATTCATAGGTATCGTGGTGATTTATTTCTGTTATCTTATTTATCCCTGTTTCTATATCTGTTATGATCCCTAACCCCTTTCTGTAGATATTCTTGTACTTATTTCCTGCTGGAACTCTTATAACTATGGAGGTTATGTCCTGTACTGAGGCTTAACGTACGCGTGAGTGTGTTTTCACCTCGCGTATGTACGTTGCCATAACGTCTCCGTATCCTTGGGATCGGGGCGTTACAACTTACTTGATAATCTACATGAATCTAGTAGCCTCTACAAGGCCTTGCTCTTGCAAGAGCCATTGATGACTTATGATGATGGGTTCTAACATCTAACTTGCTAAATTGCTAACCAAGCTAATTCTTTTATTTTATGCTTGCTTCTAATGGTTTTGATGATCTAATGTTTGTATTAGCTTGCTCTTAATGCAAGTTTGAATATGAAGAACCATCTTATTTGCCATGCTTTTATCGTCTCTTGAAGCCAAGGATTAGTGATGGCCAAGGATCCATGTGAGGCAACTATCACTAAGAGGTTAGCATGTTAGTGGAGTAATTAGTAGTTAGAAATCATGAGATTTCTTTCATAGTATTCTCCTTTCTTTTTTACTTTGTTTCAAAAATCGATTTCAAAAACTCTCCTTTTATCTTTTCATCGTTGTTTTCACCATCCTCTTAGTTCACCTTTGTTTTATTTTCTTTACCACAAGCTTCATCTTCTTTTCTATTTTATTTTTCAAATCACTTCTCTTTCGTTTTCACATCGCCATTTTATCGCCTTCTCCCCCTATCACTTTCTGGATTTCCTTTCTTTTATTTTCTTTTTCTCATTCTTTAACAAAGAAGAAATTGTTAACAACCAACGTGAACATAAACTGTTAATGTTTCTATCGCCTCCCGTCCTTGTGGATTCGACCCGTTGAGTCAATGCTATAACGAAAGTATCGAGGGAACATTAGCACGCACAAACTTTTCATTGATTTCATAAACACACATTTCCAAGTGCTCGTTCCGTCCCGATCAGGTATGTAGGCTGTCCAAAAGTTACTGGAGGACAAGCCATTGAAAAGCAAAGTTTCAAACTCAAGGTGCGTTGGCTCGACATCCGCGTCTCAGCATCAAGGCGCGAGGGACTATCACCTGCGTCTCAGCATCAAGGCGCGTTGGCTCGACACCCGCGTCTCAGCATCAAGGCGCGTTGGCTCGATACCCGCATCTCAGCATCAAGGCGCGTTGGCTCGACACCCGCGTCTCAGCATCAAGGCGCGTTGGCCCGCGTCTCAGCATCAAGGCGCGTTGGCCCGCGTCTCAGCATCAAGGCGCGTTGGCTCGACACCCGCGTCTCAGCATCAAGGCGCGTTGGCCCGCGTCTCAGCATCAAGACGCGTTGGCTCGACACCCGCGCCTCAGTTGTAACCACCCGGATTACGGGGCCAGTCACCGCACAAGTAGCGGGAAGTGGCCCCTCATCGTGGAGCACTTTTAGGGGGCACGATCACCCCCTAAACCTCTATAAATAGCCCAGTCGCTATGAAGAAGGGGTCGAACTTTTGGCAATCAGCAACAAGAGGGCGACACAGAGAGAAAAGAAGCAGATCAACTCTTCAGCAAGTTCGCTGCGTACGAGCTAGCTTTCGCCTACCTTCTCTTTGAGAGTTTTGGTAGACAGAGCTGAGTTACTCTTTCTACCGGCCGAAGAGGAGATCCCAGAAGGACGGTCATCTGGTCAACGGAGAACAAGATTCACTCTCCACCGCCACACGAAGAACCCAACATTAAACAAAGGGGGAATTCAAGATTCAATATTCTCCCTCCCTTGTAACCAGAAGGAACAGTTTTTGTTGTAATCCTTTTCATTTGATTCAAGAAAAATTTTTACCGCAAATTCTTGTCCTCTCCTTTTCCGGGTCATACAAGAGATGGCGACTCCGCTGGGGACTACTTTCGTCATTGACGAACAGATCGTGGCACAGGATGACGTCCTCCGTAAGGGGAAGATGGTCGAATCACTCGTCGTCGAGTTCGACCAGGTGAAATATGAAGAATTTCTCTCTTCTGGCTCCAAGAGCCCAAAGACCCGCGTCTGTCGCAGGGTCTCGACGGGGAATGGCCCCGAAGCCCGACAAGAAGCTCTCTTGGGCGCCGCTGCTGCTGCCCACTGTGCCCAGCAAAGTTCACGCTCAACACCTCTCAGAAGGCCCGCGTGATCCCAAGCACGGTTGCTGTTGCGACCAACTCCAGCGCACAGAAAACCCGCGTCAACGTCTCTCAGGAGACCCGCGTGGTTAAAATCCCTGATGTTCAACATCAGGATGTTGTTAGTTTCTCTCCACCTCCTCGACGCAATCGAAACGCTGAGCGTCGACAGAGGAGACGTGCGCATTAACTGCAAGTTGGAACCGTTGGTTGTCCAACTGAGGCTGGACGCGATGTACAATCTCGCGCCTTGTCCGCGCCACGTCCAGTACGTGAAATCCGCGTTTGGCGCCCCAAACGCGAGATTCCTCAAGTTGAGTCTTCTGAAGACCAACTCATCAAACGCCAAGGCGAAGCTTCTGCGTCTCGTCAAACGCAAGAAGCACGCGCCCACAGGCGTAGGGCCCAGCAGTCCATCCTCTCTCAAGTGTCTCTGCCCAGACACACCAGGCAGCAACGCGAGATTCGCGTTCCATCTCAGCAGAGACGCCAGACGCGCGTTACACAGCCGCGTCGCGAGAACCGCGTCCCTGATGCCCGCGTCCAGGCTGTACAGCACATGGATGCCTCCCGTCTTCGACGTTGCGAGGCTAATCCTTTCAATCCCCCTCCCATGAATTTGAGGGATTACTTGACAAAGAAAAGAAGTGCCAATCAGGTCACTTCGGCATGCTGCTGCCAACGGCTTATCTCCATACTTTCTGGATGCCATTGCGAGTCAGGCGTGAACCAGCAGTCTTTGATCAGACAGCTGACCCTGATTCCCCCGTCAGCTAAAAGAAGACGCTCCCACAGAAGGAGAACCTTCTCTGACGTTGAGTACCCGGAGCTCACTGCGAATATGACAAGCAGGAGCAAAGGAAAACAACCGGCAGTCAGCTCAGATGAGTCTGACTCTAAACCGGAAGGGGTGTACCGACACACTCGCACCCGGACGGGGGCCATTCCCCCAGTTAACTATAATGCCTTAGCCCACGGCGTTGAAGTGAACGATTCCCACTCCGCCGTAGCTGAATCACGGGCTTCAAACTCTTCCGCCGAGAAAGAGGCTACCGCCTACATGGTAGGCACTCCTGAGGAGACGGCTAGACGTTTCGAACAGCAAGCCCAGGTCCAGAAGGCACAAATGGACATAATTATGTCTCAGCAGAAATCTATTGACTCCCTCAAGCAGATGCTTGAGCAGTTGCTCGAAGAAAGGGAGAAATCTCCTCCTAGAAGGTCAAAGGGCAAAGGGAGAAAGGGAGAAAACTCATCTTCCGAACCTTCTGAAGAGAGACAGCAATCTACTTCGGATTCGTCCAAACCCTCGTCGCAAGTAAAAGGCGACCAAGACCAGGAAAAGACTCATGCTAAGAGGATGAGTCAATTGGAGCGACGCCTCGAGGCCCTTGCCAATCGCAAAGACCTCCAAGAAATAGGAGTGGTCCGACCCTATCCGTCTGAGTGGGACTTAGTTCCATACCCTCCTAAGTTCAAGGCTCCAACCCTCCAAGCATTCGACGGGAAGGGGTCACCCAACCAACACATCTACTACTTCAAATCCCAAACCGGGAATGTAGTAGACAATGATGCTATTCTGGCGCGTCTGTTCATCGGCACCCTGAAAGGGTTGGCCTTTGAATGGTTTATGAAGCTCCCAGAAGGTTCTATCAAGAACTGGGGCGATTTGGAGAAGCTGTTCTTAACACGCTTCTTCGAAGATGACTCCGAAGTCACGATGCCCACCCTTTTGGCTACCAAACAGCGGAAAGGGGAGTCTGTCAAATCTTTCGTGGAAAGATTTCGGAACGTGGCACTCCGGTGTCCAAGCGGTATGACCCACGCCACCCTGGTGGAAACATGCCGCCACAATCTCCAAACCTCACTCCTTGCTCAAATAGGAGTTGCTGAAAGCCGCACCTGGAAGCAATTGGTCCAACAAGGTGAACAGGCTGAGGAGATTGTCGCCCGCATCAGAGCGGAGGAAGGTAAGCCTAGGCCGGAAAGGTCAACAAGGCGTGCGCCGGACACATCCCTCCAAACAAAGCGGAAGGATAATTTGGCAACGGAGACCAAATCTCCCGCCAAACCTTAATCAGGCAAGGCGAGTGGCTCTTCAAGTCAGCCTCGCGCCAACAAGCAATATTCCTTCAAAGAGGAACATGCCGATTCGCTCTTTAAACTACTCAACAAGAGCAACCGACTGAAGCTCCCTGAAGCTCGACGCCCAGAGGAAGTCGGCAAGACCGACAATCCCAACTACTGTCTATACCACAGAATGTTAGGACACCCTACCAAAAGCTGCTACGTCTTCAAGGACGTCCTTCAAGCTCTGATTGACGCGGAAGTGTTAAAGCTCCGACCAGAGCAGAAGAAGGTGACGGCTAATGTGACGTCAGTTCTCCAGTTCGGAAGACAACCCCCGACACCCTCTGGAGTAGTCCCTATTCCAAGAGGAGAACTGAGAATAGTCAACATAGACCCTCACCTGCAGCAAGAGAAAGGCTTGGTACCCGTCCCTACACCTCAAGGGGAAATCATGTGGGTCCACCCTGACCTTGTCGATGCACGGCAATGGACTACTGTGACCAACAGGAAATCCAAAGGCAAGGCAAAAGCCTCATCTTGCAACGTGGTATGCGCCTCTTCCCGAGAAGCGGAGACTGATATCCCTTCACTGACCGACTCAGAGGAGGAAACGATAGTCTTGGCCACAGAGCCCAACCAACCAATGGCGGGAACCCGTTCAGGACAGGCGTACTTGAAACAGTACGGCGAGACGGCAGTGGCCCCTCCACAACCAACTGCGGAGCCAGTCAGGCCCTCCACAAAGCCACCTGTGGAGAAGCAGAAGGAGACTCGATTTTCTCGAGCCCTTCAAAAGGGCATCGTGGAAGGATCTACGGCACCTTACCGCTTTGATGTCCTGGCTCAGTTGGCCAACATTCCGGCACGCATTATCTTGTATGAACTTCTTAGACTATCAAAGTCTACCAGAGAAGCTCTGCAAGAAGCTCTGGCAAATGCTGAGGTCTTTATGACCCAGGTGCCGAAGGAGGAAGATGTAGAGGATTGCCTCCACACCTCCCAGAATGCCCCCTGCATCACCTTCACGGCAGATGATATGCAGGTTAAAGGGAAGCATGATCGACCCCTGTACTTCACAGGGTATATTGGATCGTCTGAGGTGAACCGCATCCAGGTAGATCCAGGGTCCGCATTGAGCATCATGCCTCGCCGGGTCATGCAACATCTCGGCATTCCTACCCATCGTTTGAGCCCTACCCAGACGACTATCTATGGGTTCAATGCCAACCAGACCCGTCCGATGGGGAAAATCAAGCTCAGGTGTCAGATTGGAAGCCTCAAGTCGGAAGTGACATGCTACATCATTGACGCCGACACTTCCTACAATCTATTGCTGGGACGACCGTGGATTCACCGCAATTCCATCGTTCCATCCACTCTCCACCAGGTCATGAAATACATTGACGGGAGTGGAAAAATTCAAACGTTGATAGCCGAGAGGTATCCGTTTAAAGGGGTCGAAAATTATTTCACGGACTCCCTCCTATATCAGGATCCTGAGGAGTCAAATGAAACCCCGCAACCAGAGCAGCCAGACTCTGGTAATGAGGCTGACACTGAGCCCGAGAAAGAAGAGTGCCTGTGGGAGTTAGAACCACTTGTAACAGGCACTAATAAGCCCAATGTCGATAATACCACCGATGATGTAGGCGGTTGGTATATTAATGAAGATTTAGATTCTGCGTATTTTTCTGTGTGTGCTTCTGATTCAATACCGTCAGATACTAGCACTGATATAGATGACGATCTCTGGTCGACAATGGGTGCCTTGACATCATTGCATGTACCAGTGAAATCGTCCTTCGAGACATACCAAGACAACGGTAATGCGCAAGAATCTATATTCATGATTCCAGCAAGACGGAAAGGCCAAAAACCAATTCTTTTTGGGCGAATCTCGTCTGAGCCAATGCCCCGCGAAGACTCGGAAAGTGAAGAGGAATCCCCTCAGCTCAGTCATTATGAACCAAAAGCGCTGAAAATGATGAAATGCATGGGGTACGATCTAACCAACAGACCCGGGTTGAACTTCGGCAAAGGAAGGAGAACGCTACTTCGATCCTTTGTGCCGAAAGGGAAGGCCCCCGATTATTATCATCGGACGCGCCGGGGGTTAGGCTACGTATTAACTCCGGTCCCATCAGCCTCCGATTCTCAAGAATCGTCGAGCAACGATTACTCTTCAGACACATCATCTTGGGAGTCAGATGTCAGTGTCGGCAACATCTTCAGAGAACTTTCAGTGAACATGGCCTCAACAAGCCACCTGGAAGACGGAGATGAAGAAATGATCCAATCCGATACAGACCCTTGGATCAAACATCTAAATGCTCTTTGGGATACCCGCTTTGAACAGCGCGAGCCACCCACAGAAGACAAGGTTGTTCAGATCAACCTAGGAGATGAGGCCAATCCTAAGCCCATCTTCATAAGTGACGGCCTGTCACCTTCAGAGAAGAAGGGTCTAATATCTCTTGTACAAGAGTATATAGACGTCTTCGCCTGGAATTATGAAGACATGCCAGGACTTGATCCTCAAGTGGCCATGCACCGCCTTAACATCAATCCGGACGTAAAGCCTGTCAAACAACAGTAGCGACGGTTTCGCCCAGAAATAATGGAGGCAATTCAATCAGAAGTCAGAAAACTTATTGATTCTGGCTTCGTCAGGGAAGAACAACATCCCGACTGGGTAGCCAACATCGTCCCCGTCTCCAAGAAGAACGGGAAGATCCAGATCTGCATCGACTTCCGCGATCTAAACGAGGCCTGCCCCAAGGACGAATTCCCATTGCCGATCACAGATGTCATGATTGACAATACTTGTGGATTCGAACGAATGTCCTTCATGGACGGATTCTCAGGATACAATCAAATCAAAATGTATCCTGATGACGAAAAGCATACCTCCTTCAGAACACCTCTAGGGGTATATTGCTACACCGTCATGCCCTTCGGACTGAAAAATGCAGGGGCAACATACCAAAGGGCCATGAACGCCATTTTCCATCAGCAAATACGCAAAACAGTGGAATGTTATGTTGACGACATCGCGGTAAAAAGCCGCACTGAAGGTGATCACGTAGCGGACCTGAAGGTGGTCTTCGACATCATGCGGGCTCATCAATTGAAGATGAATCCCACAAAGTCCTTCCTGGGGGTGGCCAGTGGCAAATTCCTAGGATTTGTTGTAACTTCCACGGGAATCCATTTGGACCCGGAAAAGATCCGCGCTATCCAAGAGATGCAACCCCCGAGAAGCCTCAAGGAGCTCAGGGGATTACAAGGACAATTGGCGTACATCCGCAGGTTCATCTCAAACCTTTCCGAAAGATGCCAGCCCTTCGTCAAATTGATGAAAAAGGGTGTCTCATTCATTTGGGATGACGCTTGCCAACAAGCGTTCGAGGAAATCAAGCAATACCTCACCCAACCACCAGTCCTTGCAGCTCCAGTATCCGGAAAGCCGTTTCTGGTGTACGTTCGGGCAATGGATCATTCTTTGGGAGCTCTACTAGCTCAGAATGACGATCAAGGACGTGAGCAAGCAATCTACTATCTGAGTAGAACAATGATCGGAGCCGAACATCGGTATAACCCGATCGAGAAGGAATGTTTGGCACTAGTGTTCGCTATCCAAAAAATGCGACACTATCTGGTAGGCCAAACTATAAATGTCATATCAAAAGTCAACCCTCTGAGGTTACTCATGACAAAACCTTCCTCATTAAATGGCCGGCTGGCAAAATGGGCCATATTGCTATCACAATATGAGATGCATTTTCTGCCACAAAAGGCTATTAAAGGACAAGCGGTGGCAGACTTCTTAGCTGAGCACCCAGATCCGAGAGCATCCAAACTCTACGAGGATCTCCCAGACGAGGTCGCCGAAGTCTGTCTGACTCAGACGTCGTTCGAAAGTCAAGTATGGCAACTTTTCTTCGACGGTGCATCAAGAACAAGCCCGAAGGGACACATAGTAGCAGGGGTAGGAGTAGTACTCGTTTCCCCACAGAACTATGTGATTCCTCGAGCTGTCTCATTAACTGAGCCTTGTTCCAACAATGTGGCGGAGTACAACGCACTTTTGATTGGGATGCAATTCGCCGATGAGATTGGCGTTAAAAATCTCGAGGCATACGGCAACTCCAAGCTCATCGTCAGCCAAGTTCGCGGGGAGTACGAAGTCAGACATGAAGACTTAGTACCCTATTACAATGCAACTATCTGCATGGCCGAGGGATTTACAAGCTTCTACATCGACCATGTACCGCGCAGGCAAAATGCACACGCGGATGCACTCGCATCCCTCGCGGCCTCCTTAACTCTTCCAGCTGGAGCAATGGAGAAGATATTCATCTACAGCCACGACCTATATTGCCCGAGAAATGCTCTCGAGGGCTATCAGGAGTCAACGGGAGGTTGTCACCGCGAAGAAGCATTTGAAGCATCAACCGGTCCAGAGCCTAGAGACTGGCGATTCCCTTATATCGACTACGTCTTATACGGCATTCTGCCTGAAGACACCAGAGAGGCGGCTGCCATTCGAAGGAAAGCCCCCAAATTCTATTATAATGCGATTACGCGAACATTGTATCGTCGATCGCATGACGGGATATTACTCCGGTGCCTCTCACCAAAAGAAGCCCAAAAGGTATTAAGGGAAGCCCATGACGGTATGTGTGGAGCCCATCAACCTGGCCCAAAACTGGCACATCGACTCCAAAGATTGGGTTACTACTGGCCCAAGATGATTGCCGATGCCGTCACTTATGCCAAGAGATGTCACGCCTGCCAAGTGCACGGCGATTTCATCCATCAAGCACCAGGCTACCTCCACCCTACGGCCTCTACCTGGCCATTTGAAATGTGGGGCATGGACGTGGTTGGCCCTATCAGCCCACCATCATCAAAAGGACATCGGTTTATTTTGGCAATAACCGATTATTTCTCTAAGTGGGCTGAAGCCATTCCTTTAAAGGAGGTCAAATCGTCTAACGTGATCAAGTTCGTGAAGCATCACGTCATTTACCGTTTTGGTGTACCTCGACGAATTGTCCATGACAATGGACCCCAGTTCATTAGCCAGGCGTTCCAGAGATTCTATGCCAAGTTCAGAATCTAGAGTGTGTCCTCGACAACATACTATCCTGCCGCTAACGGCCTCGCAGAAGCATTCAACAAGACTATTGGCAAGCTTCTTAAGAAGTTCGTCTCAAAAAGTCAACGAGACTGGGACGACAAGTTGGGTGAATGCTTATGGGCTTATCGCACAACTGTGCGAACCCCGACTAAAGCCACACCGTTTTCTTTGGTATACGGATGCGAAGCCGTGCTCCCACTGGAAATCCAAATTCTATCTCTACGCGTCGCCTTGACAGCAGAGATGACAACCGAAGAGAAGCATCGACAGCGACTCCAGGAACTGGAGGCCTTAGACGGTAAGCGTCTGCAGGCCCAACAGCAAATCGAGCTCTACCAGGCTCGAGTTACCAGAGCCTTTAACAAGAAAGTTAAAGTGTGAACTTTCAAGAAAGGCGACCTAGTCTTAGCTGTCAGAAGACCCATGGTGATGACGCACAAGACAAAAGGAAAATTCCAACCCAAATGGGAAGGACCATTTGTAGTAGAGTCAGTCTACTCAAATGGATCGTATCGCCTCATAACCTCAAATGGCGAACCACTCATGATGCCGATCAATGGCAGGTTCCTGAAGAAATACTATCCTTAGATGGTATTCTTCTACTGATCAAGTTAAAAGTACACCTCTGATCAAAACAAGAAGAGCTTTTTCATTGATATCCAACGCCTCCGACGGCTAAGGATAGAGGAAAATGTTGGCTTAAAAGCCCAGCATAAGTCTTCGACAGCTCATTGACTGATTTTTCCTGCACACAAAATATTATATGTTAGTTTTAAGAATAGATGTGCAAGTCTCAGTTCTAATCCGCGGTAGCAGGGCTATGCGGGTCGTGATCCTTAGGGAGGGACTGCGATGGAAGCGTTAAGCAAGTTTCTCTAAAATTTTTATTTTTATTTGTTAAGTTAGAAAGGAAGTGGTATTTACAATGGGTGGTAGAAAAGAATATGGAGATGAGTTGTATTTAATCTACAGAAAAGAAAAGAAAAGAAAAAGAAAGAAAACTTATCTCTTTAGTCTGCTTGCCGTTTGAACCGTTGCGATGATTTCCCTTTTCTTGGAAGGTGTACAAGCACGGCTTATGGGATCGTCCGCCTTCTTAATCTACTCTACGAAATGAAAAAACAAGCTATGAAGACCTGTTCATCGCCATTGGGCCGTCAAGGTTCCTTCTTCGGCTAGGTATTCTCGAAGCAGTTGGATCTCATGGTAGGCAAGACATTAGAGAACAAATAGAAGAAAGCAGATACAAGATTAAAATAAGAATAAAAGAAACTAGAATAATACAAGAATAAAATAAAACAAGCCTTGATTCGATTATTAAACAATGGTGGAAAAATAACACTTACACCGACTGTCACCATCAGTACAAGCAGATCCCTTCCTCCATGAATACATCATCTCCTCTCAGCTTTTACAAAAAGAATAAAAAATATACATAGGTGGAAAGAAAACCTAAAAACCCTAACTTTGGCCCTTGGCTCTTCTCTGGACGCTGGACGCTCTGTTCGTTGCACTGCAGGTGATATTTATAGGTGCAGAAGGCCGAGGAGTCCCGGATGAAGTTGCCCACGAAAACTGGGATCCTAACTCATCCACTTTGCTGCGCCTTGCCGAGCATCCGCGGCACTTTTGTGGCTTCTGGCCACGCGCTTTGGCGCGTGGCTTCTCCTGGTCCGTCCATCTGGGCGCCTGCTTCTGGAAGTTCGATCCTGGCTCTAAATATTGGGATATGGATATAACTTGGAAATCAAGTTATCTAGACTTTGTATTCTCCCAATCTCTTTTAAACGAATTTCCTTCTCATCTTTGGCTTTTATGCACATCCTGTAAGAGTTTAGAGTTGGGTAGAATTCTATCCTTCCCTCATCTTTGATAATTGCAACTTTAGCCCTTGTATAATTGCACTTTGACAATCTGATATTTGCACTTTGACTCTTGGGCTTCAAATATGGGCTTGGATCTGGGCTTTTGGGCTCTTTAAGCTTTATTTATTGTTAAAATAATAATTCGAGGCCTGCACACAACAAATTACAAAATATTAATAAATGTGCAGAATTAAATGAATAAATATGAAAATGTGATGGTAAATATGATGATAAAAATGCACTTTTTACTACCAATCACACCCCCACACTTATCTTTTTGCTCGTCCTCGAGTAAAAATAAAGAAAAAGAAAAAGAAATGAAAAGTTAATCTAACCTAACTCACTTTCGTAGGAATCACGGTTGCACTTAGCATGTGCAACAAGCCGTTAAACCTCTAGGTTACCCTAGAGGACGAGTATTGTCTCGTGAGGGTTTTCAGCGGATTACACCCACAAAATCCATAAAAAGGAAAATATTTGAATTATTATTGAAGAGACTAAGTAGTCTATAAGTTTTAGAATTATCATTTTTATTCATTCTTCAAACCTGGTCTTTATAAAGTCAATTGTTATTCATTTTAGGTAAGGATTAAAATTGAATTTCTAATATAGTCTTTTTCGTTACCAAAAGTCATACGCACCCTTGTGAATCTAGGAATTCCTTAACTTGGACTCTCATGCCTCTTTATTATTTTTATAACATCATCTAATTTTCTTTCGTGTAAGTATCAAGGCTTCTTGAGGCCCTCATACCTAACTAATTGACTATTAGATGTGTTAAATATATATATATATATATATATATATATATATATATATATATATATATATATATACATTTTTTTTTTTGGCATGTATAACTCATCTAATTTTCTTTCGTATAAGTATCAAGGCTTCTTGAGGCCCTCATACCTAACTAATTGATTATTAGATGTGTTAATACATATATTATATTTCTTAGTCTTCTTAGGCTTTCTAATCCACCCATGTAACGAACTTAAAGTCGATGACTCCCAAACCGGTTGGCTTTAGGGCATCAGGTGAGAAAACACCCCGCGGACTCAAATTCGAGTGAACTAGGCCCCAAAACTAAGGACTTTATTTTATTTACTCACGTTTAGGCATGAATACTTATGCTTCTTGAGGCACATGTATCAGCTTAATTGGTGAAATTTTTTTTCTCTTTTTTTTTTCTTTTTCTTTTTTTTTTTTATGAGGCACAAGGTCTTTGTCTTAAAATCCTAGATATGCATTTGGTATGCATACTTCATTAAGGTAAAAATCAAGACTAATTAATTATTCAATTTCTTCTCCTATACCTAAAAATTAAACAATTTATTTATTTTGACCAAGTTTTTAGAAATCCTAATCATGATTTTCCTAATCCTTAAAACTAACTTAGATTTCTTTCAAAAAATAAGTCAAAGTATTTCCTTTTTATAACATTTTTTTTTCAGATTTTTTTTTTCAGATTTTTTTTTTTTTTTAGCAAATTTTTTGTTAGTTTCTACCTATGTTAGTATGTTAGTAAAGCCCACCCCCACGCTTATCTCATGCATTGTCCTCAATGTATGAATGAATGCATATATGCATGAAACAGAACAAGGGAAGGCGGAAGTTACCTTAAGGTGGTGGTTCCGGAGGTGGTCTAAGTGGTCCACGAAATGCGGCCCAAACAAGATAACGTGGTAGTTTACGGGACCTACCTTTATTGACCTCTTTTTTATTTACATATTTACAGTCCCCAGAATGAATAGGATCATGGAAGATCCTCTCGTGAAACTTACTCCCTTTACATGACCAGTCCTGGAAAATCATCACAGAGTCATGGTCTATACCTATGTCCAACAAAAGAATGTGACTTGGTAAAATGGTTGACTTGGACTCAAGAATGATAGGTTCAGGATCTAATACCGACTCAGGAAAGAAACTCAAATCAAGTAAAGGTTCAGGAGTCGAGCATGGTTCAAGAAGTGGGTCCAAGTCAAGAAATGAAAACTCAAGTCCACAATCATTTTCCCACAATGGAATGTGACTCAATGTTGGTGATTCAAGTTCAGGAATGATAGGTGTGGGAATCAAAACTGACTCTAAAATATTACCTAAGTCGGGTAACAAAACAGGAGTCAATAATGATTCAGGAATTTGAACTTGATCATAGATTTGGGAATCTAGGTCACATATCTCATTAGTTTCAATCTCATAAAAATGGGAACTTGCCAATTTTTCCATGGGACTTTCAAAATTGCACAATTGGTCAAGTTCAATATGATCATCAAAAATGGGTGATTCAATTTCATGATCTATAGGTATGGGAATAAATGTTGGCTCAGAAAATTGGTCCAAATTGGGTAAGGATACTGGAGTCAACATAGATTCGAAGATGGAAACTGAATCGCAAAGTTGGGGATCGGGTTCACATTCATAATCTAATTCAATCTCATTGAAATTAAAACTAGCCAATTTGTCCAAGGATTGGGATTGAGCAAGTTCATATTGATGTGATGAAATTGAATTTTGATCAAGGTCTTCTAAACAGAATGATTCTTGGTTCCTATCAAGATGCTCAAGAATGTTTGAAAGTCTAGAAATTTGATCATTCATTGTATCTTGCAACCGATCCACTTTTTCTTCTAACCCATCGAATAGATCAATGGAGGACTGAAACCTTGGTGATGTGGGAAAAGACGTATATGAAGATAATGGTTGAACAGGTGGTTGACCATATGGCTCAGGGGTGTTGAATTCCCATTGACTCTGTGAAGAGTAGTGATGATTATTCCAATCTTGTTCATAGTATTGGGACTGGGGCATGTAATGATTCGGATAAGACCAACCTGGCACACTAAGTTGGTTAGAGTTATGATATGCCGGGTTGGTAATATCTGAATAAGAGGTTGGTGTGTAACATGGATCCTCATTAAAATTGAAAAAATTGTTGTTATAGGCCATATCACACAATCACAAACAAAAGAAAAAAAACAAACAAAAAAGAAAAATTTCTAACCTAAGTTAGGGTAGACCTAGACCTAGACGACTCCTAACTGGTTAGACTGTCCACGGGAAGTAGGGTGTAGACTTTGACCACAAGTTAATCAGCCAGGTCGAGGCAAGAGTAGTGGGAGGTTTTCTGTCAAAGACGTTCCTTAATTAAATAACCACCACACTTCGAGCTTTCGGCCCTCAATCCCCTTCCTAGACACTGATTTGGTAAGAGTCAACTTCCAACACCGTTTCCCCTTAGGATAATCTCCTAATTGAGTCCGAGTGTCCCTAGGGCCAACGTCTACTAATTTTTAAGTTAGGCTTGGGTTAGTGAGTGCTCGGGATATGATTTTTGGGCTAAGGAAGGGTGATGAAATCCCCACCTTATCTTGTTAATGGGTTATGCCCTTAAGATGAATTAGTGCAAGTGTACAAGATAAATAGATAAGAATCACTCAAAGCAGAAAATCAACCAAGAGATGAATCCTATTCTACATGCAATGCGTACGTACCTTGCTTCTCCAGCACTCTTCAACAGTAAAAAAAAATAATTGAAAAGACACGTGCCTAATATGCAAACGTCTAATCACTTTTTATTTTTAACAACCAATGATTTACTGTTGAATTATTAGCAATTTACAGGTATATCACAGAACAAAACAGAATAGAGCAGTAAGCAGTAATCTCAAATTTCAGCAAACTGCAAAAAACTGAATTAGTAGTTCACTGCACTTGCCGCGGATCCGCGGCTCTGGCCGCGTTTCCGCGGCAAACTTGCAGGCCCTCGTGCTCTGCCTTCGAGGGCAGAGGCACTGGGTTTCTGTATGTCCTTTCTGCTGCTCTGTTTCTGTTTCCTGTTCTCCAAACCTGCAAACAGAAAAGAATAAAGAATTATTTAAAAATTAAATTTTGTTTTAGAGATAAACTTACCGTCCCTCCCCGGCAACGGCGCCAATTTTTTTGACTGATTTTTCCTGCACACAAAATATTATATGTTAGTTTTAAGAATAGATGTGCAAGTCTCAGTTCTAATCCGCGGTAGCAGGGCTATGCGGGTCGTGATCCTCAGGGAGGGACTGCGATGGAAGCGTTAAGCAAGTTTCTCTAAAATTTTTATTTTTATTTGTTAAGTTAGAAAGGAAGTGGTATTTACAATGGGTGGTAGAAAAGAATATGGAGATGAGTTGTATTTAATCTACAGAAAAGAAAAGAAAAGAAAAAGAAAGAAAACTTATCTCTTTAGTCTGCTTGCCGTTTGAACCGTTGCGATGATTTCCCTTTTCTTGGAAGGTGTACAAGCACGGCTTATGGGATCGTCCGCCTTCTTAATCTACTCTACGAAATGAAAAAAACAAGCTATGAAGACCTGTTCATCGCCATTGGGCCGTCAAGGTTCCTTCTTCGGCTAGGTATTCTCGAAGCAGTTGGATCTCATGGTAGGCAAGACATTAGAGAACAAATAGAAGAAAGCAGATACAAGATTAAAATAAGAATAAAAGAAACTAGAATAATACAAGAATAAAATAAAACAAGCCTTGATTCGATTATTAAACAATGGTGGAAAAATAACACTTACACCGACTGTCACCATCAGTACAAGCAGATCCCTTCCTCCATGAATACATCATCTCCTCTCAGCTTTTACAAAAAGAATAAAAAATATACATAGGTGGAAAGAAAACCTAAAAACCCTAACTTTGGCCCTTGGCTCTTCTCTGGACGCTGGACGCTCTGTTCGTTGCACTGCAGGTGATATTTATAGGTGCAGAAGGCCGAGGAGTCCCGGATGAAGTTGCCCACGAAAACTGGGATCCTAACTCATCCACTTTGCCGCGCCTTGCCGAGCATCCGCGGCACTTTTGTGGCTTCTGGCCACGCGCTTTGGCGCATGGCCTCTCCTGGTCCGTCCATCTGGGCGCCTGCTTCTGGAAGTTCGATCCTGGCTCTAAATATTGGGATATGGATATAACTTGGAAATCAAGTTATCTAGACTTTGTATTCTCCCAATCTCTTTTAAACGAATTTCCTTCTCATCTTTGGCTTTTATGCACATCCTGTAAGAGTTTAGGGTTGGGTAGAATTCTATCCTTCCCTCATCTTTGATAATTGCAACTTTAGCCCTTGTATAATTGCACTTTGACAATCTGATATTTGCACTTTGACTCTTGGGCTTCAAATATGGGCTTGGATCTGGGCTTTTGGGCTCTTTAAGCTTTATTTATTGTTAAAATAATAATTCGAGGCCTGCACACAACAAATTACAAAATATTAATAAATGTGCAGAATTAAATGAATAAATATGAAAATGTGATGGTAAATATGATGATAAAAATGCACTTTTCACTACCAATCACTCATCACGCTGAGGGGAATAGCATGGCTAGCCCAACTCAAACGGTAGTTGGTAAAGGCACCTCAAACCCGTTGACAGCTGAGGATTTGCTAAAAATCCTAAGGGACACGTTCCCATTTGATCCAACGCCTCCGACGGCCAAGGATAGAGGAAAATGTTGGCTTAAAAGCCCAGCATAAGTCTTCGACAACTCATCATGCTGAGGGGAATAGCATGGCTAGCCCAACTCAAACGGTAGTTGGTAAAGGCACCTCAAATCCGTTGATAGCTGAGGGTTTGCTAAAAATCCTAAGTGGACGTGGCTCCACTCTTTCCTCCAAAATCCCCTACCAATTCTCATCCACAGAATGGTAGGTCTACAAAATACAACCATTACTAAGTTAACACTATACCTCTGGTAATGGAAACTTTTCAATATTCCTTATCGAGTACAAATTTTGGTTTGTCAACTCTACACGGAGTACCAAATTTTCAAATTTGCCAAGTTAACACTACACCTCTGGCACTTCAAATTTTCACTTGTCAATTCTCACCAATAGAATGACAGGTCCTCAAAATTGCTCTTATCATGAGGCAATCTTGGTCAAGTTAATACTACACCTCTGACAAATTACTGTTAAAGTTTAACACCACACCTCTAAACAGTAATCAGGTTTCTGTCAGGTTTAATATTACACCTCTGACAGTTACTTTTCTTCAGACTTCCATATCGAAGCTGAAATGGATGCTGCTAAGTTAACATTACACCTCTAGCATCAAGTCATTGCTAAGTTAAACAATACACCTATGGCCATGACTTTCCCTCGGACTTCCTTATACAAGCCGAGATGACCAATGCCAAGTTCAACATTACACCTCTAGCATTACCCTCACTGTCAAGTTAAACATAACACCTATGACAGTGACACTTCTGAGTTAAGTTAATATCACACCTCTGACTCACATCCTTGTCAAGTTAACATTACACTTCTGACAAGACCACTTTCAACCCGTTAAGTTAATATCACACCTCTAACGGTAACAAACTTTCCTAGATTCCCCACGAGTCTAGTCTCACTTGTTATTCTCTTCAACAGAGTAACAAGTCTACCTAAAAACATTGTTAGGTTAATACTACACCATCAACAGTGTTTCCATCAAATCCCCAGCTGAGTTCAATCAAGTTAATCCCAAACACTTGATAAAAGTTCACCCTCCCTGGGGGTACCAATTATACTTGTCACTTTCTCTTATAAAGTGGCAGATTCATCAAAAATTTCATCTCTGTCAAGTTAATATTACACCTCTGACAGTATTGTGAGAGTTCCTGAAATAGGATCTTTCCCTACAAAATTTGACTTATTAAAGTTACCATCATAATTTTAACAAAGTCAAAGATTCTTTGCTTCTACGAGTCTAAGACAAAAAGTTCAAGACAATGAAAGAGGCAAAAAGAAAAGTGTCACTTTTATTTATTTCTGAACATATGAAAGTGATACAAAACGGTCTCTTATACAATAAGATTGAGTGTTACAATTAAGGAGTACAAAGAAGTCCCTCTCTCTCTCTCAGAGGTTGCACTCACTCCTTATAAGCCGCGTCTGATTCCAAGTGCGCGATGTTTTGTGGCTACAATAGAAGCTGGTTACACCACGATGCATGATGTAAACATCGAAAGCGCCCTAGCTGACTAAGCTAAGAGCAATGGTGTTCTTGAGGTCCGGTGGCAGCAGAAGGTCCTGCAACCCTTCGTTCATGAACATCTCTTTCCCCAGCAGACCATCCAGCAGACATGAGGAGCCCTCGATGTGACTTCTGGAGTGGGAGAGGAAGAGGATCCTATCCGCCACCACAACCGCCGGAACCCCCTCGCCGTCATACTCACCCTGACCATCTCTTGCCATCAGACATGATTGGTGCAGGAGATCTGAAGAGACCTTGGCGAGGGTTGGGTCCTCGTCAGAGACGTAATATACTCTCTTATAGGTGACGAGGACCATAATATATTCTCTTATAGGTGAACATCGAACAAGTTCGCCGGCCAAAGCATCCTTCCAGGAGCCCAGCAAACCAGCAAGTCTACCTGCAAGGAATGGAACAAAAGAATCAGAACTATCTGCAACTTAGTATATTCCAACAGAGAAAACTAAGTCGCAAACACAGACTGTAGACGCGGGAATGATCCGCGCAGTCAGCCAAAACCTCCACGGTGGCAGAAACAGACGCGAATCAGAACTGTGGAACACACAGGATTCAAACGCAGCTTCATCTTACGCCCGCGCCTAAAGGCATAAGACGCGAGAAACTTCAGACGCCGAAAATTGTCATCTCCCTGTTGAATAAACAGGAGTTGCAAGATTCGGGTCTGAAAATTTCAGCCCAAGTCAATGGCCTTAAAACGCGAACTTCATAAGCAAGGCCCGCGTCAAGTGCCAGGGACTTCAATACCCGCGTTCAGGGAAGCTCAAATCAATGGCACAAATTTCGAAAAAGGAATGCACCAAGATTTCATTCAGATGGTGACATCTCCTTAAGAAGGGCCAAGGTGCAGGCCTGGATGGACTAAAGACGTCATGATAAGTCGGGGTGACATACCAGCAGAGGCCTCTACCAAGAGTTGGACTCTCTGCATCCAAACGCGAATGAGCAAGATGATCCAAGAGACGCTTTTTCTTGAAGAGAACAAACAGGAGCATAAAAGCCCTGGGTCATCTTCATCCACAGAGCCATCTTTATCCATGAGCACAGGATCTCTTTTAGAGACTTTGAAGGAAGCGAGACTTCTCAGAGCAAACCAAAGAAAGAACAGTCCAAAGTCTAGATTGTTAAAGAGGAAGAGGGTTAGCCCTATTTATAGGCAGACCCTAATAACTGTTATTAATGGTGCATCAATCGGAACCGTCGCGCACGACTGCCAAAGTCCAATGAGAGACTGACGCGTGGAGTGTCGCTTTGGGAACCGTCGCAGACACTGGTTTCCAACTGCCAGCGCCGGTTTTGCATTAAAGGGCATTAAACGCCCAAGTCCAAGGAAAAATTGACGCGTGGACAACTGCCTTGGAAAACAACGGATGACCCGGTTTCCCAATCGACAGTAAAGACTTGACGTTCAAAGATCTCCTAAAATCTTTATGACGGGCTGCATGTAACGCCTCGGAAGTTGCACCAAGACGCAGGCGTAAAAGTCGCGTCCAGGAATCCGCGTCTCCCTTTTAGATTAAATGGCGTCCACCCGCGTTCCAGAAGACTTAGAGTCTACGCCGCGTCTCATTGAAAGAACTTAGTCTTGCCTAAGTTCAATATTCACAGCCAGTGATCAGGGAGTTGAATTCATCCACAGCTAAACAAAGAAGATGGAACAAAAATTTCAAAAGAAACTTTTATTATATCGAAGATAGTAAAAGTGGATACAAACACTCTAATAGAGTGTCCTCTTCTTTATAAAAAAAAGGGAGGGAAGAAGGAGAAAAGGCTAAAAGTCTTGATCCGGCAAAGAACGGATTCGCTCCCTGAGACGATGCATCTCGTGCTGACGTGCCTTCTCAGCCTCCATCATGGCTTGGACCCGCAGCTCCTCTTCAGATAAAAAGGGTTTTGCAGCCAGCTGTGCTCGCAGAGACTCCAACCTGGAGGAATGAATGGTCTGGCTTTCTTCAGCTCGTGCCTTCGCAGCTTGCTGCTCCTCCAGCCTCTTCCGGACGGTGGCAAGCGTCCTCTCATTATCAGCGATCATGGCTTCCGCCTTAGCAATGGCCGATCGAGCATTGGTAATGGCGAGCTCTGCGTTTTGCCGGATGAACTCGGATTCCATTGAATCGTCAGCCAGTTTCTGACATTCAGCTTGGAGACGCTCGAGATTGCGGACCTCTTCAGCAACTTGTCCTTCCACCTCCTGTCGCTCTTGTTCCTGGGTGGCTAGAAGCCTAGTCAAGATGACCTGGGCTTCTTCAGAAGAACTAGCATTATCCAAAGACTTCAGCTTTTTCAGGTCACTTCCCAATCGCTCCACCAACAGCATACACGACTTGGCAAGCGAGGAGCCTCCAGTTAATTCGATGTTCCCGACCATGTTTCTAAGAAACGTCCGGGCAAAGTCAAAAGAGCTACGCCCAGACAGGATAAAATTGATGCACGATCGCATCGCATCAAGGAACTGCTGCACCGTCTTGCGTGTCAGGAAATCCATTGTATCATCACCCGAGGTACTCCCCGACCCCCTTTCTATCATGAGGAAAGGGGTGCAAGCCGGCTCTTTTTGTACGAGAGTCGTGCTGACCGTCAATACGTTAAGAGCGAGACTGGCCACTGGCGCTTCCGGAGGTGTTATCTCTGCAGGAACCTCCACAGCTAATGATGGAGTAGCAAGCGCAATTTCCTCAGAAGCTTCAACTGAGACCTGAGCTGTGTGGCCTTCTGGAAGGGTACCGACCGTCGGACTCTCCATCTGAGCTCCCTCAGTTCTCTCTGCAAGTTATCGTGACATTAGCCACAAAGGAGAAAAGCGAAACATTTAAAATATCAGAACTTCCTTACCATCTGGGAGGTCCAGAGATGTCGAATCCTGCGGAGTGGAAGTCTCCCTGGCTTCAATGGTAACCTCTTCACCCTGCAGAGTGGGTTCTTCCCCAGCCTTAGGGGTTGCCTCCTCTTCCGACAAAATGGAAGGCTCCCCAGTTTCAGTAGTTGCCCTCTCCGGAGTTATCTCGGCAACTGAAGTCTTGACTCCTTCGGACTGGGTCAGCTGTAACGCCCCTATTCCACGGATACGGGGACGTCACTGCGACGTATATACGTAAGTCCGAATTACCTTCCCGTATATACGCTAAGCATCAGTACAGACAAGAATCAGAGTACGGAAGCAAGTGGTGCATTATACATTCCAACACATATATATACAATTACAGAATTATCACCAGATGTGATCCAATATTACAATAATATTATATCACAGATGCGCAAATGCGAGAATACAAAAGATATACATATATGAACAGTATAAAAGGGTGTCCACATACATGTATACAAGGAATGTACAAGTATGAATAGAAAAAGGGCACTCACGAGTTTAAAAAGGAAAACTCGAGAGACTCACAGGGGGTCTGGAAGGATGGAGCTCTGAAAGGTCAACCGGGGTCCACGCTACCGCTGCGCCACTCTGATGCAGCAACAGGAAACCCATACGCTCCAAGCTCCGAAACCTGGACATGAGAATCCAGGGGAGTCAGTGAAACTCCCCAGGCGAGTAGGATGCAAAAGCCAGGTGGCGAGCCAAGGGTGAGTACAAGAGTCAAGTACAGAAGACAGGAGGGTTAGAACACAAATGAAGTATATATAAGAACGGGTATAACGTAACAATCGTAAAACAGGAAATCCGAAGTAAAACTGATCACAAGCAAAATTGATTGTATACGCTTAGGTTACGGTCCCATGAGACTAGTACATCGAAGGAATAATCCAAACAAGGAAACCCTCATCTATATACCGTTATCTCATGCCACCGAATATCTAAGCGTATAGAATCAGAATTGCAAAGTAGTCATAACAAGAATACATAACAGATGTGACAAGAGTGCATAACAGGTATCAAAACAGGAATCATAACAGTAATCATAACTGGGGTCACAGGAAACACCTATTATTATTATTACTCGTCTGACCCATATATCTCGGTATGTGACCTGGTGTACGGCCAACCCACATACATCCATATATAAGCAAGTCGAGGGTTGTTAACGGAAGAAGATGGAGAACTGACAGAGCTTCTTATAGTAGTTCCCATACACCTGGGACCAGTTTTGGAGGCCCAAGGTCCCCCTAACAGTAATCTGTGGGCCCAAAGTCCCACTAACAGTACCGCCAATATGTCATATTCCCATACTATAAGCAAGATATCATTCCGGCATCCATCACTTCCTCCCATACCCATACAAGTTGTCCTTTTTATAGCTTATGAACATAATTATCAGATTTCGGGAATGAGCAATATCATAACAAGAATACATAACAGTGATCAGTACATAACAGTAATCAGGTACTACATTCCCTTTATCGTGATAATTATAAGAATCGGTGTATCATGCTTGGTGTCAAGAGATAGCATGATAAATGGTGATGTATATCAAGTAACATGCATAACAATGGATTGATAATAAGTCTGGGTAAGTCATGACATAACAAGATGGTCTTGCCAGATAGTGGCATGTCAGGTGGTCAGGTGATAACATACTAGATGTCAGGTGATATACATGTGTTAAATAAAAGCATGCAACTGACTAGTCTGAGGTAATGGTATGGCAAGGTAACATAAAAGTAACCCAAAGTACAACGACCACGAAGGGTCGGCCACGCATGGTATAAAAGCATCAAAAGATATATAGACATGAAATTAAATACATGAAAATAGGAAGTGAAATACTTATTGTCCCGATGAAATGGGAAACCCAAATAGAGATAAGAGAAGAGCGAGACTACTCGCATACAAGAAAGTAGCGAGTGAGAATACTCGCCTAAATCACCAATAAGCCGAAAGATCCGAAATCCACGGAAGCTTGGGATGCGCCACAAAACCTGATATGAACATGTAGAGAGAAGGGGAGAGAGAAAGAGAGAAGGGAAGATGATGTTTGTCAAGTGACAAGTCAAGTAATACATATCAAGTAACGAGTCATGAAGTACAAGATACAAATACATGAACCAAGTATAAGATCCAAAGTTAAGAAGATAAGCAACTATAACAGACAGCCAATAATTAGTCGACTGGGTGGACAGGGTGGTCGACTAATAGAGGGGTTAGTCGACTAGGAAGATGGGGTAGTCGACTAATAGAGTGATCCAGAGAGTTTGGTTTCTGTTTCAGGAAAAGGTTAGTCGACTAGGGTGAAATGAGTAGTCGACTAACGGACATCTCAAGTCGACTAACAGTATGTTAAGTCGACTAAGTCTGTGATACAGAGAGTTGGGATTTATTTCAGGAAAAGGGTTAGTCGACTAGGGTCAAAGGTGTAGTCGACTAAGGGTCTCTAGTCGACTAGGAAAATAGGTAAGTCGACTAAAACTGTGTTTCCAGAAAGGTTACGTTTCAACTAAGGGTTTATAGTCGACTAATCTATAGGTCTAGTCGACTAATCGTCTGGAAACAGCAAACAGAACAGATTTTCTAGGGTTTTGTTTGATGATCTAAAAACATGATTTTGATGGCACAAGTGTACATAATATGAAGAGATAGGTATACTGGAAATAGACTAAGTCTTTGCTGATGAAAATTACCCACCAAAAGGAGTGGTTGATGGTGGTAGTTGAAGGAGGTTGATGATGAAGAAGAAGATGAGCTTTTGTTGGAGTTGATGACCTTGTGGTGGCTTCCATGGAGATGAAGGAGGAAGAAGATGACCTTGTTGTTCCTTAGGGAGTTGGTGGTTGTTGTTGTAGTGATGGAGATGAAGAGGAGTTGGAGATTAGGGCTTTGGTGAAGAGAAGAGAAGAGAAGAGAAGAAAGAGAAAGTTGAAGTGAGAATGAATAAAGAAAGGAGAGGAAAAGTATTTATAGGTTTTGACTTTTGTGAAGGAGGTGCAAATATGATAGAAGAGAGGGGCTTAATTGCAAAAAGGGGAGGTGAGGTGTCTCCTTTGGCCACACTTGGCCGGCCATGGAAGAGAGAGAGAAAGAGATATTTGTGGTGGAGATATCTTGGTGGAAGTTGGTGGAAGAAAAAGGAATTTTGGGATTTTGGAAAATAGGAAAAGCTAGGCTTGTGAAGGAAGGAAAGAAATAAAGGAAAAGGAAAAATGGAAAAGAAATTATAATGAGAAGATATTTTCTTGGGAAAGAAGATGAAAATAATGGAAGTGGCGGATTCCCGGGATTCAGTTGCAGATGCGGAAATCTTTCGGGAAAAATACCGGAATCGTCCGAAATTCAAGTATCTCGGAACGACCCGAAATAATTATCAAAAATCAAGAATATTATATTAAGAATTATAGTGAAATCCGTTTTGAGAAATACTTTATAGTTTTAAAACTAAAAATCCCGGAATCAGTTACCTACCGACTCCGATGGAATTTCCATAAAATCATAAAATCCTCAGAAAAAGAATGTAGGTAGAAAATATGATTCTAAGGAATAAAGCCTAAAGGACCATCATGGAATTCCAAACTGTTTGAGAATTAAAAATCTAGGAATCGGTCAGCGGCACTGGCCGACACCGGTTTTGAAGACTTTCATTTTAATTCCAGAAAAATCTAGAAAATCATAGAAAATATATAATATTGGAAAATGATATTTAAAACTAAAATCGGTCAATTCTAATTATCAGAATGTCTAAATCGAGTAATACTCTAGGATCGGGCCTTCGGTTCAGACTAGGGCTGACCCCGAATCCACGAATCCAAATCCAAGACAAAACAGTCATAAAAGGAATTCATAATACAGAATAAATACAGGAAACAAATCGAAAAAATATGACCGAAAATCTGAATACGCAACTAAGTACGTATTCCGGGAACGGGGTATTACAATCCACCCACCTTACAAAAAATTGCGTCCTCGCAATTTCGTTAAGGGGTAAATTGAATACAAAGGGGACAGCGGTGGAATTTATACCAATTAAGATATGAAGCACTAGAGGTAGGGCTCTCAAGTCGACTGAACAATAATCATCCTCCGCACTTCCGGCTGTATAAATCTTCGAATAATGCTGAATAATACTGCTGATGTCGTGGCTGTGAAATAAATAAGCCAGAATACTGAAGATAAAGAAAATCCTGATAATCCTGAGCATAATAAAGAAGGCCGATAATTTAAGAATCCCGAATACTCAGCATCAATCACTCTGAACAATATAGTAGAGAATATAGAATATCCGTAGAGTATTCCGACTGCTGTCTTCTGAAAGATAGCCAGATCAGGATCAATCTGGAGAATACCAAGCTTCATAGAATTCACCGAAGAGATCACATAATAGCTTCATGCAGAACCAGCCACTACCTCTCTAGTCTAGTCATATCTTAAGATAGTATAAGGCTTCATAAAACCAAAACATGGAAGGGATATGGAAAGGATTTAGGAATCAAAGGAAGGGACTAGGAATCAAAGGAAAGATAGTCAAGAAATAGATAACTCTGCACTTGTAGTTGGAATGTATAACCAAGACTCATGTATTCCAGTTGCAAATCTCTTTACCATTGATTTGCCTTCTGGACGTACTGAAGAGGTTTAGAGCCTAAGCTCTGATACCAACCTGTAACGCCCCGATTCCACGGATACGGGGACGTCACTGCGACGTATATACGTAAGTCCGAATTACCTTCCCGTATATACGCTAAGCATCAGTACAGACAAGAATCAGAGTACGGAAGCAAGTGGTGCATTATACATTCCAACACATATATATACAATTACAGAATTATCACCAGATGTGATCCAATATTACAATAATATTATATCACAGATGCGCAAATGCGAGAATACAAAAGATATACATATATGAACAGTATAAAAGGGTGTCCACATACATGTATACAAGGAATGTACAAGTATGAATAGAAAAAGGGCACTCACGAGTTTAAAAAGGAAAACTCGAGAGACTCACAGGGGGTCTGGAAGGATGGAGCTCTGAAAGGTCAACCGGGGTCCACGCTACCGCTGCGCCACTCTGATGCAGCAACAGGAAACCCATACGCTCCAAGCTCCGAAACCTGGACATGAGAATCCAGGGGAGTCAGTGAAACTCCCCAGGCGAGTAGGATGCAAAAGCCAGGTGGCGAGCCAAGGGTGAGTACAAGAGTCAAGTACAGAAGACAGGAGGGTTAGAACACAAATGAAGTATATATAAGAACGGGTATAACGTAACAATCGTAAAACAGGAAATCCGAAGTAAAACTGATCACAAGCAAAATTGATTGTATACGCTTAGGTTACGGTCCCATGAGACTAGTACATCGAAGGAATAATCCAAACAAGGAAACCCTCATCTATATACCGTTATCTCATGCCACCGAATATCTAAGCGTATAGAATCAGAATTGCAAAGTAGTCATAACAAGAATACATAACAGATGTGACAAGAGTGCATAACAGGTATCAAAACAGGAATCATAACAGTAATCATAACTGGGGTCACAGGAAACACCTATTATTATTATTACTCGTCTGACCCATATATCTCGGTATGTGACCTGGTGTACGGCCAACCCACATACATCCATATATAAGCAAGTCGAGGGTTGTTAACGGAAGTAGATGGAGAACTGACAGAGCTTCTTATAGTAGTTCCCATACACCTGGGACCAGTTTTGGAGGCCCAAGGTCCCCCTAACAGTAATCTGTAGGCCCAAAGTCCCACTAACAGTACCGCCAATATGTCATATTCCCATACTATAAGCAAGATATCATTCCGGCATCCATCACTTCCTCCCATACCCATACAAGTTGTCCTTTTTATAGCTTATGAACATAATTATCAGATTTCGGGAATGAGCAATATCATAACAAGAATACATAACAGTGATCAGTACATAACAGTAATCAGGTACTACATTCCCTTTATCGTGATAATTATAAGAATCGGTGTATCATGCTTGGTGTCAAGAGATAGCATGATAAATGGTGATGTATATCAAGTAACATGCATAACAATGGATTGATAATAAGTCTGGGTAAGTCATGACATAACAAGATGGTCTTGCCAGATAGTGGCATGTCAGGTGGTCAGGTGATAACATACTAGATGTCAGGTGATATACATGTGTTAAATAAAAGCATGCAACTGACTAGTCTGAGGTAATGGTATGGCAAGGTAACATAAAAGTAACCCAAAGTACAACGACCACGAAGGGTCGGCCACGCATGGTATAAAAGCATCAAAAGATATATAGACATGAAATTAAATACATGAAAATAGGAAGTGAAATACTTATCGTCCCGATGAAATGGGAAACCCAAATAGAGATAAGAGAAGAGCGAGACTACTCGCATACAAGAAAGTAGCGAGTGAGAATACTCGCCTAAATCACCAATAAGCCGAAAGATCCGAAATCCACGGAAGCTTGGGATGCGCCACAAAACCTGATATGAACATGTAGAGAGAAGGGGAGAGAGAAAGAGAGAAGGGAAGATGATGTTTGTCAAGTGACAAGTCAAGTAATACATATCAAGTAACGAGTCATGAAGTACAAGATACAAATACATGAACCAAGTATAAGATCCAAAGTTAAGAAGATAAGCAACTATAACAGACAGCCAATAATTAGTCGACTGGGTGGACAGGGTAGTCGACTAATAGAGGGGTTAGTCGACTAGGAAGATGGGGTAGTCGACTAATAGAGTGATCCAGAGAGTTTGGTTTCTGTTTCAGGAAAAGGTTAGTCGACTAGGGTGAAATGAGTAGTCGACTAACGGACATCTCAAGTCGACTAACAGTATGTTAAGTCGACTAAGTCTGTGATACAGAGAGTTGGGATTTATTTCAGGAAAAGGGTTAGTCGACTAGGGTCAAAGGTGTAGTCGACTAAGGGTCTCTAGTCGACTAGGAAAATAGGTAAGTCGACTAAAACTGTGTTTCCAGAAAGGTTACGTTTCAACTAAGGGTTTATAGTCGACTAATCTATAGGTCTAGTCGACTAATCGTCTGGAAACAGCAAACAGAACAGATTTTCTAGGGTTTTGTTTGATGATCTAAAAACATGATTTTGATGGCACAAGTGTACATAATATGAAGAGATAGGTATACTAGAAATAGACTAAGTCTTTGGTGATGAAAATTACCCACCAAAAGGAGTGGTTGATGGTGGTAGTTGAAGGAGGTTGATGATGAAGAAGAAGATGAGCTTTTGTTGGAGTTGATGACCTTGTGGTGGCTTCCATGGAGATGAAGGAGGAAGAAGATGACCTTGTTGTTCCTTAGGGAGTTGGTGGTTGTTGTTGTAGTGATGGAGATGAAGAGGAGTTGGAGATTAGGGCTTTGGTGAAGAGAAGAGAAGAGAAGAGAAGAAAGAGAAAGTTGAAGTGAGAATGAATAAGAAAGGAGAGGAAAAGTATTTATAGGTTTTGACTTTTGTGAAGGAGGTGCAAATATGATAGAAGAGAGGGGCTTAATTGCAAAAAGGGGAGGTGAGGTGTCTCCTTTGGCCACACTTGGCCGGCCATGGAAGAGAGAGAGAAAGAGATATTTGTGGTGGAGATATCTTGGTGGAAGTTGGTGGAAGAAAAAGGAATTTTGGGATTTTGGAAAATAGGAAAAGCTAGGCTTGTGGAGGAAGGAAAGAAATAAAGGAAAAGGAAAAATGGAAAAGAAATTATAATGAGAAGATATTTTCTTGGGAAAGAAGATGAAAATAATGGAAGTGGCGGATTCCCGGGATTCAGTTGCAGATGCGGAAATCTTTCGGGAAAAATACCGGAATCGTCCGAAATTCAAGTATCTCGGAACGACCCGAAATAATTATCAAAAATCAAGAATATTATATTAAGAATTATAGTGAAATCCGTTTTGAGAAATACTTTATAGTTTTAAAACTAAAAATCCCGGAATCAGTTACCTACCGACTCCGATGGAATTTCCATAAAATCATAAAATCCTCAGAAAAAGAATGTAGGTAGAAAATATGATTCTAAGGAATAAAGCCTAAAGGACCATCATGGAATTCCAAACTGTTTGAGAATTAAAAATCCAGGAATCGGTCAGCGGCACTGGCCGACACCGTTTTGAAGACTTTCATTTTAATTCCAGAAAAATCTAGAAAATCATAGAAAATATATAATATTGGAAAATGATATTTAAAACTAAAATCGGTCAATTCTAATTATCAGAATGTCTAAATCGAGTAATACTCTAGGATCGGGCCTTCGGTTCAGACTAGGGCTGACCCCGAATCCACGAATCCAAATCCAAGACAAAACAGTCATAAAAGGAATTCATAATACAGAATAAATACAGGAAACAAATCGAAAAAATACGACCGAAAATCTGAATACGCAACTAAGTACGTATTCCGGGAACGGGGTATTACATCAGCACTTCTACCGTCTCCTCGATATGCGAGGAGGCTACAGCTTCAATGTCCCCGGCCAACCCTACAGCATAAAAGAAGAATGTTAAAACACCCTCTTCAAAATGAAAAGGGAAATTAGGTCAAAAGGGTGAAAAGAATACCTTCAGCGGGAGTAATCGCCAGCTGTGATACCGTTGATGGCTCACCCCCGTATATTTCTTCCTCTGAGATGTGGGAGAACTTACTCGGATCAGGAAGAGCGGGTTCATCACCGTAGTCGACCTCGTCTTCAAACTCGCTTTCCCCTGAGAGTGAGGAAGACGATAGCGCCTCGCGCGAGACTTCTGCAGCCGGAGCCTTACCACCAATTACCCCAGTGGTAGGACTGGGGTCAACTGCCCGAGAACTGGAGATGAAGACACAAGGCGACCCAGGTTGCTGTGCCTCATCTCTCCCTTCATGAGCAAGTAAAAACCCGGGTCGAACTGAAATCCCCGGAATGTCGACATCTCCTCCACTCATGATGTCGACCTCTAACTGCTCATCCTCGTCAGCGGTCGTGGCTCTGTCAACGAGCTCCCCTTCCTCCACAGACCTACGGTCTTTGCTGCTCGACCTAGGGGGACGGATTAAATGATCATCCTCTTCAGCTATATCTTCTTCCCTCGGTACCTCAACGACAGCAGGGATGTCTTCGGATCGGGAGACTTCGGTTGTCAAGTCTCTCCGAACCTTCTTGAGAGCAGGTTCAGCAGTTGAAGCAGAGCGTTGACGACGCTTGCTTACCACCTGTCGAGTCTTTGCCGCTCGTGGCTTCGCCCTTCCTGCTTGCGGCTCCTCCCTTGTTGGTCGCGGCTCCGCTCTGATTGCTCGTGGCTCCCTTCCCGACCTTCTCTCGGCCTCCTTCTGAGCCTTCAGGTACTGGTTGATGATTTTTGAGGGTTTACCAGACTCTGACTTTGCCTCGAGATTTGCATTGATGCTCTCAATACATGAAGACGCCGGAACAAAGTCTGATGTCTGGTTGGCTTGGAAATACCAAGTGCAGAAGCTGAAGCTCATACGGCACTTGGACCCCTCGATAGGTAGACGGAAAGTTGCTCCCGTCCCTCCGGCCACACTGTAGTACCAAGCCCGAGCACCTTCGAACAAGTTCCCTTCGAAGGTGAGTTGAGCATTGGGATTCCCGACGTAGAGTTGATCGTAGCCGAACTGTCGAGCGAAACGATTTGGCATGTACGGCTCGATGGTGCATGAAGTCCCTTGCCGGAAAAGCACATATCCGGGCCGGATATTGATCAACCACCAAAAGGCTCCCGCAGACAACCTCGTGAAGCCATCTGAGCCCGCAGAATCAGTACATTGATCCCCGGAGGATGCACCAGGGATCTCGGGGAAGCAGCGATTGATCTGGTAATTCGCGGGATCTGAAAGTCGCTTCCGGACGTAATATATATAAACGTCACTCCACCTCGAATCCTCCAACCGCTGTACAAAAGGGACGGAACTCTCCCTCCAACGCACCGCCGTCATCAAAGAAGGGCAGTGCATCACGTACCAACGCAGAAGGTACGTATAAGGCAGCTCGATCCGAGGGTTAGGACGCTTCACCGTCGGATTCCCCTCTGAGTCGACATACGGCTTGCCGTGGGAGTCGGCAGTTTTCGGCGCCTCGCAGAAACTCTTGGTTAGCGCCCGCAACCCGCTCTGAATGCCAGCCACCATGGCCGGGAGAAGGGCTATAGGGTTGCTATGAGCTAGGAGCACCGCCGGGTACACCACGTCAGCAACAATAACTTCATGTGGCAACGTGGGCACCACACAACGCTTCAGCCACAGCATCAAGAAGCCTGCCAACAGTGCCCTATCGGAGATAGGGGTCCGGGCTTGATGGTGGAAGCTTTCAAAAACCAGGTCAGGGTCGAAACCGTCCTCGTTCGAGACCGTGGTGTAGAAGCCTTCAGAAGCCTGGTCGATCCTGTCTTCAATCTCCCTGTCGGAACTGGGAACCAGTCGGGTTATCGGAGTGTCTTTACTATCGATACCATTAAATAAGTAACTGGCCCAAGACAGTTGCTTGACTCCCTGCGACCGCCAGTTGGTTATCTGACCACAAATGTGGAAGTGACACATCACTTCCCAGTAAGTCTCGTACACCCGAGGAAACTCTTTCTTCAAGTGATGGAGCTCCTCAGTGGTCGGGACATATTCCTCATACGGGATGTCCCCTGTTGCTAGCCCCGAGACCTCATGCAGCTCGTGCAGTGCAAGGCCCATCTCTCCAACCGGGGTAAAGAATGTCCCCGTCAGCGGATTGTAGCGCTCCAGGATCCCGAAAAAGTTATGAGAGCCTAGTGGGATACCCCACTGTACGGCCCTGACCGCCACGTACAGTCCCACGCGCTTTAGCAGATCCCCAAGGTCGGTGAGGACGAAACCTACCATTCTGCCCCTCCAGTAGTTCTCCGTGGAATGGACCCACCCAGGCGCACAAAACCCGACCAGATAATCACCCTCCGCTTCCATGAACGCGTTGAGGAAGGTAGTGCCAAGTTGTGGTATCTCTCCCGCCGGAACCTCAGACTTGCGCGACCCAGGGAATAGGCCGAGAACCGACCTGTCATGGCTATCATGACGATGCACTTTATGGGAACCCAAATCGCCGAGGGTAATCTCGGGGACATATCGAGAAATGTCCCATTCCATCTTCCGAGGGACGGACATGTGCTGGAAGTAGGACAGTGGGAACATCCTTTCCATGTCCGGAAGAAAGAACCTTCCACCCTTTATCTGACGGAGCCATTTATAAGTTCCGTCATACACACGATGGCCGCCATCTTTGATATGATCTCCGAAGAAGAAGACATGCTTCTCCAACTTGACGTGAGCATCCGTTGTGAATGCCGCATCGGTCATAAGTACCCGAAAAGTCCTCACGTCAACATTAGAGAGCCTCTCCCTGCGATCTGGCGACTTGTCAGCAGTCACCGGGGCAGTCCTTCGTAGCACAAAGGTTAAGTCCTGGTCAGCACCACCCACATGTCCAAAGTGGCGCGTCTTGGCGAGTGAGGCAGAAGGATGGGGCACTGCAAAAGAAAAAGACACTTAGTTAGATACTTTATATGCTAAGTGTTCATAACCCAAACGCAGAAGAGATACTGGACGCAGGAATTATCAAATCCGCGTCCAGACCTGCAAAACCCCGTCCAAACGCGGAAGAGATACTGGACGCAGGAACTACCAAGTCCGCGTCCAGACCTGCAAAACCGCGTCCAAACGCAGAAGAGATACTGGACGCAGGAATTATCAAATCCGTGTCCAGACCTGCAGGATCCGCGTCTCCACCACATTCTCCTTGATGTCACTTCTGGGGTGCGAAAAGAAGGGAGTTATCCACCTTAACCCTTCCATCACCATAATCGCCAGAAGTTAAGGAGGGTAACTCCCTTCCTTTCATATCCCCAGATGTCTAAGTGCTTGGACTCGGGTGCCAGATTCATCAAAATCGGCAGCTGATGAAACAGAACGCAAGGATCAAATCCGCGTTCTGTAAACCAAGTCCGCGTCTGAACCCTTCACAATTAGAAATATTCTAAGTGAAGAATCTGAAGCGCAGGACCCAATGGCGCGAGGGTCCAAACCCGCGCCACGGTTATCAACTCAAAGACTGCGTCTGAGACCACGTCTGAGAATCAAACACGAGTTATATCTTGTGTTAAAAATTCTTAGGGTTCTATGGGCTTCCATTAATGGCGAAATCCACGCCTAAAAGGCATTATACTTGGGAGAGCAGCGTCCTGCGCAGAAGAAGCACCCCTCTGGGCCTCGGCGGCGGTCGCCCGTGAAGAAGATGCGGTTGGCTTGGTCTTGGGTGCCATCTAAAAGTCCAGTAAAGAAGATGAATAGTTCAAAAGTCCAATAATGGAGATGAACAGTTCAACAGAGGAAGAAGAGAACTCTCTTTCTTGAGCAAGTGCGTTCGGAGAAGAAGAGGTATCTCTCCAACTGTGGCTATTTATAGGCACAAGGATTCGCGAAGATACGCGGCGTGTGGCCCGATAAGACGCAAAGATACGCGGCGTGTGGCCCGATAGACGCTGCAGCAAGTCACCGCTTGACGCGTGGAACTAAATCATTTTTGAACAGAGAAGATCATGCGCCACGGCTCCGCGGCGAGTCATCATTTGACACGTGGCGCGGTTCAGTTAATGAACCAGGAAATTCGCGCGCCAAAAGGTGAAATCCTGCCGGTTCCCCAGGCCAGCTGGCGGCGTAATCATGACACGGCACAGATTCGCACCCGACGGCCGCGCTTCTCCGATGGACATGCCCCGTCAGCATCACCATAAATGCACCCAGAAAGTCGCGTTGCGCTCAGAAAATCGCGTCTTTATTTGAGTCGCGTCTTTCCTAAGTCTGCGTCCTACCCAGCGGGCCCAACATCGCGTCTGCCTCATAGAAGATCGGGCGCGTTTCCATTGCCAAAGGACGCACCCTACAGAATTCGCGTCTTTAAAGCAGTACCATCTCGGCTTTTTAAAAAGAACCTGCGTTCGGCCTCATGCCTCTACAAAATCAGTTCAACAGTACACTGACGCAAGCAGATGACCAACCACTCCTGGCTTAAAGCACACCCGTGACAGACTAAAAGCAATCGGGGAGGTTTAGACTGTGCATCTAGACACTCAACACGATCAACTCTGATGGTTTCAAAGAGTTCAACAGTACACTCACGAAGACCAACTCCAGATAAGATCAAACCCGGAGCATCAACAGTCCAGTCATGAAGGTGAATTTAACTAGAGTTCAAAGTATTTCGAAATCCGTCCCAGTTAACTGCGGAATATCGAAAACTTTGGAGGGGGTTCTGTAGGCTGTCCAAAAGTTACTGGAGGACAAGCCATTGAAAAGCAAAGTTTCAAACTCAAGGCGCGTTGGCTCGACATCCGCGTCTCAGCATCAAGGCGCGAGGGACTATGTAAGGGTCCCGGCTCTAATAAACAAGATTAGGCCTAAAACACAAATTATCTCCATTTCTCTTATAAAAAAATTTTGGCAGCATCATCCTTAATATTTCATTTATTCCACTTACAATAACCCACAATTTCGGCTCAAAGGCCTACTTAATTCCATCAAGGATTTCAGCCCATACGGCCTACTTATCATGGCAACTCATCGAAACTTAACTATATACATAATGTCATAACTTGCATCCTCTATCACAAGCATATATCTTTTCAATCACAACATCACCAATATTAACTTTTCCAACAATCATATTCTCACACATAACCATCTTTCGAAGTCCAAGAACATAACATAACCAAGGAGATCACAATCCAAAACATTACATCACATGAAGGTTCCTAGTTTCAAATGCCTTAAGGACAAATATACATCAATTACATCCCAACATGTTCCTTAGAGACAAAGGACTTGGGTAAAGTCCATACATACACATTTAATATCACCCGGCTAAACAAAATGGTACCACAACATGTCACATAATCCATAACATAACCCTTGCAGTTAGAGTAGCCTCTTACCCTTATCCAAACCTGAAAAAGGTGGAAAGAAAATAAAATGAGCTCGACAGCTCAATGAGTAAACCATGTCATAGGGTGTTAATATAATAATTTCATAAGATAAACAGTTTAAAAGAGGTAAATTACAATGAGTCCCATAAACAACAACTTGTTCAAGCTACCTTACTTGTTCCAAGCTCCATACACATGTGGTCTACATGACTCCACTATCAAAGATTTGCATTTAACTATATCATGACACAAAAGAAATAATTGTATGTACTTTTCGTGGGTTAGTCCCCTCACATCAATTCGGCTCGTTATACACATCAAGTGACATTTTAGTTTGACACAAGCATTATCAATCATGTATGCAACTTGACAGTTCACCTTTAGATATCATTCAATCTAAGTGAAATTTCCCCGCCTTCCACCTCCTACCGGCTCCCGCACGGCCCCTTCCTCCTTATATATATAATTCATATAAAACATATAAGTTTCCCCGTCTTCCCCCCTCCTACCGGCTCCCGCACGGCCCCTCCTTATATATATATACATATACATGTGTCAAATCCCCGTCTTCCCCCTCCTACCGGCTCCCGCACGGCCCCTTCCTCCTATATATATAAATGCATCATGCGAGTTTAAGTTATGATATTCATACTAAGCAATCTAAACTAACTTATATGTCATGCCCAAAATGATGTGCAACAATAAAGAAACATGCACTTGGGTTCCCAAAATCATGGTAACGCCATAATGCGCCACTTCCAACCCCGTATGAACATATGCATCATCCACATGTACTCACTAGTACACAACATAATGTTATGACATAAAGAGGGATTATTCTCCATGTACTCTTGTGAACATAAAGTAAGCTTCAAGTTTATATCATATCTACATCGAATCGACTATCATGATATTAACCAAGAAAGATAGCGAAATAACTTGATAAATTGGCTCAATAGGCATACATAATATACTAGAACATGAGTTCTACACATGCATATCATAACGATGTAATGTAGAGACATAATAAGCATATAATACCCCTTGCATTTCAATTAACCTAAAGTTAATTACCAAACAGCGAATTTAAGATGCTAAATCACCTTATTTAAGTTTAATTAGTGAGCTAAAACATGTATATCACACATTCATCTCATCACAACATGATACAGGGGCACAATAATTAAGTAATACCCATTTATTTCCATCTAGTGTAAGGATATCACAAAAACAGCAAATACTACCATTGTGGGGCACCTACACAGATTCAAAGTTCTAATTTTTCGAGCATTAATAGAAAAACATAACCCTAATAGTTAGGTTTACTCACAATGGATTTCAGATCCGAAATCAGTGGGTTAGCCTTCAGGAAATGTCTGCTTTGCAGAGCTAGATCTCTCTCCCAGTTCACCAGGAATCTTCTCCCAAAGATCGGGGCCTTCCTCCCCCAAAATGCCGCGGAATCTCCTTTTATGCCGCGGTTCTGCGGCAAAGTAGCAGCGCCCCGCGTGCCGCTGCTGCTCTGCTTGCTGCACGCGCGTGTCTCCTCCTTCCCTCTGGTGGAGTCTTGATTCAGAATTGAGAGAGGCTAGGATTTAGGGCTAGAGAGGGTATACCTTCCAATTCTAGAGAGGAGATGAAATGGAGGATTTAGGGTTTCAAGTTCTTCACAAATGAGAGGGAAAAATTGCAGAATTTGGGAGAGGAAATCTGCAGAATTTTTGGGAGAGGAAGATGAAGAGGCAAGCTTGGTAGTCAACCCCTTGGAATTGCAAGTAACTAGGTGGGGTTCTCTCATGATGCCACTTGGCCAAGACCCCTCTCAAGGTGCCACATGGAAACCAAATCTCAAGAGATCTTAGCCCTTTAATCTTCCCCCTAATGCATACTTACCACTAAAAAGGTATTAGGATAAGCTTGGTGATTAAGGGGATATGAAGGATTATGTTGACATTTTCTTTTACCAATGCTTAAGTCATAAATTTGCCCAAAATACATGTACATAAGCCTTCATGCTAATCATCTTTAGTCACCACAATCAAATAGATAAAAACTTTGAAAAGGGAAGTGGGTCTATTAATTAAGTTCAATTTGTTGACATAGAATTATGGAGGGTGACTACTTCTATATAATGCCTTAACCAAAAATTCTTAATATTTAAGGTGAGGAGAAATTAGATACAATAAAATTTTGGTTGTTACAGACTATCACCTGCGTCTCAGCATCAAGGCGCGTTGGCTCGACACCCGCGTCTCAGCATCAAGGCGCGTTGGCTCGATACCCGCGTCTCAGCATCAAGGCGCGTTGGCTCGACACCCGCGTCTCAGCATCAAGGCGCGTTGGCCCGCGTCTCAGCATCAAGGCGCGTTGGCTCGACACCCGCGTCTCAGCATCAAGGCGCGTTGGCCCGCGTCTCAGCATCAAGGCGCGTTGGCTCGACACCCGCGCCTCAGTTGTAACCACCCAGATTACGGGGCCAGTCACCGCACAAGTAGCGGGAAGTGGCCCCTCATCGTGGAGCACTTTTAGGGGGCACGATCACCCCCTAAACCTCTATAAATAGCCCCATCGCTATGAAGAAGGGGTCGAACTTTTGGCAATCAGCAACAAGAGGGCGACACAGAGAGAAAAGAAGCAGATCAACTCTTCAGCAAGTTCGCTGCGTACGAGCTAGCTTTCGCCTACCTTCTCTTTGAGAGTTTTGGTAGACAGAGCTGAGTTACTCTTTCTACCGGCCGAAGAGGAGATCCCAGAAGGACGGTCATCTGGTCAACGGAGAACAAGATTCACTCTCCACCGCCACACGAAGAACCCAGCATTAAACAAAGGGGGAATTCAAGATTCAATATTCTCCCTTCCTTGTAACCGGAAGGAACAGTTTTTGTTGTAATCCTTTTCATTTGATTCAAGGAAAACTTTTACCGCAAATTCTTGTCCTCTCCTTTTTTGGGTCATACAAGGTACTCATCAAGCAAGTCTGGATTTAGTAGTTGAAACTTCTTTGTCTTTGCCACGTACGGTCAGAGTTAGGACATTTTTTTCAACGGACCAAATAGCGCTGGTATCTACCATTAGCTATCAAGATCACTTTATCCTGTAGAATATCCTCAATCTCATCGATCTAATGTCTCCTCTGTGGCGACGGTGGTAATGGATGAAAAGGAAAGTGCTCTGAGCTCACTGCTGTCGACGATGATGGATTGGGAGTGATGGCCATGTAGTCGATTGGAGTATGATATGGAGTCAAGTCATCGACGTTGAAAATGAGGTTAATTCCAAGCTCTCGTGTAATGTCTAACTCGTAATCGTTGCAGCCAATCCTTTGCAAGACCCTATAAGGATCGGTAGGTCGAGCATGAAGCTTCTTTAATGTTTCGGGGGACCTCTCAGGTCGCACTCGCAACATCACCTCTTCTCCCACTGAAAACTCCTGCAATCTCTTATGCAAATCCACAACATGTTTATAACTATCATTGCTACATGTTTTATGTGCTGACCCTAGTATGCAAGTCAAGCATGTGCTGGGCAAAAGATTTCGCGAAAATACTAGGCCTATCACCTATGAGAATAGGAAGAAGGTCTCCTAGGTTTACAGTCAATAACTACCTCAAACAGATTCAACCCAGTAGACCTCTTACAAAACTATTATATATAAACTCGGTCATGGGTAAGACCAAATCCCAAGTGGTCAAGTGATTGCCCACTAAACATTGTTGTAAGTCTTCTAAACTTCGATCGATCACCTAAGTCTGTCTATTAGTCTGGGGTGGCAAACCGTGAAAACTGTAATGCAGTATCTATTTTCTTCCAAGAGTTCTCCAAAATTACCTAGGGAACATAACATCTCTGTTAGAATCAGTGAACCTAGGCAGATCATGAGACGAAAAATCTCTGGCATGAACAAGTGTGCCACGTGTGAAGCATCTGTAGTCTTGATGCAGGGATAAAATGGGCCATCTTGGAAAGCCTATCACTACCACTAAGATCGAGTCGTGTTTCCTCAAAGTGCAGGGAAGACCTAATATGAAATCCATGCTAAAATGCTCCTGTGGTGCAAAGGGTATAGGCAAAGAAGTATACAGTCTAGGGTTTTGTTTCCTACCCTTAGAGACCTGACAGATTCGATAATGGCACAAAATTTAGTTATAGAAAACATTTTTCTAAAATCAAAACAAGTATAGAAAACAAGTTTCTATAATTATTATTTTTGCACAATAGAAAACAAAATTGGAAATAGAATGGCCAGTATAAGGTCGTTTACGCTTTCGATGCGCAATAGGGAGATCCAAGTTTGAAGAGGTAAAAGTATTCATCTCAATAGTAAGAAGTGATTGAACAGTAAGTAGAGAGGCAAAATGAGGAGAATCATGATCAATAGCTGTAGATTTGTCTTCATATTTTGATGATGGAAATTTAGATGAATATGATATTCTATTTGAAACTGTCTAGTTCTTGCACAGATCCCAACTATGGCGAACACCGAGAACCTAAACATGTGGAAAGGAGACACAATGCGTGCCTACACATGCAAATGCACCGATGAGAAGCAAGAAGAGGAGCCTCCCCAGAGGTGTTGCAACACTGCAGGCATCACAATCATGTTCCCATGGCTGGACTTCACTCCCTTGCTCTTGCCCGTCGTCCTCGATGAGTACATATGAGCACCACCATGTCGAACTGCTCGGTTTATGAGGGGGTGCCACTAGGGCAAAACTTGCTGCCAGCTGGGTCTTTTAACTGATTGCAGTTGTAGTGGCTATAAAATTCCAAAGTAAACACACCCGATCCTAAAACGACTCTGCTCACTTCAATGGTGGTCCTAACAATTTTCTTTACTTCCAAGTTACAAAGGATATGAGCCTTCTCTTGCTTGGTTATTAATTATTAGATAATTAGAAACTCGTGACATCTCGTTTGACACTTGGCCGGGAAGACTTATCCTCTATCAAGAAAGTGGTCTTATCACGATCGAAGTGCCCAGTTGCTCCTCCCGCATGCATTTCCCAAATCAAGTAATCACGTAGAGAGGTGTTGGGAATACATAAGTGTATGCCCCTAAACAAGATACCCTCAACAATGGGATCCTCAATCAAAGACGAACTCAAGAATGAAGCACTCAAATCATATCACCTGAGCTCTGTACGCGTCGGAAAAGGATGATTCAATTGTAAAATTCCTTTGATTGGATAGAAGATTACAATAGATCGGTCTTCCGATTACAAGGGAGGGAGGATGTTGAGTCTTGAATCCTCCCTTTGTTTAAGGCTGGGTTCTTCAAGTGGCGGTGGAGAGTGAATCTTGTTCTCCGTTGACCGGGTGACCGTCGAGACCTTCCAGGGGTCTCCTCTTCGGATGGCAGACGGAGTAGCTCAGCTCTGTCTACCAAAACTCTCAAAGAGAAGGTAGGTAAAGAACAACTTGAGCGCAGCAAGTTCTCTGAAGGGCTTTACTCTCTTTCTTTTCTCCTCCCTCTTGATTGGCCAACCCCTTCTCCATAGCAACGGGGCTATTTATAGGGGTTTCAGGGGCGTACGTGCCTCCTAAAATACTCCATAATGGGGGCTAACTTTCCCCGTTATGTGGGCCGTGATTGGCCCCGAAACCGGGACGGTTACAACTGAGGCGCAGGTATCAACCCACGTGCCTTGGAACTGCTGAGACGCGGGTTTCGGCCCTCGCACCTTGGTGCTGAGACGCGGGTTTGGACCCTCGCGCCTTGGTGCTGAGACGCGGGTTTGGACCCTCGCACCTTGGTGCTGAGACGCGGCTTTCGGGCTTCGCGCCTTGACGCTGAGACGCGGGTTTGGACCCTCGCGCCTTGGTGCTGAGACGCAGGTTTGGACCCTCGCGCCTTGGTGCTGAGACGCGGCTAATATTAACCTTGCGTCATGGAATTCTACTTTTCAATGGCTTGATTTTTAGACAGCCTACAGAACCCCTCCAAAGTTCTCGACATTCCGCAATTAAGTGGGACGGATTTCGAAATACTTTGGACTTTAGTTGAATTCGCCCTTATGGCTTGAAAGTCAATGCTCCGGGTTTGATCTTATCTGGAGTATGGTCTTCGTGAGTGTACTGTAGAATTCTTTGAAGCCACCAAAGTTGATCGTGTTGAGTGTCTAGATGCACAGTCTAGACCTCCCCGATTGCTTTAAGTCTGTCATGGGGGATTTTAAGCCGTGAGTGGACGGTCGTCTGCTTGTGCCAGTGTACTGTTGAACTATTCTGCAGAAGAAAAGACTGAACGCCAGCTTTAAAGTTGCAACTTTCGTAGAGCTGCCTCTTTTGGGATGAAAACGCGACTGTTATCCAAACGCGATTCTTGGGCTGATTGGAAGGGTGCGAACTTTTGGGGAGACGCGTCTTTTTGGAGTAAAGACGCGACTTTTTGGACACCACAATAGCTTAGCTGAAGGGGTGCGTCCATTGAAGAGGCGCGGCTGTTGGGTGCGAATCCGTGCCATGTCATGAGTGCACTACCACATGTCCTGTGGAGCCGACGGGACGTCTTCTTTTCGGCGTGTGCGAACTTTGCGCTGCATTAAATGCGTTATCCATGCGTCGAAAGACGATTCGATGTCGAATCAATTGAGCCCATCGCCGTGATCTTTGCGAATCACCGTGCCTATAAATGGCAACAGTCATCGAAAGAGTCCTCATTAATCTCTCTTTCGTCTTCGCTTGCATCTGTTAGGGTTTTGAGAGAGAAGTGCTCTTTGTTCTCTTCTCTTCCATTTTAGCATCAGATTCTTGTTTCGCAATGGCACCCAAGGCCAAACGAACTGCTTCATCGTCGAAGGCGGTCGCCACTGAGGCCCGAAGGGGCGGCTCCTCCATGCAGGAAGCCCTATCTCAGGTATAACGCCATCAGGCTTGATCTTCGCCATTAGAGGGGTTTATGGAGTTCTTAAAACCCTAAAAATCCCTTCTTTGAAGGAGAACCGCCAACCGTGGATTCGAAATCGTGCCTGATCCTCAGACGCGGTCTTTGAATTAACAAACAAGGTGCGGGTTTGATGACCCTACTGCTTTTATCTGCTTGAGGATGTACTTGTTTGTTGAATATAGGGCGCCAGTAAGCCTTGCGTTCCGGAGTCATCACTTAGAATGTTTCTAATTGTGAATGATCCGGACGCAGACTTGATTCTTGCGTTCTGTGAGATCAAAACGCTGGCTTTTATGAATCCCGCGCCTGAACCCAGACGCAGACTTGATTCTTGCGTTCTGTGAGATCAAAATGCTGGCTTTTTGAATCCTGCGCCTGAACCCAAGTACTTGGGGATTCCATAAGTCTTGGATTCTTAAAACGTAGACTCCCTGCTGGCCTCATGGTCCTCCGGTCTGGACGCGGGGCCTCAGGTCTGGACGCGGGTCCTCGGGTCTGAACGCGGATTTTGACAATTTTCTGCGTTCAGTATCCCTTCTGCGTCTGGATTATAGACACTTAACGTTTTCGTTTAAATTTCTGATTAGATTTCTGATCAAGTGTCGTTTTCCTCTGCAGTGCGACATTCTTCCGACCCACTCTCCAAGAGGCGCCACTTCGGGCACATAGGTGGTGCTGACCGCGATTTGACCTTTGTGTTGCAAAGGACTGCTTCTGTGACTACTGACAAGTTGAAGGAGCGAAGGGAGGGCTCTCCAATGCTGACATGGCAACCCTTTGGGAGCTTATGACTGATGCGGCATTTACAATGGATGCTCGTGCTCCGATGGAGAAGCCTGCTTTCTTCTTGGAGACCACATTAGCGAGGGCGGCTATTCTTTGCATGACGGAGATTATAAATGGCTCCGTCAGATAGGGGATAGAAGATTCTTTCTTCCGAACATGGAGAGGATGTACCCACTGTCTTATCTCCAGCACATGTCCATCCCTCGAAAGATGACATGGGAGCTTTCCCGACCCGTCCCGGAGGTTACTCTCGGCAGCTTAGGCTCCAAGAAGGTCTATCATGCTGGTCATGATAAGAAGGCTATCGGCCTGTTTCCCGGGCTGTTCAGGACCGATCACCCAGTAGGAGAAACTCCTAAACTCGGCACCACCTTTCTCAACGCATTCATGAAGGTGGGGGTGATTTTCCGATCGACTTCCGTGCGCCCGGGTGGATCCATTTCACCGAGAAGTATTGGTGGGGCAAGATGGTGAGCTTCGTCCTTACCGATCTTGGAGGCCTGTTGGAGCAGGTGGAATTGTACCAAGCGGTCAGGGCCGTGCAATGGATACAGTGGTGGGTAGCATCCCCTGTGAGGTCTCAAAACCTCCTCTCTCACCTCAGAAGTGACATCGAGGAAACTCCATGCTCACTGAACGACCTTCTGGCGGAAGAGATGTTCATCAACGGAGGATCATACCCCCACTTCGGATGGTCAGGTGGAATCAGAAGACTCTGTTGCCATCAGACCTCAAGAAGCACCATTGTTCTCGGTCAACCAGAGGCTTCTTCGATGTTTACATCATGCATCGTGGTGCAACCAGCTTCTGATCGTTGTCACAATGTCTGATTCTATTTTGGCGCCCTTCCAAACATCTTGTACTTGGAATCAAACGCAGCTTTAAGGAGTGAGTGCAACCTCTGAGAGAGAGAGAGGGACTTCTTTGTGTACTCCTTAACTGTAACACTCAATCTCATTATATAAGAGAGCGTTTTGTATCACTTTCATATGCTTGGATATAAATAAAAGTGACACTTTTCTTTTTGTCTCTTCTATGTCTTGAACTATCTTGTTTCTTTTTTAGTCAGACGCATAGAAGCAAAGAATCTTTGGCTCGTTAAAACTATGATGAAAAATTTTTAACAAGTCAAATTTTGTGGAGAAAAGACCCTATCTTAGGGACCCCACAATGCTGTCAGAGGTGTGATGTTAACTTGACAAGGATAAAATGATTTTTAGTGGACCTGCTACTTTATAAAAGAAAGTAACAGGTTGAATGAATACCCCCAGGGAAGGTGAACTTTTATCAGAGGTTTGGGATTAACTTGATTAAGATCAGCTGGGAGTTAATGAAAACACTGTTAATGGTGTAATGTTAACCTAACAATATTTTTGGGTAGACTTGTTGTTCTGTTGAGGAGAATAACAAGTGAGGCTAGATTCGCAGGGGATCTAGGAAAGTTTTTACCGTTAGAGGTGTGATATTAACTTAACGGGTTGAAAGTTGTCTTGTCAGAAGTGTGATGTTAACTTGACAAGAATATGAATCAGAGGTGTGATATTAACTTGACTCAGGAGCATTTCAGCTTCATTTGGGAAAACTGAAAGTGTCACTGTCATAGGTGTGATGTTTAACTTGACAGTGAGGGTAATGCTAGAGGTGTAATTTTGAACTTGGCATTGGTCATCTCGACTTCAAGGAGGAAGTCCGAGGAAAAGTCATGGCCATAAGTATATTGTTGAACTTGGCGATGACCTGGACGCTAGAGGTATAGTGTTAAACTTAGCATCGTTCATTTCAGCTTCGATATGGAAGTCTGAAGGAAGGTGACTGTCAGAGGTGTGATGTTAACTTGACAGAAACTCGATGTACTGTTTAGAAGTATAGTGTTAACTTAACAGTAATTTGTCAAAGGTGTAGTATTAACTTGACAGAAATTGAGTTGCGATATGAGCAATTTGAGGACTTGTCATTCTATTGATGAGAATTGACAAGTGGAGTTTGGAATGTCAGAGGTGTAGTGTTAACTTGACAATTATTGATTTGCGATATGAGCAATTTTAGGACTTGTCATTCTATTGATGAGAATTGACAAGTGGAGTTTGGAATGTCAGAGGTGTAGTGTTAACTTGACAATTATTGATTTGCGATATGAGCAATTTTGAGGACTTGTCATTCTATTGATGAGAATTGACAAGTGGAGTTTGGAATGTCAGAGGTGTAGTGTTAACTTGACAATTATTGATTTGCGATATGAGCAATTTTGAGGACTTGTCATTCTATTGTTGAGAATTGACAAGTGGAGTTTGGAATGTCAGAGGTGTAGTGTTAACTTGACAATTATTGATTTTTGTAGACCTACCATTCTGTGGATGAGAATTGGTAAGGGATTTTGGAGGGGAGAGTGGAATCAAGTCCACTTAGGATTTTTAGCAAACCCTCAGCTATCAACGGATTTGAGGTGCCTTTACCAACCACCGTTTGAGTTGGGCTAGCCATGCTATTCCCCTCAGCATGATGAGTTGTCGAAGACTTATGTTGGGCTTGGGAGCCAACATTTTCCTCTATCCTTAGCCGTCGGAGCCGTCGGATCAAATGGGAACACATGTCCCTTAGGATTTTTAGCAAACCCTCAGCTGTCAACGGGTTTGATGTGCCTTTACCAACTACCGTTTGAGTTGGGCTAGCCATGCTATCCCCTCAGCATGATGAGTTGTCGAAGACTTATGTTGGGCTTAGAAGCCAACATTTTCCTCTATCCTTAGCCGTCGGAGGCGTTGGATATTAATGAAGAAGCTCTTCTTGTTTTGATCAGAGGTGTAATTTTGAACTTGATCGGAGGAGGAGTACTATTAAGGATAGTACTTCTTCAAGAATCTGCCATTGATCGGCATCATGAATGTATCGCAATTTGAAGTTATGAGGCGATACGATCCATTTGAGTAAACTGACTCTACTACGAATGGTCCTTCCCATTTGGGTTGGAATTTTCCTTTTGTCTTATGCTTCATCACCATGGGTCTTCTGACGGCTAAGACTAGGTCGCCTTTCTTGAAAGTTCGCACTTTAACTTTCTTGTTGAAGGCTCTGGTAATTCGAGCTTGGTAAAGCTCGATTTGTTGCTGGGCCTGCAGACGTTTGTCATCTAAGGCTTCCAATTCTTGGAGTCGCTGTCGATGCTTCTCCTCTGTTGTCATCTCTGCTGTCAGGGTAACGCGTAGAGAGGATGGAATTTGGATTTCGAGTGGAAGGACGGCTTCACACCCATATACCAAAGAAAATGGCGTAGCTTTAGTCGGGGTCCGGACAATTGTGCGGTAAGCCCATAAGCATTCACCCAGCTTGTCGTCCCAATCACGCTGACTTTTTGAGACGAATTTCTTGAGAAGCTTGCCAATGGTCTTGTTGAAAGCTTCTGCGAGGCCATTAGCGGCGGGGTAGTATGCCGTTGAGGACACACTCTGGATTCTGAACTTGGCGCAGAATCTCTAGAAAGCCTAACTAATGAACTGGGGTCCGTTGTCGTAGACAATTCGCCGAGGTACCCCAAAACGGTAAATGACGTGATGCTTCACGAACTTGATCACATCAGATGACTTCACCTCCTTCAAAGGAACGGCCTCAGCCCATTGGAGAAATAATCGGTTATTGCTAAAATAAACCGATGTCCTTTTGATGATGGAGGGCTGATAGGGCCAACCACATCCATCCCCCACATCTCAAATGGCCAAGTAGGAGGCGTGGAGTGAAGGTAGCCTGGTGCTTGATGGATGAAATCGCCATGTACTTGGCAGGCGTGACATCTTTTGGCATAGGTGATGGCGTCAGCGATCATCTTGGGCCAATAATATCCCAACCTTTGGAGTCGGTATGCAAGTTTTGGGCCAGGTTGATGGGCTCCACATATGCCGTCATGGGCTTCTTTCAATACCTCCTGTGCCTCCTCTCGTGAAAGGCAGCGAAGCAAGATCCCGTCATACGATCGACGATACAGTGTTCGTGTAATCGCATTATAGTAGAATTTGGGGGCTTTCCTTCGAATGGCCGCCGCTTCTTTGGTGTCTTCAGGCAGGATGCCATACAGGACATAATCAATGTAGGAGAATCGCCAGTCTCTAAGCTCTGGACCGGTTGACAATTCCAGCACTTCTTTGCTTTGAGAATCTCCCCTTGACTCCTGATAGTCCTTGAGAGCAATTCTCGGGCAATACAGGTCGTGGCTGTAGACGAATATCTTCTCCATCGCTCCAGCTGGAAGAGCTAGTGAGGCCGCGAGGGATGCCAGTGCATCTGCATGCGCGTTTTGCCTGCGCAGTACATGATCGATGTAGAAGTTCGTAAACTTCCCAGCCATGTGGACGGCTGCATTGTAATAGGGTACTAAGTCCTCATGTCTGACTTCGTACTCCCCGCGAACCTGGCTAACGATGAGTTTGGAGTCACCGTATGCCTCGAGATTTTTAACGCCAATCTCATCGGCGAACTGCATCCCCATCAAAAGAGCATTGTACTTCGCCACATTGTTGGAGCAAGGCTCAGTTAGCGAGACGGCTCGGGGAATCACATAGTTCTGTGGCGAGACGAGTACTACTCCTACCCCGCTGATGTGTCCTTTTGAGCTTGTTCTGGATGCACCGTCAAAGAAGAGTTGCCACACTTGACTTTCGAACGACGTCTGAGTGAGGCAGACTTTGGCGATTTCATCTGGGAGATCCTCGTAGAGTTTGGTTGCCCTCGGATCTGGGTGCTCAGCTAGGAAATCCGCCACCGCTTGTCCTTTAATGGCCTTTTGTGGTAAAAAGTGCATCTCATATTGGGATAACAATATGGCCCATTTTGCCAGCCGGCCGTTCAAAGATGAAGGCTTAGTCATGAGTAACCTCAAGGGGTTGACTTTTGATATGACATTTATAGTTTGGCCTACCAGATAGTGTCGCATTTTCTGAATGGCGAACACTAGTGCCAAACATTCCTTCTCGATCGGGTTATACCGATGTTCAGCTCCGATCATTGTTCTACTCAGATAGTAGATCGCTTGCTCTCGTCCTTGATCATCGTTCTGAGCTAGTAGAGCTCCCAAAGAATGATCCATTGCTCGGACGTATACCAGGAAAGGTTTCCCGGATATCGGAGCTGCAAGGACTGGTGGTTGGGTGAGGTTTTGCTTGATTTCCTCGAACGCTTGTTGGCAAGCGTCGTCCCAAATGAACGAGACACCCTTCTTCATTAACTTGGCGAAGGGTTGGCATCTTCCGGAGAGATTTGAGATAAACCTGCAGATGTACGCCAATCGTCCTTGCAATCCCCTGAGTTCCTTGAGATTTCTCGGAGGTTGCATCTCCTGGATAGCGCGAACCTTTTCTGGGTCCACATGAATTCCCGTGGAGGTTACAACAAACCCTAGGAATTTGCCACTAGCCACCCCCAGGAAGGATTTGGTAGGGTTCATCTTCAACTGATGGGCCCGCATGATGTCGAAGACAATCTTTAGGTCAGCTATGTGATCACCTTTAGCGCGGCTTTTTACTGCAATGTCATCAACATAACATTCCACTGTTTTGCGCATTTGCTGATGGAAAATGGCATTCATGGCTCTTTGATATGTTGCCCATGTATTCTTCAGTCCGAAGGTCATGACGGTATAGCAGTAGACCCCAATGGTCCTGAAGGAGGTGTGCTTTTCGTCGTCAGGATACATTTTGATTTGATTGTATCCTGAGAATCCGTCCATGAAGGACATTCGTTCGAATCCACAAGTATTGTCAATCATGACGTCTGTGATTGGCAATGGAAATTCGTCTTTGGGACAAGCCTCGTTTAGATCACGGAAGTCGATGCAGATCCGGATCTTTCCGTTTTTCTTGGCAACGGGGACGATGTTGGCTACCCAGTCGGGATGTTGTTCTTCCCTGATGAAGCCAGAATCTATGAGCTTTCTGACTTCTGATTGAATCGCCTCCATTATCTCTGGCGGAATCGTCGCTGTTGTTGTTTAACAGGCTTTACGTCCGAATTGATGTTGAGGCGGTGCATAGCCACTTGAGGATCAAGTCCGGGCATGTCTTCGTAATTCCAGGCGAAGACGTCTATATACTCTCGAACAAGAGATATTAGATCCTCTTTCTCCGAAGGTGACAGGCCGTCACTTATGAAGATGGGCTTAGGATTAGCTTCATCCCCCAGATTGATCTGAACAATCTTGTCTTCTGTGGGTGGCTCTCGCTGTTCAAAGCGGGTATCCAGAGAGTATTTAAATGTTTGATCTAGGATCCGTATCGGACTGGATCATTTCTTCATCTCCGTCTTCCAGGTGGCTTGTTGAGGCCATGTTCACTGAAAGTTCCCTGAAGATGTTGCCAACACTGACATCTGACTCCATGATGACGTGCCGGAAGAGTAATCGTGGCTTGACGATTCTCGAGAATCAGAGGCTAATGGAGCCGGAGTTGATACATAGCCTAACCCCCTGCGCGTCCGATGATAATAATCGGGTGCTTTTCCTTTCGGCACAAAGGATCGAAGTAGTGTTCTCCTTCCTCTGCCGAAGTTTAACCCGAGTCTGCTGGTTAGATCATATCCCATATTTTTCATCATTCTGAGTGCCTTTGGCTCATAATGACCGAACTGAGGGGGTTCTTGATCGCTTTCTGATTCTTCATGATTCATTAGTTCGGATTCAATTCGTCCGAAAAGAATTGGTCTTTGGCCTTTCCTTCTCGCTGGAACCATGAATATTGATTCTTGCGCATCGCCGACATTTCGACATGTTCTGAAGGACGATTTCACCGGTACATGCAATGATGTCAAAGCATCCATTGCCGACCAGAGATCGTCATCCACGTCGGTACTAGTGTCTGACGGCACTGAATCAGAAGCAAACACAGAAAAATACGCTAAATCTTATTCTTCATTAATGTACCAACCGCCTACATCATCGACGGAGGTATTATCAACATCGGGCTTATTAATGCCCGTTACAGGTGGATCTAGCTCCCACACACACTCATCTTCCTCCAGCTCGGTGTCGGCTTCATTGCCAGAGTCTGGTTCCTCTGGTTGCGGGACTTCATCTGTTTCCACAGATTCCTGATATAGGAGGGAATCTGTGAAATAATTCTCCACTCCCTTGAACGGATGCCTCTCGGCAATCAACGTTCGCACCTTTCCACTCCCGTCAATGTATTTCATGACTTGGTGGAGAGTAGAGGGAACGATAGAATTGCGATGAATCCAGGGTCTTTCCAGCAGTAGATTGTAGGAGGTGTCAGCATCTATGACGTAGCATGTCACTTCTGACCTTAGATCTCCAATCTGGCATTTGAGCTTGACCTTCCCTATTGGACGGGTACTATTGGCATTGAACCCGTAAATGGTCGTTTGGGTAGGGCTCAAACGGTGAGTAGGAATCCCGAGATGTTGCATGACCTGCGAGGCATGATGCTTAAGGCAGACCCGGGAACTACCTGGATGCGGTTTACCTCAGATGATCCAATATACCCTGCGAAGTAAAGGGGTCGATCATGCTTCCCTTAACTTGCATATCATCTGCCGTGAAGGTGATGCAGGGAATATTTTGGGAGGCGTGGAGGCAATCCTCTACATCTTCCTCTTTGGTAGCTGGGTCATGAAGACTTCAGCGTTAGCCAGAGCTTCTTGTAGAGCTTCTCTGGTCGACTTTGATAGTCTAAGAAGCTCATAAAGCGTAATTCGCGCCGGGATGTTGGCTAGTTGAGCCAGGACATCAAAGCGGTAAGGTGCAGTGGATCCTTCCGCTACGTCCTTCGAAAGAACTCGAGAAAACCGAAGCTCTTTCTGTTTCTCCCCGGGTTGCTTCATGGAGGTTTTGGCTGGTTCTGCAGTGGGTCTCGGAGGAGTCACGCCACTTCGCCATACTTTTTCAAATACGGCTGCCCCGAACGGGTTTTTTCCACCAGCTGACTAGGTCCTGCGGCCAGAACTATTGTCTCCTCTTCTGAGTCGGTTAGCGAGGGAATATCAGTTTTCGCTTCTCGAGAAGAGGCACACACCACGTTGCAGGATGAAGCCTTTGCCTTATCTTTAGACTTCCTGCTGGTCACAGTAGTCCATTGCTGACCGTCAATAAGGTCGGGATGAACCCACATGACTTCTCCTGAGGTGTGGGAATAGGTACCAAGCCCTTTTCTTGCTGCTGGTGCGGGTCTATGTTGACCATTCTCAGCTCTCCTCTTGGGATGGGGACTACTCCAGAGGGTGTTGGGGGTTGTCTCCCAAACTGGAGAACTGACGTCATATTAGCCGTCACCTTCTTCTGTTCTGGTCGGAGTTTCAATACCTCCGCATCAATCAGGGCCTGAAGGATGTCCTTGAAGACGACAGCTCTTAGTAGGGTGTTCCAACATCCTGTGGTATAGGCAGTAACTGGGGTTGTCGGTTTTACCGACTTCCTCGGGGCGCCTAGCTTCAGGAAGCTTCAGTCGATTGCTCTTGTTAAGTAGTTTGAAGAGCGAGTCGACATGTTCATCCTTAAAGGAATACTGCTTACTGGCCCGTGGTTGGCTTGAAGAGCCACTTCCCTTGACCGGTTGAGGTTTGATAGGGGCCCTGGCCTCTGCTGCCAAGTTATCCTTCCTTTTGGCTTGGAGGGATGTGTCTGGCGCACGCCTTGTTGACCTTTCAGGTCTGGTTTGTTTTCTTCCGCTCTGACGCGGGCGACAATCTCCTCAGCCTGGTCACCTTGTTGGACTAATTGTTTCCAGGTGCGGCTTTCAGCGACTCCTATTTGAGCAAGGAGTGAGGTTTGGAGATTGTGGCGGCATGTTTCCACCAGGGTAACCTGGGTCATACCGCTTGGGCATCGGAGTGCCACGTTCCGAAATCTTTCCACGAAAGACTTAACGGACTCTCCCTTTTGCTGCTTGGTGGCTAAAAGGGTAGGCATGTTGACCTCCGAGTCATCTTCAAAGAAGCGTGTTAAGAAAAGCTTCTCCAAATCACCCCAGTTCTTGATGGAACCTTCTGGGAGCTTCATGAACCATTCAAAGGCCAGCCCCTTCAGGGTGCCGATGAATAGACGCGCCAGGATGGCGTCGTATCTACCACATTCTCAGTTTGGGACTTGAAGTAGTAGATGTGTTGGTTTGAAGAACCTTTCCCATCAAATGCTTGGAGGGTTGGAGCCTTGAACCTGGGCGGGTACGGATCCAGGTCCCATTCGGCTGGATATGGGCGGACCACTCCTTCTTTCTTGGAGGCCTTTCCGGTTGGTAAGAGCCTCAAGACGTTGCTCCAACTGATTCATTCTTTTAGAATGAACCTTTCCCCGGTCTTGGTCGTCCTTTTCCTGTGGTGAGGATTTAGACGCACCAGAAGTAGACTGCGCGTTCTTCTCGGAGTGCTTGGAAGACGAGCTTTCTCCCTCTTTTTGTTTGCCCTTAGACTTTCTAGGGGGAGGTTTCCTTCTGTCTTCGAGCAATTGTGCGAGCATCTGTTTGAGAGAGTCGATAGATTCCCGCTGAGCAAGAATCATATCGAGTTGTTCCCTCTGGACCTGGGCTTGCTGATCCAGGCGCCGGGCTGTCTCCTCAGGAGTGCCCGTCATGTAGGTGAAAGCCTCTTTCTCTGTAGATGAGTTTGAGGCCTGCGATTCTGCTACAGCAGAATGAGAGTCATTCATTTTAACGCCCTGAGCTAGGACATTATAGTCAATCGGGGGAATGGCCCGGTCCGGGTGCGAGTGTGTCGGTACACTCCTTCCCATTTAGAGTCAGATTCATCCTCGGAACTGACTGCAGGTTGTTTTCCCCTGCTCCTGCTCGTCATTTTTGCAGTGAGCTCTGGATACTCAGCGTCAGAGAGAGAACCCTCCGCCTATGAGAGCGTCTTCTTTTGGCTGATGGGGGAATCAGGGTCAGCTGTCTAACTAAAGACTGCTGGTTCACGCCTGAACCGCAACGGCACTCAGAGAGCATGGAGATGAGCCGTTGGCAGCAACATGATGAAGTGGTTTGATTAGCACTTCTTTTCTTAGTCAAGTAATCCCTTAGATCCATGGAAAGAGGATCGAAGAGATTAGCCTCGCAACTTCGAGGGCGGGAGACATCCTTGCGCTGTACAGCTTGGACGCAGGATTCAGAGACGCGGTCCTCGCGTCGCCGCTTTAGGACGTGTGACTGCGTCTCTGCTGAGAGGAGACGCGGCTGTCGCGTTGCTGATTGGTGCGTCGGGGCAGGGACGCTTGAGAGAGAGCGGGCCGCTGGGCCCTATGCCTAAGGGCGCGAGCCTCTCGCACTTGACGAGGCGCGCAGGCTTCGTTTTGGCGTTCGGTGAGTTGGACTTCAGAGGATCTAATTTGGGAAGTATCGCGCTTGGGCCGCCAAACGCGGACTTCGCGTGCTGGACGTGGCGTAGCCAAGGCGCCGGATTGAATTTTGCGTCCTGCCTCAGTTGGACAATCAGAAGTTCCAACTTGCAGTTGACGCGCACGCCTCCTCTGTCGACGATCAGCGTTTCGGTTGCGTCGTGGAGGTGGAGAGAACCCAACAACGACTTGGTGCTGAGGGAGAAGGTGGACTGGTTGGACACCGGAGATTTGGACCACACGGGTCTCGTGAGAGACGTTGACGCGTGTGTTCCGCATGGCTCGGCTGGTCGCAACGGCAGTTGTGCCTGGGACCACGCGGGCCTCCTGAGAGGCGTTGGCGCGTGTATCCTGTTTAGCACAGTTGGCTGCGACACCCTTTGCAGCCGCTGCGTCTGAGAGAGTCTCAGGGCGGGTTTCGGGGCAAGTCCCCGTGGAGACCCTGCGACAGACGCGGGTCTTTGGGCTCTTGGAGCCGGAAGAGAGAAACTCTTCATACTTTGCCTGGTCGAACTCGACAACGAGCGATTCGACCATCTTTCCCTTTTGGAGGACGTCACCTTGCGCCACGATTTGTTCGTCAGTGACAAATGTAGTCCCCAGCGGAGTCGCCATCTCTTGTACGCGTCGGAAAGGGATGATTCAATTGTAAAATTCCTTTGATTGGATAGAAGATTACAACAGATCGGTCTTCCGATTACAAGGGAGGGAGGATGTTGAGTCTTGAATCCTCCCTTTATTTAGGCTGGGTTCTTCAAGTGGCGGTGGAGAGTGAATCTTATTCTCCATTGACCGGGTGTGACCGTCGTCGAGACCTTCAGGGGTCTCCTCTTCGGATGGCAGATGGAGTAGCTCAGCTCTGTCTACCAAACTCTCAAAGAGAAGGTAGGCAAAAAATAACTTGAGCGCAACAAGTTCTCTGAAGGGCTTTACTCTCTTTCTTTTCTCCTCCCTCTTGATTGGCCGACCCCTTCTCCATAGCAACGGGGCTATTTATAGGGGTTTCAGGGGCGTACGTGCTCCTAAAAACATCCATAATGGGGCTAACTTTCCCCGTTATGTGGGCCGTGATTGGCCCCGAAAAGGGGGACGGTTACAACTGAGGCGCGGTATCAACCCACGTGCCTTGGAACTGCTGAGACGCGGGTTTCGGCCCTCGCGCCTTGGTGCTGAGACGCGGGTTTGGACCCTCGCGCCTTGGTGCTGAGACGCGGGTTTGGACCCTCGCGCCTTGGTGCTGAGACGCGGCTTTCGGGCTTCGCGCCTTGACGCTGAGACGCGGGTTTGGACCCTCGCGCCTTGGTGCTGAGACGCGGGTTTGGACCCTCGCGCCTTGGTGCTGAGACGCGGCTAATATTAACCTTGCGTCTTGGAATTCTGCTTTTCAATGGCTTGATTTTTAGACAGCCTACAAGCTCATGGACTGCAAGGTGCAAACTCTCCTACACGAAGCATCAACGGCTTTATTTTCAACACCACGGCGGTGTTTAAGAACAAAAGCATAATCCTCAAGAAAATCCACTTGGTGTGTCAGTGCCTTACTTTCCTTTGTGAGTTAAGGTAAAGAGGGTCTGATGGTCGAAGTATAAAATGAATCCCTAAGGTATCAGGTAGTGACGCTAATATCCCAAACTCTGCATTATGGCATTAAAACTCACTATTGTAGTTCTCGTAGCGCTGTTTAGCCTCGTTCAATTTCTCACTAAAGAAGGCTTTGGATGACTCTTGTCTTAACACGCCATCTATACCTATGCCCGAAGCATCACACGCTACCTCAAATACTTTCGAGAAAATAAGGAGGCGAAGGACTAGGGCAGTAGTTAACTTCTCTTTAATTTTCTCGAAAGCTCTAGCAACAGACTTAGACCATTTGAACTTTCTTTCTTAAGACAATCAATAATTGAAACCATAATGGTGCTAAATCCCTAACAGACCTCCTATAAAGAGTGGCTAAGCCATGGAAACTCCTGGCTTTATGAATTGTATTAGGAGTAGGTCATTTCCTAATAGCCTTAACTTTGTCAGAATCTGCTGCTACCTCTTTACTGGAGACAATGAACCTAACAAGTGGACAGATGAATTGAATATACACTTTTTCAAATTGACATATAACTTCTCCTTTCAGAGAGTCTCTAAGACCTGAGTCAGATAAAGAAGATGCTCTTCTTGGGTTCTACTGAATATCAGTATGTCATCAAAGTAGGCAATCATATACCTCCCTAAGTAAGGACACAAATCTGGGTCATAACCCTTATGAATGTACTAGACAAACCAAAAGCAAGACTAACCATTCATACAAATTGTCCTTAATCTTGAAGGCAGTCTTTCACTTATCGCCTTCACAGATACGGATTTTGTGGTACCCATTACGTAGATAATCTTCAAGAAGATATTTGGACTAGTCATCGTGTTTAATGAATCATCAAGTCTAAGAATGGAAAATTTATGCTTAACGGTGATTTTATTGATGGCACGACTGTCTACGCACATCCTCCAGCTATCATCTTTTTAGGCGTGAGTAACACAAGAACGACATAAGGACTCAAACTTTCCTAATGTTGCTTCTCCTTAGTAACTCATTTACATGTCATAACTCGTGTCAGTAGGGGTAATCCTTTAGTGAGGCAAGTTAGGTAAAGTAGACTCGGGCGCAAGATCTATGGCATGTTGGATGTCTCTAGGAGGAGAAAGTTCATCACATAACTCATTTGGCATAATGTCACTAAAATTTGTGAGATCTGATGAACCTTAGGAGCGAACTCTGCAGGCACACTAGGAGGCTCGTTATTGGTAATAATCACATACACAATCCTTTCCTCACGGCTCTCTTTAATAATCACAAGTGGAGTGGTTTCTCTTACCTGAGCGGTGACCGACCGTCAGAAAACTGTCTGGATTTGGTAGAGTTCAACACTATCTTTTTACCATTATAAATGAATGTGTAAGTGTTGGTCTCACTAAAATTGGTCGCATGTAAGTCGTACAACTAAGGCTACCTAATAAGATATGGGTGACGTCAGTGGCTAAGATGTCACTCCAAAGACGCTCCTGATAGCTCGAGAACTGGATAGGCATCAAATAATATTGGGTAACAGATTGAGCAATTTTGTCAACCCAACTGGCGTATGGTTGTGGAGGAGGTTCTTTCAAATTCATTTTCTCAACAACTGATTTGACAATTATGTTCACACAGTGACCTCCATCAATCATCACCTTATAGTGTTTGTCATTATGTCTGATGTAGGTATGAAAAATACTAGATCTATGCCTATCCCCATCTCGAGGTGAGACAAGAAGACACCTAACGACATTCAGTCGGATGTTACTCATTCTTATTGCCTCTTCAGCATCACTGGCACTATACTCGGGGTCATAGACCTCTTCAACATACTCGTGTTTGTCCTCATCTAATCCTCCCTCTACAAGAAAAGTCCTAGTGAGATACTGGACAACAAAGTGACCAAAACTCTGACACCTAAAACACCTAGTACCCATAGTACCTTGTAGAGATAACTTACCTATCGCATACTTTCCCTTAGGATCCTTAGTAGTAGAAATGTCGGGTTTGTGGAACTCAGAAACTGACACTTAGGCAGCTCATCTATTTTGGAGGGAACATGAGGGAGATCTCGAGGTCCTGTGCTAGCTAGAATGCGTCTAAGTGAATTCACATGGTACGAATTGGCAAGCATGATTCGCCGAATTTCATGCTTCAAGACTGTACAAAATCTAGACTTCGCATTGGAGGGTGAGATCATCAAATTTAGTCACGTAGTCTTAGACTGAGAGGCTACTTTGAGGAAGGTTATATAGTTGGTGTAGGAGACGATCTTTATGTGATGGGAAAGTGTAGCCCCGTTCTTAGAATACGTACCCAGATACGTGTCCGATTTTTTTTACCGTACTGTTACAATTTTCTTCTAGTATTTATTTTTGAGTTGTGATTGCTTATGTTATTTGGTATCGGATCTGGATTCTTAGTCTTAGAGTCAGTCCTGACCCGGACCGGGAACCCGATACCAGCATGCTGCCTGATTTAACTTTACTGATAGTCTGATTTGACCGATTTTAGTTTCAAACACTATTTTTCAATATTTTAGATTTTTCATGATTTTCTAGAAATTTTCAAATTTTCTGCAAATCTTCAAAACCGGTATTGATAATCATCGCTGATCGATTCCCGGATTTTTAGTTTTCAAATGGAGTTGACTTTTTAGAAACGGATTTCACATACTTCTTAGAATACCATTTTCTATCTAAATATACTTTTTGAGATTTTTCAGAATTTATCAAAATTTGACCGGTTTTGAGTTGACTGGTATCGTCGAAAGATTTCAGAATTTTAATTTGAAAACTACATTGAATTTCTCAAATTCAATTTCACCAGACATCTTAAAATAATATTTAATATTTTTGATAATTTTTCGGACATTTCTGAAACAGTCAAATTTTACCCTATTAAAATAATAATATTTACTGTTCTTTTCTTTTCTTTCTTTTCCTTCTCCACTCCTCTACTTTATACTCTCAAAATATTCTATTAATTTAATTATTTAATAATATATTTATTTATTATTATTTTATTACTATTTCTTTTCTTTTCCTTTATTTTTTTCCCTTTTCCTTTCTTTTTCTTTCTTTTTCTTCTTTTCTTCTCCCTTACTTCCCCATACCCAGCACCCACACCCATCCCCTGCAACGGACAGCAACAAACAAGCGACAAGAGAAGTCACCCCCATCTCTTCCCCCTACTCCTCCACCCATTCCCTCCCTCTCCTCCTTCTTCTTTTAATTTCTTTCCCTTCTTCCCTTCTCCTTCCTTATCTTCTCCATTTTATTTCTCCAAACCAACATCTTCACCCCCTCGCCGCCTCCACCATCACCACCGTCACGCCGCCGCCATCCCTAGGCCGGCACCACCTCCCCCAACCCCCTCTCCACTCCTCCACCTCCCTTACCTTCAACCACCAACTTATCTTCTCCAATTTCTCCATAAAACCCATCACTTCTCCTCCTCTTTTTCTTCAAAATCACCACCCTCTGTACCAATCCTCCACTCTAACACCCCACCATCATCTCCTCCTCCTCCTCAACTCCCCATCACCATCAATCACCACCAACCACCACCATCAGCCACCACCAACACCGCCTCCTTCAACAAACAACTCCAACAACAACACTAAAAACACAACTCCACCACCCACTCCCTCCCCGGGCTAGGGGGCGCCGCCGGCCACTACTCCCCCTCCTCTCTCCATCTTCCTTTCTTCTTTCTTTCTTTCTTTCTTTCTTTTATTCCTTCCTTTTTCTCCTTTCCACTTTTACCCACTTTAATTCCTTAATTACTTCTCCATATTTTCCATCATACCCCTCCCCTTTATTTCCTTATTTTTTTCCCCTCTTTTAAACATATCCAACTCTCTCTGTCTCTCCTCTTCCTATAACTCTCTCTCTCCTCTCTCATTCTTTCTCTAATATATATATATATATATATATATAATATATATATATATATATATATATATATATATATTATATATATTATGGGCTAGTAGCATGCTCACACGTGTTAGCGGACTTCTCGGATTTTTCTCAGTATTTCGTTCCGGTGTTAGGCGAGTACATTTCTGGTGTGCTTCATGCTTTATTACCATCTTTACATGTCTAATAATTATTACCCTATCTTTTAATACATGATGTCTCATTATGCGAGTTGATATATGATATGCGAGTACTTTTTATGTTGCTTCATGCTTTGCTATCATTGTTACATGCCTAATAATTGCTACCGTGGCTTTTAATACATGATACATCGCTATATGAGTAATATATGATGTTGGCACTTGACATGTTATACTTGACACTTGATATCTGACACTGGTACTTGACATGTGTATACTTGACACCGATACTTGACACTTGATATTTGACACTGAAACTTGACATGTTATACTTGACACATAACACCTGACACTTCATATCTGACACCAACACTTGACATGTTATACTTGACACTTGATATCTGACACTGTTACTTGACATGTATCAAGTGTCACTTGATATCTGACACTGGTATCTGACACTAGGCGCGCCCCCCCCCCCCCTCCGGCAGCACCGCCGCCGGCCACTACTCCCCCTCCTCTCTCCTTCTTCCTTTCTTCTTCCTTTCTTTCTTTCTTTCTTTCTTTTATTCCTTCCTTTTTCTCCCTTTCCACTTTTACCCCCTCTTTAATTCCTTAATTACTTCTCCATATTTTCCATCATACCCCTCCTTTATTTCCTTATTTTTTTTCCTCTTTTAAACAGATACTACTCTCTCTCCTCTTCCTATAACTCTCTCTCTCTCTCTCCTCTCTCATTCTCTTCTCTAATATATATATATATTATATATGGGCTAGTAGCATGCTCGCACGTGTTAGCGGACTTTCCGGATTTTTCTCAGTATTTCATCCGGTGTTAGGCGAGTACATTTCTGGTGTTGCTTCATGCTTTATTACCATCTTTACATGTCTAATAATTATTACCCTACCTTTTAAACATGATGTCTCATTATGTGAGTTGATATATGATATGTGAGTACTTTTATGTTGGTTCATGCTTTGCTATCACTGTTACATGCTAATAATTGCTACCGTGGCTTTTAGTACATGATGTAAGTTCACCTAGAGGGGGGGGTGAATAGGTGATGGCTAATCTAATGGTCACTTAATGCCAAATAATGCGGAAGCTAAAAACAATTATGACCTAATAAAAATTTTTACACTAAACACCACGTATAACAAAGAGTGTTGCCGAATTCCCCGTGAAGGGCTCTGGACAAACTCCTCTAGATTCCCCTGAATGGGTTGAGGTGCCACGTTGGCTCTCTTGGTTGAATACAAGTGTTAGCAACAATCCCACGCAAGTATATCAATTTAAGCACACAAGTATATCATGCATATAAAGATAGACAATATAGGAATGCAAGATATAAAAGAGATAGAGAGAGAAATAATGAGCAATCGCAAACACAAGGGTATGTTTCGAGGTTCGAGCACACTTGCTCTACATCCCCGCCTTCGACACACGAAGGATTTCCACTATGCAAGATCCCAATGGATCTCTCCCCGGTGCCGCAACACCTACAAACCCTCGGACTCCCTAGTCCCGTACACACGCAAGCCCACAAGCTTGCCGAGGCCGCACCTCGAACCAAAGAGTTCACAACCGAACTCCAAACCACCACGAGCACACTTGCCCGCCTCCTCAAAGTACAAGAATGAAATCTTGGTGATCTAAACACTTTGATCACCAATTACAAACTCTCACAACACAATCCTATGGATAGATAAGGCAATGGATAGCTCAAGTGATTGTGAGAAAGCAAGGATTGAATCTATGGTGAAAAACTCAAGAAATCACTTTTACACTCTTGATAAAACTTTCCTTTTGATTGGAAATATTTGCTCTCAAATATGTGGAGAAAACTTTTAATGGAGTGGGAAAAACTGCTCAAAGCTCTCCTAAATCTTAGCTCAAAACAATGACCAAACCCCCAAATTTATAGGCCAGAAAAATATAGCCGTTGGGGTCTGTCAGGCCTGCCGTCGACCGGGTCGGTCGACGCCAACGGTCAGAAATCCGACCGTTGGAGCCACGGTCGACCGCCCGGGTCGACCGAGCCACTGGAGCAGAAAGTCGAACTCTCTGTCGGTCGACCCGTACGGTCGGCCGAAATTTCCAGAGAGCAGAGCTCTCTGGAGCGGTCGACCCGTACGGTCGGCCGTCCTCCAGTGCACACAAAGGCGTGCACGTCTGTGCACGTCGGTCGACCCAACCGGTCGACCGACTTCAGAGTTAGTCGACTATAAAGGAAGCAAGTCGATATCTGAAGCCTGAAACAGTTTTTCTAGGATTCAAAGGTAGTCTTTTTGGCTCAAATAAAATCCCATAAAATACATAGAAATTCTACAAAAAATAGTTTTACCAATATACTTTGATATACAAACATGCTTGCACAAAATCAAGGCATGTTATAAAAGATTGGACTATTTTTGTAACTAGGAAATATTGCTCAAATGAAAAACTGTATTTTTTCTAAAACTTGTTTTTCCAAAACAATTTTTCCAAAATGAAAGTCTTTTCTAAATCTGAAATTCTTTTATGAAAAGACAATTAAATCAAGAGTGTGTGTGTGATCTATACTTGAGCAATCCACCAATACTCTATTCTTTACATTTTATCTAAAACAAAAAACAAAATCTTATACCTAGACACAAGTCTTCATCTTGAAGTCTTCCCTTGAAGTCTTCTCATCATCTTGACTTGGTCCAAGCTTGATCCAAAAGCTCCTTGGATCACATCGTACTAGCTCCAAATCTTGACATTTTATCCTTTGTTGAGCTATGCACCTACTAAGATCTTGATAATGAATCTGTCACTAATTAAACACAAGATCATTAGTAACATAACTTCATGAGTTGATCATCATCAAAACTAGGGTGATAGGCCTTTGGGCCAACGATCTCCCCCTTTTTGATGATGACAAAACTCATGAAGTTA